>CP025657.1:13788030-13919073 GCA_003576665.1 Ipomoea trifida
AGCCTAAGAAAGGCTCTTGTATAAATAGTGGTGCAAACCCACTTCCCAAACCAATGTGGGACAAAGCCTTATTCTAAAGCTTTCCCACCATTTTTCCAACTCAAATGGGTCAACTTTGAGAACCAATTATTTCTCATTCACCCATTATCCGTTTTGTGCGTACAATATATCAATCTCTTCGTCTAACTACGAAGAACCCGAATCTACTTTGACCCGACCCAAATCGGAAGTGGACCCCACATATATTTGCACGACAAAATAGCCACTTAAATTGTCATTTTATGCTATTTTACCAACAATCCCTCACATGAATGAAAATTGATTTCCGGGGTTGTTTTGAAATCAGAAACAACTGTATTCAACGGTCGATCCTGCATAGGATAGGTAGGTGTTACCCATTGAACCTTCCCTTGTGAAGATACAGTTACTCTACTGGCTGTGCGGTAGAACGTGATGTCTTTGAACCGATTGCCGTTTGTGTTGACGATGACATCTCACACAGGAACCTTCTAACCTTGTTCTGTTCTCATGAGTGTGCCGGTTTTGGTCGTGGGTCACCGTTCCTGGTTCTGCAAGAGTTTCTAAAGAATTGAGCCCAGTTCAATTCTTTTTTGAAGCGACCCTCACTTCTCTCTCACATAGGTGATTCTTTTCCGAGTATCCTGCATACTCACACATGTCAACCGACATTCGAATCATTAAAGCATCAATGTGCTAACTTCGTGCGGAAGCCAATGTTCTAACAAGGAGTAGTAGGGAGTCCGAGACCCCCACAGTGACACGCTACGTTCCATAATTTAGTTGTCCCATTGAACCTATCTACCGGCTAGGTTGGGTATCCATAATAGAACTTATACCAAGGGCTTCAGACCCATTTCTCGTGTCAATTTCTCGGTCAACTCTCTACTTTAACCCTTTGGTTAACGGATCGGATATGTTGTCTTTTGACTTTACGTAGTCAACCGAGACAACACCAGTTGAGAGAAGTTGTCTAATGGTATTAGATCTACGACGTATATGTTTAGACTTACCATTATACATATGACTTCGTACTCTCCCAAGTGTGGCTTGACTATCGCAATGCACACATATTGGAGGTACAGGTCGTTCCCAATTAGGAATATCCTCTAGAAAATGGCGTAGCCATTCAGCCTCTTCAAAACATTTGTCCAAGGCTATCAGCTCAGATTCCATCGTGGATCTAGCTATCACGGTTTGCTTAGAGGATTTCCATGCAACAGCAGCACCGGCTAGTGTGAACACGTCGCCACTCGTGGACTTAGAGTCCTTAATATCAGATATCCAATTAGCATCAGTATACCCTTCAAGTATAGTAGGATATCCCGTATAGTGCAGTGCATAGTTACGAGTATCCCTTAGGTATCTCATAACCCTCACAATTGCCTTCCAGTGCATATCACCGGGGTTACTCGTATATCTACTGACTTTACTAATCGCAAAGGCAATATCTGGCCTAGTGCAGCTCATTAGATACATTAAACTACCAATAATCCGAGCGTATTCTACTTGAGAAATACACTCTCCGTGATTCTTTGATAGTAAAACGTTTGTATCAAATGGTGTCCTAGCCATGTGATTATCATCCTTGTTGAATTTTGCAAGGATTTTATCAATATAATGAGATTGGCTCAACACGAGACAATCTGGTTTCCTAATGATTTTAATCCCGAGGATCAAATCAGCCAAACCCATATCCTTCATGTCAAATCTCGCATTTAACATGTTTTTGGTAGACTTGATCATGCGATCATTACTACCAACGATGAGTATATCATCTACGTATAAACAGAGAACGACATACCCGTCTATCGTTTCCTTAACACAGACACACTTGCCACTCTCGTTTATTTTAAACCCATTGGTTAACATCGCATGGTCAAACTTCTCGTGCCACTGCTTATGCGTTTGCTTTAACCCATATAGCGATTTAACCAACTTACAGACTTTCTTTTCTTGGCCAGGAACAACGAACCCTTCGGGTTATTCCATATAGATTTCTTCATCTAACTCGCCATTTAAGAAAGCTGTTTTCACATCCATTTGATGAACTTCCAAATTCCGCAATGCGGCTATGGCAAGTATCATCCGAATGGAATTTATTCTCGTCACGGGAGAATACATGTCGAAGTAATCAAGGCCCTCGCATTGCCTGTAACCCTTGATTACAAGCCTAGCCTTATACTTCTCGATGGAACCATCCAGTTTCATCTTCCTTTTGAAGACCCATTTGGATCCTAAGGGCTTACTACCCGGAGGAAGATCAACAAGTTCCCAAGTATGATTCTGTAGGATAGAATCCACTTCACTTTTAATAGCCTCTTTCCACATTGGTCCTTCCGTAGAATTCACAGCTTCTACGTACGTTCGAGGCTCATTTTCTATCAGACAAGATAGAAAATCCGATTCATTTTCTATCAAACAAGTTAGAGTACTTGAATCATATTCTAACACGTAGGTAAGAAAATCAGGACTAAATGATTTTTCAACTCTCGCCCGCTTACTGTGTCTAGGCTCGGGCTCGGGTTCTTTCTCAGAATCCCCACTATCATTGTCCATAGGTTTGTCAAATTTTTGTTTTGACGTACTCGGTTTCTCGCTGGACTTACAAGGAAATACATTTTTGAAGAAAGATGAATTCCTTGATTCAATTATCGTGTTCTTATGCACGTCCGGATTATGGGACTCGTGTACTAAGAATCGATAAGCACTACTGTTATGTGCATAACCAATAAAGATACAATCCACGGTCTTTGGACCTATCTTTATTTTCTTCGGTGTTGGCACCAAAACTTTGGCAAGACACTACTACACTTTGAGGTATTAGTAGGAAGGTTTCCTACCTTTCCACAGCTCATAAGGAGTCTTATCGAGCTTCTTGCGGGGTATCTTATTTAAAAGGTAATTACTTGTCAAAACCGCCTCACCCCACATATTTTGAGGTAAGCCCGAACTAATAAGCATCGCATTCAACATTTATTTCAATGTACAATTCTTTCGTTCGGCAACACCGTTCGATTGAGGTGCGTAAGGTGTCGTACGCTCGTGTATGATTCCTACACTTGCACAGAAGTCACCAATTGGTGCTTCGTACTCGCCACCTCTATCGCTTCTAACCTTTTTAATCTTTTTGATTAAGTAGGTTTTCAACTTCATTCTTATAAAGAATGAATTTATCTATGGCTTCATCTTTGCTATTCAGCAAATACACATAGCAATATCGTGTGCAATCATCGATAAATGTGATAAAATATTTATTACCACCTCTCGTTTCTATCGATCTAAAATCGCACAAATCACTATGGATTAATTCTAGTGGTTCAGTTTGGCTTTCAACCGATTTGAAAGGTGCCTTGGTTAGTTTTGCCTCAACACAAATTTCACATTTGTTATTTGTGTTAATTTGAAAAATATGAATATAGTTCATGCTAATTAATCTACACATAGAGTTAAAATTAACATGACCTAGTCTACCATGCCACATATTGGAAAACTCAAGCAAGTAAACAGAAGTAACGTTGTTTTTATTCATAACAATAGGCATTACACTAAGCTTAAACAGCCCATCAATTACATAACCTTTGCCTACAAACATTCCTAACTTTGACAAAAAAAACCTTGTCTGACTCGAAGACCATCTTGAAGCCATGCTTATTCAGCAACGAACCAGATACTAGATTCTTCCTCAGCTCAGGAACATACAGTACGTTCTTCAACATCAGCTCCTTCCTGGAAGTCATCTTCAGAACCACCTTGCCCATGCCCTCCACAGCGGACTGAGCAGAGTTTCCCATCCACACCTTCTCGCCCTCAACGGTTTCAAAGGTGCTGAACATCTCCCGGTTGCAACACAAATGCCTTGTTGCACTGGTGTCGATGAATCACTCACGTGGGTTAGAGCCCATAAGGTTCACCTCAGTGATCATAGCCGATAGGCTAATTTCGGCCACTTTTTGGCTCACATCTCCAACCATATTGGCTTTAGAACTCTTGTTCTTCTTCCTTGGAGCCTTGCATTTAGCCGACTTGTGGCCAGTCTTGCCACAATTGTAGCACTTACCATGGAACTTACCCTTGGTAATGCCACCTTTTGGACCTAGCTTCTGCATGTCCTTCTTAGCCTTCTTGGAGTGTTGATCGTGCTCCACCACGTTGGCTTTAGCGCCACCAAAGACAAGATCCTTCCCATCGGTTTTCCTGTTCCCCTCCTCAATTCTGAGTCGTTGGATCAGGTCCTCCAAGTTCATCTCCTTGCGCTTGTGCCTAAGTTTTTGAAGTGCTTCTACCCTGGAGGCAGCAAGTAGATCATCGATGCCTCTACAAATGACTCACTAATTTGCATGCCCTCGTCACGGATTTCATCAAAGATTAATTGTAAATCTTCAACCTGACTTAGCACGGTCTTGGAATCAACCATTTTAAAATTGAGGAATGGCCAACAACAAATTTCTTTGCGCTGGCATCCTCACTTTTGTACTTATGATCCAATACTTCCCACAGCTCTCTCGCTGTGCCAATTTTACGATATACATCGTAAAGTGCATCACACAATCCATTCAGAATGTAGTTGCGACAAAGGAAGTCTGAATCCTTCCAAAACCCAACCGCCATCACGGATTTTGGATCATCTTGCTTCAATTCAAGAGCTTTCTCAGTCAAGAACCTTACCAAGCCGAGAGTAGCCAGGTAGAACAGCATCTTTTGCTGCCACCTCTTGAAGTTCGAACCAGTGAATTTTTTCGGCCTTTCGGCCGAACCGCTTGGTACCGTAGGTACCCGCATTGTAGAGATATACCCCTCAATGCCCACACCATCATGTGAACCAACGTTCACTGGTACCTGGGAATGTGCAACATTGTTACCGTTCCCACCATTGTTGTTTTCAACAGCATTCTCACCCTCATAAACTGGAAGTGTATGATTCTCCATTTTTTCAAGATAAACAGAGAAATAAGGTTTTTGAGCTTGTTAGAAAATAATATTACGAAAATAATATCTCCAGAAAATAACAAGCACAAGAAATATGAAAGGAATTTCTGGACAAAGATAAGCTTGAGTCGTGTACTTACTACACAGTCCTTAAAACCTTATTTGCTACCTCCCAAGGTGCTAGGAGCGTTGTAGCCTAGGTTTCCCAGGATAAAACAAGCTTCGATTTCTAGTTTGAGCACTCAAACTTCGAAACTCAGCGAACAAGAACAATGGCCTGAACACAGTATGCAAAGAAAGGAGTAGAAGAATATTTTCGAGAGAGAAATGTATATTTCGTTGTGTGTAAATCTGCTGCTTCTACCATCAACTTATATAAGAGTTGCTGGAATTAATAGCATTCAATCATAGTACTTAATATGATCATAAACTCAGCTTTGTAACCCCTGTAACGGTAGACCACTACCTGAGAATTGATTCAGATAATAAAATTGGAATTAACCCAGAATTAATTCCGTAACAGATGAATCAAGACTTGAAAGGTCACTACCCGAGACGAGGAGTTACACCGAGGTGATCAGATTACATGAATAGACTACTATTCAACCAACGATTCGTGCTACAGAAGACTAAACCATTACGCGAGTCGTGCAATCAGAAGCCCGAGCCAGTCACGAGTCCTGGCCGAGGACTAGTGGCCGAATCATGAAGTCCTCGGGTCCTGGCTGAGGCCTAGAATCAAGAGGCTTCGTGTTGAAAAAAATGTGCGAAAATTTGGAATAACTTAGCTCGCAAGGCGAGCCAATTTTCCGAACGACATTTGTGACCGCAGATGCCGGCGCACACGAGTCAAGCCTTTTTAAGCTCATTTTGGGATTTGATTTACAACCCCCCACCCTATGCGCGCGAGAGAAAGCCTCTATGCTATACAATTCACTAAGCCTAAGAAAGGCTCTTGTATAAATAGTGGTGCAAACCCACTTCCCAAACCAATGTGGGACAAAGCCTTATTCTAAAGCTTTCCCACAATTTTTCAAACTCAAATGGGTTAACTTTGAAAACCAATTTCTCATTCACCCATTATCCGTTTTCTGCGTACAATATATCAATCTCTTTGTCTAACTACGAAGAACCCGAATCTACTTTGACCCAACACAAATCGGAAGTGGACCCCACATATATTTGTACTACAAAATTAGCCACTTAAATTGTCATTTTATGCTATTTTTCCAACAAATCATACAACTAAATCATAATCCATGATTTAAATTTGAGATTTCCTTTCACTAGCCAATTTCCATACTAGATGAACGAGTAAACTTTTTGGCTTTCAGAATTTTAACACATTCTCAGTATGAGAAATCTTGTGTTAAAGACATTCATGAAATTTATGAATTTCATCATCATGCATGAACGTTACTACATGCCTTCATCAGAAATATCACAGAATATTTCAAAGGTTTTCTGCCTTAATCAGAAATATAATAAAATTCCCAAGGCTTTTTACCTTAAACAGAAATATAACAAATATTTCAAGGTTTTTGCCTTTCCCAAAAATATATAAAAAATATTTCCAAGGCTTTCACAAGGATAGAGATTTATATTGTGCCAAAATACTAATAATAATTCATACAAGAAATTGAAAATAATTTCATCTAATCTTATCATCATGCAATTCAGTAACCATGCATATGATACCAGAAGTATTGACAACACCAAACTACACCAAATTTTGCAATTTACAGCACACCAAGATACAACTTATTATATGTGTATCTGTATACTATGCATGCAAACAAGACAAAGTCTCAATATAAACATATTTATATGCATGCATAAACATATCCTTGTATTTAACAGGCTATGCAAAACTTAAAAGAATACATGCATAAATTCTATACATGATACATAACTTAGCCAGTAAGTAAAATAAAACTTACATTCATGCCGAGGACGAGACAAATCAAAGTACCGTACTGATTACATCCTGCAACTTGTATAAGCTTTTATAATTCATCTCTTCCGGCCTTTGATGCGCTAAAACCACACACACCCCACGATGGAGAGAACATATCTTCTCGTTCTAAATAAATCATGCTAATAAATTGATTTATTTATATATAAAATCATTCTACTCATCTCACTAATCATCTTGGCATAATTAATGCCCCATGATTCTGAGTGAAGATAGAAATAATATTCATAGCATGTATTCAAACCACATGTACAACATATACATAGCATGCCATGAACCCATGCAAAAAATCGCATGTAATCTTCGTGTACAATAAAATGACAGACCCAAAAGTGATTATTGTCATCCTTACCACCAAATTCGAAATTCTCATTCCGAAATATTTCCGTGATGGAAAATTGTTCTTTCACGCCTGACATCTTGTCTTCTAAACTTTGAAGACAAAATCAATGATCACAGGTTTATAAACTTTAAACCTTATAGATTATTAGAAAAAATGATGCTATTCTGTAATACATTTGAGATACAATAAAAATACAGAAGAACAAGGGAACAAAACCGGATCATTTGGTATCTTCAGGCATGTCACTTTCCTATAAGCTTTAAATCTCCCTCAGAAAAAGCAACAAGGTTCCAGATTTAATCTTATTGGATACAAGAATATGACTGAAATTCTTAAGTTGCTTTGATTAAGAATTTCCTATAGAACTGTAAGATATATTTATAGATATAATATTTTGACTGTTAGAAGCGGTTACATGGAAGTTACCGGCACTTCCAAACTCCAACTTCCATAAAATATATCTTAAAAGATATATTAATCCTGAAAAATATAATTACATGAACCATGTATAACATATATATTTTTCATAAATTGTATATGTATCTTTGTAGGTTCATACACTGCATGTGAATATATTAAATAATATATATATATATATATATATATATATATATATATAAGTTTATTAATCAAATGCATGTTCCCATGCAAATTAAGAACAAACAATATGTATACATATACTCACATCTGTCGCCGAATCATGCAGGCAGCGAAATTAATGAAATTTGCCACTTCATCAACTCATGTATTCGGCCTTTACTTACACCAATTTGGCCAAATTTAATCATTCGGCCAAATTACTTCAATTCGGCCTAATGCTTCAATTCGGCCTATTACTCCAATTCGCCATTTAAGTATTCGGCCATGCAGCAAGTATTCGGCCACGAATTATCATTACGAACTCGGCCACAATTTATATTTTTCAATTTTCAATTTAATTTCTACTGAACTAAAATAATATTTATAACTCCACAACTCTAAATATTATTTAAATTTTCAGGGTAGTCCATCTGAAATATTAATCTCTATTACTATATAAATATTCAACACCTACAATTTGTCGATGTCAATAAAGAGTAAGGAGTTGGCAGCTGATCGAATTGGGGAAACTAATATAGTGAAAGCCTTCAATTAGCCATCAATTGTTGGAGAAACGGTCTTATAAGTGACGATTAATAATTTATAGCTAAAATATATTAAAGTAATACTTTGTATCTGTCTATAAAGAAACTTATATTTTAATTAAAAAGCATTGCAGGTATTTCACATAAAAGGGTTTTACATCAGACTTACTCATTGTTGAAAACTCAATCCCAATATATGAACCAAATTAAAATGTTAAATTAAAAGTTTTTTTTTTTTTTATTCTAAAAAAAAAAGTATTTTTTTTTTGAATCAATTTAGAAGTATATTAATCGCTAGTATATATCCTAATTATGTATAGAGGTGGTTTTGCTTTTAATTTTAAGGGTTATATATGTTTGTGCTAATTGTATCAATAATTAAACAAATTACATTTACAATTAACATATCACAACTACATCTTTAAAAAAAAAATTATAATTTTTTTTGAGAAATCTTATAATATTGAAAGACATCGTGTTTACTTCTATAATTAGAATGAAAAGATAAAACACTTTTTAATAAATGAAATGATACATTTACTTTTTTTTTTTTTTTATGCTACTGACTCTATTACATTGTAGTAAGGGTTGAAACACAAAGAGTCAACAATATCTTCACTGAAATTCGATCTCATGACCTTACATATGGGAAAGTCACTACATATGTCGTCTGAGCACAAGGTGCTTGGCACATTTACTTTTAATATATATAGAAATGTCAAACACTCAATTTTGTAATGTATATATAGGCCTTGTTTGCTAAAATAGTTAGACTATCAGTCAATTTTGACTTATTTGACCACTATTAGCTATTTGACTTGGTTAAAAAATTAATATATCTGTTTGGGTAATCAACTTTTTATAACTCCAAAATGCTAAAATTCAAAAAGTTGCTCAAAGTATATTTTTCAATTTGCTTTTGAGAAAAAAATTATGCCAAACACTATCAGCTAACATGCATCTAATTTACCAAACATCTTTCTACAATCAGCTAATTAATATTATCAACTAATTATACTATCTAAACCAATCAGCTAATAGCCATTTACCAAACACGACTATAGTGTTTGTAAAGAGGTCGGCATATATGGTTGCTTCCTGTCTTACTAGAGCTACATATTATACGTCTAACCTCCGGACTTCCGGTAGGAGATATTTTCTCCGCCATTTTTCATTAATTCATGATGTAATTGTTATTGATTTGGTTCTCTAATAATGAATCCTGTTTTTCTAGGCAACACTCAATTTTTACTCATTTATAATAATATAATAAAATGTGGTGCCCTTTCGGATATTATAGAATTTTTCGATATAAAAAATATATTAATGCAACAGATTTCTTTACAAATAATATTTGTTTTCATGAATTCTTCGGTGTTGAATGAAGTCGGTGCTTGTTGTAGCAAGTATAATCATATATGTTATTTGCACTGTACAAAAAATGATGAGGCACGATGCAACGATATGCAAGTTAGGTATGATCACATAGTCACCAGGGCCCGATTTTTTGATTTGCATGGCCCCTGATAAATAAGTGAGGCTCTATCAAAGTATAAATAAACTGCGAATTGAAGAAAAATTAAACTACAAAAGGAAAAATGCAAAAAAACTTAATTTTGGGCCAATATAATGACAAATACATATACTAACTATTAGGTCAAGGCTGGACTAGGGGCCCCTAAAATTTAGGAGCCCTGTGCGGTTGCCCGTCTTGCACGTCCTAAAATCCGGCCCTGATAGTCACGTACTGTTTGCCGTGGGGTTCTACTAATGAAAGTTATTAGGTAAAACATTTGCTCCATAATCATGCAACATGAAAGTTGGTAGGTTACGTTAAACAACAGGCTAAGTGATGACAAATTAAATAGACTCCGACCTAGGATGACAAGGTACATCCTAACATGCCAAGGCAAATCATATACTAACTGTTAGCACTAGGCTCTTTAATATACAATATACACTACACCAAAAAGGTTATTTAGTGGCGGTTAATTTGTTATTTAGAGGTGGTTCAAAACCGCACTAAACTATTTAGAGGCGGTTCTCCAACCGTGTCTAAATAGCGTGTCGCGAAGGATTTAGAGGCGGTTTTAGACAAGTGTGGGAATTGTTAATCAGCATTGTATTTAGCGGCGGTTTCAAAACCGCCACTAAATATAAGGTAGTTTACTTTGCTTTTAGTGGCGGTTCTCTAACCACCACTAAATATAACTATTAGTTTATTCCTTTAAATTTTAGTGGCGGTTATTAAGTTTCGCTAAATTTTTATTTTTTATTTTTGAAAATTTTAGTGGCGGTTATTAAGTGTCGCTAATATTTTTTTTATTTATTTTTAAAATATTAGAGGTAATTATTTAGGTGTTGCTAAATAATTTATAATTACATTATTATATTTTTATAATTATCATTTAATTATATTTATTCAAAAATCTTTATATTAAAATGCATATTGCAATCATAAATAAACTCTATGTACACATTTAATTGGAAAGAAAATAAGTTGTAACATTCAATAGTATTCAATAATATATTAACATTTGAGCATAGTATTCAAAAGCAATAACAAGTGATCAAAAAAATACTAAACACCAATATTTGACAAACTTCAACAATAACAAGTGGTGAATCCATCAATTCCTCTCATCTTAACCTTCAACAGAAATCATAAAAAAAATACTAAACACCAATATTTGACAAACTCCATCAACAGCGACAAGTGTTGGGTTGAATCCATCAACAGCAGCAAGTGATCCTTCACAACCTCCTAGAGAATAACATCAATGTAAAAATAAAAAATAAAAATAAAACAAGAAACTCAATATTATCAGTAACATATTTGAAATAGAACTAAGAATTGGATAACACCATTTCAGTCATTTGGAGTCTGTGAAGGTGAAAATAGAACTAAGTGGAAGAAATAATGACAATACAGATCTCCAGTAGGAAATTATACAGGTCAATCTAACAGAGCTAATCCATGATCCAAAATGTCAAGATGAGTTTACACATTACACATGCATTTTATTTAAAATATCAGACTTACCAAAATGGAAACTTTGGTTAGTTTAAAACTTTTGCTACAACCAAAATGATCCTCAAGAGCACTCCTGATCTGCAAATGGTATATACAAAGGCAACCAGATCAAAAATCAATAAAGAAAATGGATCACAAGTTTGCACAGACAAAAACAAAAATACTGCAACTACCTTATCTTCAATATCATTCTTGTCAAACCCCTTAACAAACACAGTTGTACTTTCACCTCCACCCCTGCCTCCTCTGGAAGGAGTTATCAAATCTCCTACAGTAAACAAATTACCAAAAAATTTAAAAAATAATAATAATAATAATAATTATTATGTTTAACTCACAATCCATAAATCTAATTTTAGGGGAAGATGACTTACCCACTATTCAGAGTATAAGCTCCTCTCTCTTTAGCAAGGTAAAGCTTCACTTCTTGGCCCAACAACTGTTGACCATTAAGTTCAAGAGCCTGCAACAGAGTTGTACACACAACTAATTACCTACTTTGGAGTCTTTGAAGGCGCATCCTCTTCTTTATCACTAGACTCCTCTGATGAGGAATCATCATAACTACTCTCCTTCCCAGTAGAAGACTGCCACAACAAAAGAGAGGATAGGCAAGCTCAGAAGGTGTACACATGAAATGCATGCAAATGTAATAACAATTGTATAAAGATTCAATAATTACAAAAGATCTCAATCATTCAATACCTTCTTAACACTCAGCTTTAGATGGCTCATCATCAGAACTTTCATCTTCAGAACTGGTCTCATCTTTAGAGTCATTAGCACTTTGTTTGACAGTAGTTCCAATAGTTGAGGCCTACTCACACATACATCAAACAATATGTTAGCATACATAGTGTAGAGCACAATCAATGAGGATAAAAACAATACCTATACACACTTTGGTTAGTTTAAAACTTATCTATGCTCTTCACGCAAGGACACAATATTCTTCCTTTAACACATCTATGCTCAATTGCAAAATCAATTAATTTATCTACCCATTCTATATATCTCAAAGTATTTCGCGGTAAATTAATCCAAGATTTATCCATGCATAATCACTTCAACAATAATGATACTATGATAGAACATTACCTCTCAATTCATGCAAGAACTCACAATGCTCCCCTTTTAGACAGCCCTTGTGCAAAAAACTTGCAAAGAACCCTGGAAACATTATAAACACAAATATGATCTTAACTGTCAAACTGAAATTTGCTAGGAAGCAACCCATAGATCAAAGTAATGAAGAATATGGTTTGGGAATCAAAGTACTAGCATTAAGCAAGCAATATTAGACTTGTCTATCCAAGACTCTGCTAGACAGACATGTTCAGTATGCTACATAATATGAACCTGAGACATCCACGTGTAACCTGATTGCCAACATGGATAATTAAGTATGTTAGTTGACTTGCTAATTCAACTTGAACCAATTATATATAATTACCCAAAATTTATCATGCATTTTATTTTTTATAAATGCTGACACATTCAAGCAGTTCTGTAAGATTTTTATTGTCTGATCTCTTCATTTTCAAATCATGTGGCAGTGCTGCAGCATTATTATGAGTAATAGTATCAGTAGGCTCCATATAACTGCAGAGCAATTTTCAGGTCTCAAGTAAAAAATTTAGCATTCCAACATATCGAATATATTGCAGTCATTTATATCTAAAACGCAACAAAGAAAGCACATTTTTCTCCCTTCAAAAGCATCCTTGATTAGTTATAATTGAATGGTCCAAAAAAGTTAATCTTGTTGTCAAATAATCTACACAATAAGAACAAAAATGCCAAATTGGCAATTGATGTGTATCAATTACTTGAGTCACTAAAATCTAGATATTTCAAGAAAAAGATTGAAAAGAATAGAAGAGGAGGGTATGGGGATTAACAAGAGTAAGTTAAAGAACGCATACTCATAAGTCAATTTCCCATCACGAACTAGGCCCAAAAGATAATCTATCATGCCATGAAACTGTTCTACTTTATCTGAACGTAACCACTTTTGGAGCCAAAACCCTCTCAAAGAAAGATCCTGCAAGCATAATATCAAAAATATTACAGAAATGAATTTTTTTTCTTTTCCAATTTTGACCAAAGCTTTTATAATTAGGAACAAAAACTCTCTGGTCAAACAGTCAGTATCTAGTCTCATAGCCCCACATATAGCATTGTAATTCTTTTCCTTGCAAAGCATACCGCTAATAGATTAATGTATGCAGATTAAAAAACTTGATTTAGATATTTCAAAATTGATCAGCTTATGAAAAATGTTGTGCTTCTTCACAGGAGACTTCAGCCAAAAGAACAATTGTCAATTGTATGTCTATATCTCTATTAGCTTTGTCACAAACTCTCATCAAAATTAAGGTGCATAAAGTATGGGCAAAATGTGAGTAGGGTTCAGTGATTCAATAAAAATAAGAATCCACAGATTCGTATGACTGGAAGATAGATAGATCAAATCAAATTCAATAAAAATAAGAATTCCAGAAGACTTACCGCGTCTACGTGAGGCCGTGAGTCATTGAGGGGAGTGAGGGTTGAGGTCGTGAGCGGTGAGTCCCAGGGCACCGGCGATGTGAGATTTGAGAAGATCTGAGAGATGAGCGGTGAGAGAAGAGGCGAAATTGCAGGGAAGAGGCGGCCACCGGAAATGGAGCATGGTCGGAGAAGATGGAGAAAATGGAGTTGTGCTCTATGGAGGGCGTGGTCGGAGAAGAGGAAGAAAATGGATTCGTGGTTTGTGGAGAGTGTGGTCGGTGAAGAAAGCAGAGAACAATTACTGATTTATTATTATTATTATTATTTACTGATTTATTAGTGTTTTAATTATTTAGTGGCGGTTATGATGAACCGCCACATGTAAATGTTGCTAACAATTAATTTATTTAAGTTTCCATATTAAATTAGCGGCGGTTTCTATAACCGCCTCAAAATAGTTATTTAGAGGCGGTTATATATAACCGCCGCTAAGTATATGTCGCTAAAAACACAGTTTGTTGTAGTGATAATTAGACATACCATACACAATCATATGGAAACAAAATGGAAAAGGCTACTGGATGACTCATGACACTTATTGACACATGCTTCAATAGCTAGGATGAGATGACTAGCCAATCATGAATCATGCGTGGTTTAGAAATTAGGGTATGGCGATGTTTGGTAAATAATCAGCCTATCAGCTAATTTTAACTTATTTGATCACTATTAGTTGTTTGGTTAATAAGTTTTTTGTAACTCTAAAATACTAAAATTCAAAAGGCTACTCAAAGCAGCTTTTTTCAATTAGTTTTTTGAGAATAAAAAAATATACCAAACAGCTAACAGCTAACAGCTAATCTATCAAACAACTTTTTACAATCAGCTAATGTTATTAACAAATCATACCTTCTAACCCAAACAGCCAACATTTTCAAGAATTAAAAAAAAAAAAAAATATCAGCCAACATCCATTTACCAAACAGGGCCTAATATCATCTCAACAAATTTTTCCCTTGCAAGATGAAATGTCACATTGAAAAGTAAATTTTTTTAATGATAACATGGTTAGCAAACAAGCTACTACAGCAAGGTTGCTAATCTGACAAAAGGCTGTTGTACTCTTTTTTCTTTTTCATTTTTATTTATTTATTTATTTTGTTTAGATGTGATATGAAAGTAGAACCCTTTTTGAAAGTAAGAGATAGAGTATTGTATGGATGCTTGAAATACAGAATTGTAAATTTAGTGATGTGAAAATAAGATTCATTACACTTTTGAAAGTGACAGAGTATTACACGGATAATGAATAATGACAATCCTAATAAGGCACCATCTAGCTAGCTATACCCTGCTAAAGCTACATAAGGACCAAAGTAGTAGTCTAGGCATAAATGATTGGACCATAATGAGTCCTTTGGTCCCCTTTCCATTATGTTGTTTATGCATTCACCAAAGTAATATGGGATGACCATCCACCATCCATCCAGTGCACATTGCTCTCTATGGGTTCCACGCTATATGTACGATAATTTATCTTTTTCTTTAACATCATTTTCTTTAATTTGGATTCTTGCAGTGGGCCTTTATCTTAGGATTCTCAAAGCAGGGTATGTGACCAATCACGAGTGTACTTAGCTTCCACACAATTTTAATAATACTATACAAAACGTACTCTGATCTTTACCAATCTTGAATTTAAGTTTCATGATAAACATATTGATCATTATTGCGGTGGATTATTATATTGCTTGACACATTATACATGGTGCATCATGATATGGTATGGGTAAAAGTATTCAATATATTTGATAAGTTATATGGCAACTTTATTGGCTTGGTAATTCGATACAAGATAGCATGCATAGGCAGAGATTATTGTTGGCTGCATATGATTGAGAAACTAGTCACTAGTGTTGGTCTGATGGATGTTCTTATCACTAGGCAAGTTAATTCTGTTACCACTTCATACTTGTCATCTAGTCAACGCCTAACACATGTTATGACTAACCTGAGTGTCCAATATCAAGGAATGCTACGACGACCTTTCTTCCAACATATATTAACTATCAGGATGTTCCTTGTGCAACTAGTATATATAGAACATTTCACCAACTTGTTGGGGGGTTTAATCTCAATTGTCTTAAATTGTATCGATCAAAACAGAGCATCCCGGACTCAATTGTAACGCACCCTAGACATATGTACCTAAATTACTAACAATCGACCAGTTTAAATACTACTTTTATCACCCGATTCAACTTGTCTACTAAAGTCTTTACGTTTTACGACGTAACGTAACCTGATCGGAAGAAGGTATCAATATTGTAACATTTTCATTACTGATGCGAGTTAACATGCTATAATGATCGTATGTAGGAGATTCATTATAGTTTTGATTATAAAGCTCATCTAGCTCGATGGTAGATAGACTATTTAAGTTCTAATCATCGCACACTTGTCACTATAAAAAAAAATTACACCATATAAGAAAAAGTGAAAAAAAAAATCCTATAACACAACATCTATCCTGCAATAAAATAATTAGAAAACAATTAATGTAACAACGATTAAAGATTAATTTTTATGTGTATTTATATTATGCTTAATTTTAACATATACGTACTATAAATAAACAGATACCTCATAGCAAGTGAATGTTGTCATCATGTTATGTACATTATTTAAACTAGAAAAGTCAAATGTGATGAACAAGAAATCGATGTAAGCATGTGCACATGGCACCAAGGCAGGCGGCATGGCAGTTTTTGTTGGAACTCTGGTATTGGTTTTGGACCAATTCTTTGATGTATATATATATATATATATATATATATATATATATATATATATATATATATATATATATATATATATATATTCAAATGTGGTCGCGCCTTCCCGTCCGCATCACTTAATGTTAAAAAACGCACCACAATGAAAATACACAAAAATATCAAAAACACACCACACACCAAAATAATGCAGCATAACCCCTGCCTCTAATAGTGCATTTGCTAACACTGTGTGGTGTGTTTTTTGTGATGCGTATGCATATTTATGTAGTGCATTTTCTAACATTGAGTGGTGTATATTTGTATACATAGTGGTGCGGCTGCATTGACCGCACGTTAAGTGGTGGCCACACCTGATTAGGACTATATATATATATATATATATATATATATATATATATATATATATATATATATATGAGAATCTCTCTTTCCGTTCATATATTGTAGACGCTTGTGTGCATTTATGTACAAGTTCGCCAGTTCTCACTGGAAGAGAGATTCTCATCCAACATCACCCTGTGTGCATTTATGTACAAGTTCGTTGGTTCTCACATGAAGAAGGTTCTCATCCAACATCACCCTGTGTGTATTTATGTACAAATTAATTCGCAGGTTCTCACTGGAAGAGAGGTTCTCATCTAACTCTATATATATATATAGAGTGAGGGGTAATTAAGTATATAAACCTTGCAGATAAAGGTGATGGACATCACATACATTTAATCCTATATCTCTTCTTCCTTCCCAGCTAGAAGGCAAAACCCAACAATGCAGATAAAAAGTGGGCTAGCTATCTATTCCAAGACAAAATTTTATCTATCTCTCCAAGTCTTGCTTTTCTCTATCCTTGAATCAACATCAACATATATATGTACAAGACATTCATTATTGTATCATTAAATAATTGAAGAGACATAGAAATAGTATCTTCTTACGATGAACATCGCACATGCATGCATGCAATCTATGGTGCAAGAGAATGAATAATTTCGCCCGTAAGGACAGCCCAGGTAGTAAGAGTGTTCTACCTACAGCCGGGAGGTTGGAGGTTCGATCTTCAAACCCCTGGGTTTGAGCCGGTCAGCTATGGGTAACCTATGCTGGTTTACCTCCTTGTGGTCCTTTGCCGGCTAGGATCACAGGGCGAGGAGAAAACCTCGATAAAAGAAGAAGAGAATGAATAATTTTTTTTTTAATAGAGAAACCCACAACCATTATTTGAGAATGTGTACGGAGTTCTTATATGGTATCAAAGCCTCTTCATACTCCTAGGGTTTTTTTTTTTTTTTTTTTTTTTGTTTGATCCAATGGCCATCACAGAAATCAACCCTATCCTCCCATTGATCCCATAATCATTGCAGTTGGACTCGAGGAACCGAGATGAGCTCATTCAACCCATGCTATTGTAGACATTAGAGATGATGGCCTCGTGGGGCTCATCAAAATCATTCGGTCCAAATTTTCTCAATACAAGTCATCACACCATGAACTATTAATATGGGATGGAGGGTTTGTAATAATTGCATTATATTATTGGATTAAAAAATGTATTTAAAAAAAATATCTCAAAATTAAATACTCATCATTTTAAGAGAGGTTGTTGTGTGGAAAAATTAAAGTCTTAAGAGTCTAGACTAAGCGCCCACAGAAACTGTACCACTATGCGAACACCGATTTCAAGAATTCAGCGTACAAGTTTGAAGAAACCTAAACTAAGATGTGATTCATGTTTTAAATTTATTAAAACTCCCAAGGTAGGTGCACCTGAGTTTTAGCTCACGAAATTAAAGATTTTGTACTGTGTAGAAGAAGACTATGAACAAAAATATATGTTAATTAATTGTTCCAATTTAAGATTGGACCGACATTATATATTTTATAGCAAAAGGTATATTTTGGATGATGAGAGAAATTTACAATCACGTACAATCTGAGAGTGTGCATTGCGTAAACTCAGCCTTTTTATATAATTACTCGCAAAGCAAGCACACATGAGAATCGCGTGACCATCATGAGAATCGTGCTCTACCTACCCGGCTAGACCTTTCGTGGCGAGTAAAAGTATTTTAGTCCATGACAGTATAAACTCATTTTTTTCTATCTAATTTTTTCAGGAACACTACTCTCTCACTGAATAAATAAATTTGACTGTTATTTTTCTTTTTCTCACATTTTGTAATGAAAATATAATGGGCATATTTGAATATAAGCTAAGATTGTTGTATATATGTTGAACTTAAATAGAGCAACAATAATAATATGATACTGCAGATTAATGAAGAGATAAGACTCCACAAATCTTCAATCTAATCTAATGTAGTATTTGCCCATACTATCTGAACTAGTCAACAGACAGACAAAATCCTCAACAATAACAACAACTGCCAATTTTTGTTCCATTATGGACTGTATTGGATTCCATTCCACCATATATCCTTGGATTCTCCTTTTGCATCTAACCACTTTTTGGACCATTATTTTCCCCAAACATATATCTAAAAATTCAACAATGGAGAAATGAAATATGGGGTACAATAGTAAATTAATACTCCCTCAATCCATAAAAATTGTCATGCGAAAAAAACCACACCAGTTAATTTATCAACGTAGTGCATGTACTTGATAACTGGACTGCTAATATAATAGAAAAGTCTATGTTAAAAAGTTCTAAATTTGGTTTATCAATTGTTATTTCATATTGCTTTTGTGAACCCTGATACAAAAATTCGATCTGTATGTACTCCAATTAATACATTTTATATTTACAGTTAACAGTTTCTCTACATGTAAATAAATAACTTGATAATTGCTGACACATAATATGATAGTTACTGATAAAACTTTCAGTTACAGGTACAGAACGTAGAACTACAAGTACAGAATCTGAAGATCGATTATTTTTGGATCAGGATCTACAATGCAAGGTAGACCTTGGTTCATGATATAATTTGCCCTGATTTATCTGCTATTCCGTGTGATTTCTGGGCTATTAGATAGGGACGGGGTTTAACTTACCCAATACACATTTTGGATAGTAGTTAAGACTTAAGAGTTTTTTCCTTGTCATCCAAAAAAACATTTTAAAATATTCTAAAAGTTATTATATATGGTAATTTCATGAAACTATTAAAAATAATTAAGTATTTACAATTTTTAATAAACGGACGGCGTACCAAATGAGTTGGTTGGTTTTATTTTATTCTGACTTAGCTTATTATTACCTCTTATTTCTAATTTGGGTTACATACTTAATTGACTACTTGTAATGTTGACAAACAAACAATGGAGATCACACCGACAAGTTGACAAAATTAAAAATGAGATTTTTCTTACGTTCACTCTAACCTTATTAGCTAATCAAAGCACGAATATTTCTAGAATACTTTATGGAATTTCTTTGTAATTTTTGTTTTTCCTTATGTAATGATGTGATCAATAGGCTTACCTTCGCTTCAAATTATTAGCTCTTGTGCAGGTGATTATGTCAGATGATTGTGCCCACAATATGTAGTTTAGTGCAGCTAAAATTTCAGTTTCAAAATCAACAATCAACAATGATGTATTGAATCCTTTAAAAAAAAATTGTAAAAAAAAGAATATAATACAAGTATTTTATTAGTATCCCACAAATTGTTTTTCGTGCATGTGTAGTAGGATATATTGGTCAAGTAAGATTGGTATAAGTGCTAATAGTATTCGATATAACTCGCTACACCTATGTATTTGTACCAGGTATAAAACAAAGTCGTTATTGTCATTTTAAATTTTTTTGATCAAAAGAGAGGACGACAACAAAAAAAGATCGATCACCAATCAAGTCTTGCCCGGCCTTACCAACCCGGCCTCTTCCTCACAGCTCCAACTATGTTTTCCCATAACACCTAGCTCGTTGATGAACACCGAAAGACTCTCCGAAGTTTAATCCAGGCATATAAGCTACTTTCGTCATGACATCCACAATTTCACATTCCGCTATTTTTAGATGTGTACTTCATTCTAACATCATCCCACTATCATTTTAAAAGTTTGTTTACAAATTTATTCCAAAATATCTTAGGGATAAGGCATGATTTTACCTTTTGACATAAGTATATCAGTATATGTAATTAAATTTTAGTGCAAATATTTGTATTTAAGGGTTGGGCTTGATGAACGTATATAGTTTCATCTACATTATATTGCACACCGACAGGTTAACTTGGTAGTAAAAACTTCTAAATTTTTTTATGCCTTTCTTGTAAGAAAATCCAATTTCACAACAGCATTATATTAATCATTTTATTTACGCTGGAAAAGCTTCGCTGTCTATTCTAATTTACCAATGACGTAAAGAATGTCACGTCAAGGCAACTTTTATTTTTATTATAATTATTATTATTATTGGGTTAATTGATGAGGGTAGTTTTGAATAAGGGCAAAATTTGGTGTGAGATTATTTCACGGGTCTCAATTCATGAGACAATTGGATTTTTAATTAATGATGTAAAAGATTCGACCCGTTAATTAAATATTCAATCCGTTTTACGGATTGAGACACGTGAAACGGTCTCACACAAGTGTTACATTTGAATAAATTGGAATTTCGTAGTATAATTTAATTTCCTCCACACCCCGACACGACAGAACATCTGGAAAGATGTAACTCAGCTAAACACTTGTTTAGTGCGTAGTTGCGTACAATTGAGAGTCCCACTTATTAGGAGTCTAGTCTTTGTGTTATGTTAGGACTTCTACTTGTACTCCTATATTATCTTTCCTGTATTCTCTCGTGAATAATATTCAGACTTCTATTCCTCATCTGGTATCATAGTCTTCCAGGTTTAGTCATGGCAACGATCGGTAACAATGACGGCTCTGTTGGAGAATCATCCGAGACTGCCATGTCTGCGCCGTTGCATACCAATACCTCGCTTTCTTCCGCCCACCATTTTGTGTCCATTAAGTTGAACTCCCGGAACTATCTTTTTTGGCGTACGCAAATGATCCCCTTTCTTCGTGGTCAGGGGTTACTTGGGTTTGTCGATGGTACGCAGGAGTGTCCTACGCTGCCATTACCACCGCCTGCTGCTGCTGGAGTCGCGTCGTCTGCTGCTGGAGTTGTGCCGCCTGCGGCTACTGTTGCTTCGCCGGAACTTCTTGCTGAGCGAGCGACATGGCTTCGTCAGGATCAAGCTATTCTCTCCCTTCTGATTTCTTCGTTGTCGGAGGAGACAATGCCGCTGGCGGTTGGCCGAACGTCGTCGCGTCTGCTGTGGTTGGCGATCGAACAGTCACTGAGATCTTCAACCCGTGCTCGTGCCCTCCGGCTTCTTGGACAGTTGCAGAGCTTAAGGCAGGGTGACGCATCCATAACAGACTTCCTCGGCCGTGCTCAGGTTCTCGTCGAAGACTTAGCGCTCGCGGTCGGCCGGTGTCGCTTGATGATCAGAATTTATATGTATTCCGCGGCCTCCGTCCCGAATTCCGGCCGTTGGTTGCTCCGTTGACGCGTGGTGCTCCGGTTTCCTTGGGTGAGTTGTCTGATTTTCTGGTAGCGCAAGAGTTTATTTGCGCTGGTGATGACAGTCCGGCGGTTGCGCCGATAGCCATGGCTGCCAGGAGAGGTGGCCGGTTTGGTGCTCAGCAGGCTCAGCGCGGTGGTCGTGGTCGGCAGCGTGGAGGTCGCGGCCGTGGCAGAGGGCGTGCTGGTGGCGTTCGCTGTCAGATTTGCGGTGGCGGTGGTCACTCTGCCGTCTCCTATTACCGCCGTTACGCTGGTCAGGGCCCTCAGGCGCACATGGCGGTTCACCCCGATTCCTCAAGCCTGGCAGGTTCGGATGTTCAGCAGTGGTTTCCTGATTCTGGAGCTTCTAATCACGTAACTCCAGACCCATCTGTGATGTCATCCGCGGCGGATTATCATGGCTCGGACACTCTCCGCATCGGCGATGGTTCAGGTTTGCCCATAGTTGGTATTGGTTCAGCTTCGGTAGCTACTTCTAATAGGTCTTTTTGTTTGTCTAATGTGTTATATGTTCCTGGTGTGTCTGCGTCGTTATTATCTGTTCAGAAATTTGCCCGAGATAACGATGTTTTCTTTGAGTTTTACTCTGATTGTTTCTTTGTGAAGGATCGTTCCACCAAAGCGGTCCTGTATAAAGGTCAGGCTTCGGGTGGTCTTTACTCTTAGCCTGTCTCGAGTCGGTCTCCTCCTGCTGCGTTCGTGGCTCAGGTCTCTTCCTCGGTGTGGCATAATAGATTGGGTCACCCGCATCTTCGAGTGCTTCGTCAAATTTTAGCTTCTAGTTCGCTTAGTTCGTCTAGTGTTAAATCTTTATCTTCTTTGTGTTCTGCATGTCAGTTGGGGAAATCCTCTCGGTTTCCCCTTCCCCGTGTTGAAACTCGTACTACTCATGTTTTAGAATTATTATATACTGATATTTGGGGCCCGACGCCTATTCTTTCTTCGAATGGTTTTAAATACTTTGTGCTATTCGTAGATGATTATACTCGTTACATTTGGTTCTATCCCATGCGTTCGAAAACTGATTTGTATGTTATTTTTGAACAATTCCGTTGTCTTGTTGAGCGTTCCTTCAATCGAAAGATCATTTCAATTCAGTCTGATTTAGGGGGAGAGTATAAAAAGTTACATACACGCTTTGCTACTCTTGGGATTAGTCATAGGCAGTCGTGTGCGTATACCCACGAACAAAATGGTCGGGTAGAGCGTCGTCATCGTCATGTTGTGGAAACGGGTCTTGCCTTGTTGGCACAGGCTTCGGTTCCTACTCGTTACTGGGACTATGCTTTTGAAACTGCGGTTTGCTTGATTAACAAAATGCCTACTCGTATATTGCAAAATGATAGTCCTCATTATCGGGTTCATCGTTCACCGCCCTCGTATTCCTTTTTGCGTGTCTTTGGTTGTTTATGCTACCCCCTGTTGCGCCCTTATAATCGCAATAAGTTGCAGTTTCGGTCGTCTCCTTGTGTCTTTCTTGGTTACCCCCCGTCTTTCCGTGGCTACCGTTGTTTGGACTTGAATACTAACAAAGTTTTTGTCTGCCGTCATGTGCGGTTTGACGAAACTGCTTACCCGTTTGCTTCAGTTGTTCCTGTGCAGGACTCTCTCTCACACCAGGATCCTTGGGGTGTGAGTACCATTGCACTGCAGTCGGCTTCTTCAGGTGGTTTGCCCAATGTGACGGGTGATGTGCCGCATGAGTCTGGTGGTTTGCCGCATGAGCCTGTTGTTGCTCAAGCTCCCTCGAGTTCGCGTACTGTGACTGATTTGGCTTTACGTGGTGATGGAGCGGTTCGGCCTAGACAGGCGCCCCGTGGGCGTCGTTTGAAGCGGCCCACGGTTCGCACACATGCGATGACGTTACGAAGTAAGTCCCGCGGTGCTTCTCAGCCGTCAGCCTTGGTGTCTCAGGTTGATATTCCGGAGCCCACTTGCTATTCCCAGGCTGTTTTGTATCCTGAGTGGCGCGAGGCTATGGATCTCGAGTTCAACGCTCTTTTGCAGAATCAGACGTGGCGGCTGGTTCCGTTTCAGCCAGGGATGAATGTTGTTGGCTGTAAGTGGGTCTTCCGCACCAAACGGAAGGCTGATGGGACTGTGGAGCGTCACAAAGCTCGTTTGGTGGCCAAGGGTTTTAATCAGGTGGCCGGCCAGGATTTCTTCGAAACATTCAATCCAGTGGTTAAGCCGACCACGGTTCGGCTGTTGCTTTCTTTAGCTGTCTCGCGGGACTGGAGTATTCGGCAGCTGGATGTGCACAATGCTTTCCTCAACGGTCGTCTTGCTGAAGAGGTATACATGCGCCAGCCGCCGGGTTATGAGGATAAGGCCGCTTCGGATCATGTGTGTTTATTACAGCGGTCTTTGTATGGTTTAAAACAGGCTCCACGTGCCTGGTTTGATCGTTTGCGTACTTTTCTGGTCTCTGTTGGCTTTCGCTCATCTCAGACTGATGTTTCACTGTTCATCTATTCTCGCGGTGCTGTTCAGGTGTATTTGTTAGTCTACGTGGATGACATCCTGGTCATGGGGTCTGATTCGGTCACTGTGGCTCGTTTGGTTGGTCAACTGGGTACTGAGTTCAAGATCCGCGACATGGGTGCTCCTTCGTTTTTTCTGGGTATTGAGACTATTCCGGTGCACGATGGTCTCATTCTCTCACAGCAACGTTACATGAAGGATATCTTGAGGCGGGTCGGTATGGTTGATTGTAAGGCTCTTGTTACGCCTGTTTCATTGACGCGAGGTGCTGATGATCCTGACGTTCCATATGCTAATCCGACTCAGTACCGTAGCTTGGCTGGGGCGTTGCAGTATCTCACTGTCACGCGGCCTGATTTGTCTTTTGAGGTGAACAGGTTATGTCAGCACATGCATGCTCCGACCACTTCGCATTGGGGTATGTTGAAGCGTGTTCTTCGTTATGTTAAAGGAACTCTTAATCTTGGTTTGCGTCTTTGCAAGTCTACTTCGGCTGACATTCATGCCTTCTCAGACTCGGACTGAGCTGGTGATCCTTCTGATCGAAAGTCCACCGGTGGTTTTGCCGTTTTTCTGGGTCAAAATCTAGTATCTTGGGTGTGTCGCAAACAACGTACAGTGGCTCGTTCGTCGACAGAGGCTGAGTACAAAGCACTTGCTGATGTCTCGGCTGAGGTTACTTGGTTGGTCTCACTTATGCGGGAGCTTGGTTTGGCCTCGGTCTCCACTCCAGTGCTTTGGTGTGATAATCTAGGGGCTACCTATCTGTGTGCGAATCTGGTGTTTCACTCCCGGACTAAGCACGTTGAGATAGATTATCATTTTGTCCGTGACAAGGTTGCCAAGAAGGAGTTGCAGGTTCACTTTATCTCTACGAAGGACCAGTTGGCTGATATTTTTACCAAACCTCTGTCTAGTTCTCGGTTTGTGTTCTTACGTAGCAAGCTCAATGTGGCTGCTGCCCCTTGTGCTTGAGGGGGAGTATTAGGAGTCTAGTCTTTGTGTTATGTTAGGACTTCTACTTGTACTCCTATATTATCTTTCTCGTATTCTCTCGTGAATAATATTCAGACTTCTATTCCTCATCCCACTCACTTTAAAATGTTACTCCTGCACTGCTATTGATAAAACTCGATCCCTGGTCTTTTTTCTCAAACTTTATCGATGTGACTAACTGAATTGCCTAAGCAAATTCAACTCTTAAATATAATGTATTACGTAATATAATGTCGTATAATAACATTGTATGTTAACCGAATCTTAAAGCAACAAACCAGCTATATTATTTTAGCAAAAAAAAATGTGTGGCATTTCTTTTTTTGTTTTTATTTTTCACAATAAAGTATTTAACGTCAACAGTGGCAAATTTAATTCATTTGTGTACTACATTTTTACTAGGTATAATAATAATGCCGACAGCGGGTAACCCGGCATAAGGTGGTCATTCAGCATATGCTTTATGTATTATGAAATATTCTTTTCTTCTACAAAAGTTACAACTCATCTTACAAATAACAAATGTGATCACGCTTCATTGTTAATTACAAACAAATTAATTGACAGGCTATATTACATATTAATTAGAACAAGTTTAATCGGCAACCTTTTCCAAGTTGATCTAATTATTGATCTTCTTAATTTGAGTCAATCATTATGAATAATCTAAGATGGTTTACCTCCATATGATCCTTTGTCAACTAAGTTCAAAATGCGAGTTTTAACCTAGACCACTCAATATATATATATCAAATAGAAAGTTTAATGAAATGATGATGATATTAAATTTTAATGTATAGTATTAATTATCTGTCATATATATGTGAAATTAATTAAATAATAGTGAGTTAAGCCAAATCATGTAAGATTGTATGTGATAATTAACCAAAGATCATTTATTCATTTGGTTATAATATTTTTCTTGGGAAGAAAGAAAAATAATAAAAATATGTCTAAATAGCATTTTTTTTCTTTAATTTACTCATATATTATTTAATTATCATCTATGTAGTTAAGTTGACATCTATATTATTATTAAAAGTTATATTGTGGACCAGAGTCCACCTTCTAAGATGGACTCTAGTCCAAAATTGTTATATCATTATTTTTTTTTTACAAATAAAATTAATGTATAAAAAAAATATAATTAAAAACTTTAATTGAGATTTTTGAATGATACCATATTTTTCCAATTTTAAAATAAATCTACAGTACATAAATTCACTAGTTTAAGACTAGGGATGTTTGGTAGAGTGTAGTTGCAATTTAATTACAATGGCTCTGATTGGTAAATAATCAGCTTATCAGTCAATTTTGACTTATTTGACCATTATTAGTTGTTTGGTTAATAAGTATTTTGTAACTCCAAAATACTAAAATTGAAAAGACTACTCAAAGCAGCATTTTCAATTAGATTTTTGAGAAAAGAAATTATACCAAACAGCTATCAGCTAACAGCTAATTTACCAACCAACTTTCTACAATCAGCTGATGTTATCAACAAATCATACCTTCTAACCCAACCAACTAACAGCCATTTGCGAAACAAGGCCAATGTTTTTTTTTTTTTTGGCAGCAGAAATGGCATTGTTTGGTTGAAGGTAATCATAATTCTCTCCTTTTATAGACCCCAAATATTAATTCCAATTTAGCTTGTGGAGGAAAGAAAAAAAGAAAAAAAGAAAAAGAAAAATACCTTTTACCCATTATTATTATTATTATTATTATTATTATTATTATTATTATTATTATTATTATTATTATTATCATTATCATTATCATTATCATTATCATTATCATTATCATTATATAAAAGTATATCACTCCTTCTCTGATCTTTCCATTCCGAATAATTCTTTTCTTCCATATCAAATAATGTACGTAGTAATTTAAATTCCTACTTTATTCTCGCATTATTTTTTCCTACTGAATTATAATTCATTTTTTGCCAAATTCCTTTCCCTCTACTAAACGCCCTATAAGTACATAAATTCATTACTGTAACTCAGTAAGTACATAAACATACTATGCTAATATCATTTTTATTTACCTGCCGTAAATATTATTCGTATGTACCTAGACCCACCAATAGTAATGAATATATGGCATACCTTTTACGAAATGAAACTTCTGACCTTAACTCACAGTTACATTTTAACCGTTTACTTATTAATTATCTGATCTCAAGCTACTGGATTTTATTTTTTTAATGTTTTCTCAACATTTTGAATTTAAAATAAAAATAAAAATAAAACAATTAAGGCCATAAATGCCAGGCAAAAGTTAATCTTCAAAAAAATATAAATCTCTCCTCACAAAAAAAATTATAAATCTTGAAATTACCAAACGCCAGCCTAACATACATAAAATATATCAATTCAAGGCGTAACAATTTCTATACTATACCCCGTGCATGCCAACATGGAAAACATTATTATTAAAACAAAGAAAATGGAATGGCATACACACTTCTATTCAATGATTGGTTAATTCTTAGTGTTATCCTAACGTATAAAAAGATAAATCAATTTAAGTTATCATAATTGATCGACTTAAACTAATGATAATAGATCGTTTACATAGGGAATCAAACTTGAAACTTTGTAGTTACCTAAACAATTGTGTAATTAACTTGGTTGAGATTCTTCCGTGTGATTGTGCGGTTAACACAAAAGGACGCACTTTATGAATTAAAATGGCACACCTTAAGCACACAAACAAATTAAAGCACCTTAAGATCATAACACAAACCACGCACCTAAAATTTTAAAATTGGGCACCTTAAATACACAAATCACTCACCTAAAGCACACAAATAAAGCACCTTAAGAACACAAACCACGCACCTTAAGTTTCAACAACTGACGCATCTTAAGCATACAAATCACATACCTTAAGAAGGAAAACAACGCACCTTAACAAAGAAAACCACACACCTAAAACTTTAGGCCGACGCACCTTAAGTTTCAACAACTCACACACCTTAAGCGCACAAACCACGCACCTTAAGAAGGAAAACCACGCCCGCAACTTAAGAAGGAAAACCACGCGCCTAAAGCTTTAGATCGACACACTTAAGTTTTCAACAACAGACGCACCTTAAGCCACACAGTACAAAAACCACGCACCCTAAGTACAAAAATCACGCATCTTAAGAAGGAAAACCACGTACCTTAAGAAGAAAAATCACGCACATTAAATTTGACTTACATGCAAAATGACCAAATTGCCACCGATTTTTTTTTTTTAATATTCATTGTTACTTCTGGCTGTTAATTTAGGCAAGATCAATGACGCAAATGTAACCCCACAAATGGAAAGGACAACCGCAGCTATATATATATATATATATATATATATATATATATATATATATATATATATATATATATATATATATATATATATATATATATATATATATGCTTAGAGATTTGTGATGATTCTTTAAAACATTGAGAATCTAGAAAAGAAGAAAATGGGATTATCCAAATCCATTCCACTGGCGATCAAGGGAAGACTTTTTCTTCGCGAAATAAGCGGGACTTGTAGGTTGGTCTATATTTTATATTCATTATAAGATTAAGTTAACTTCTATCAAATATATAATAATATAAACTTACAGCTACATGACAAAATTATTTCAAATCTCTTATCGTTATTTCTTAATACGTACTGGCAAATTAGATCATGCACCTAAAATTCACTTGTATTATTGTCAACTTTGGTCTAAAACTATCTTATTTTTTATTTTCTTTCTGTTTGGTTAACATTCACCTTGTAGTAGATACATAATTTGTTAATTATATATTGATACATAAATTTACATATATTGGTATATAAGTTGTTAACTATAAATTATTAAGACTTTATATTCTAGGAACAGTAGAAGTCATTCTCACTCTCTCTATATTATTATGAATATTATTATTAATCATTTTTATCATGACTGGGACTCTTTAATTTGTATCCTTACATCTCTTCATCGTGTACATTAGATTATCATGGATTGATCATCTCTTCATCATGTACATTATTCCAAGAACTATTGTTCTCATCTGATATCAGTATGCCAAATGATCCATGGCTACAAACCTTAAAAAAAAAACTAAAAAAAAAAACCATCGTCGCCACTAACCCCCACTGCCGCCAGCTGGCGACACCACCTCATCTTCTCGCACCATCTCCGATATTGTCTATCCAACCACAACCTCGATAAATATCCTACAAAGTACAAACTCCTTCGTTTTGTTGGAAGGAATTGCAATTCCCTCATTTTCATGGAATTAGAATCTCATGCACCCCCTTGGGATTTCAATTCCATGGATTTTAGGAATAAAAATAGATACTCCTGAGACAAAATTACCCTTCTCTTTTTTAACCTAAAATTGATATCTGACCTTTTCTTTTAGTTTTTTTTTTTTTTTGAAATATCATTCTCTTTTAGTTAATACCGTGTATTATCTTGTTTTCTCATAACTCTTAAATATTTAAATTTGATGTGTGTATATAACGTATTTATCTAAATTTTGATGTGTGTAAATTCTGTTTGTGCGACGATCTGTTAATAATAATAATAATAATAATAATAATAATAATAATAATAATAATAATAATAATAATAATAATAATAATAATAATAATAATAATAATAATGGGCATTTTGGACTTTATACTACTTATTCCCTTTCAATTCCCATGTATACCATACATTGGAATTGAAATTCCTAGTAATTTTATTCCCTTCAACCAAACACTGGAATTTAAACTCCCACTTTATTACCACATTATTCTTTTCCCATGGAATTGAAATGCAATTCCTTTCCCACCTAATTCCTTCCGTCTAACCAAACGCCCTGTTATATCCATTAAACTTACTTCCTCAAACTATATGTTCTAGAAGACTCAATTTATTCCATTTTTTTGTGATCAAAATCTTAGCGGATACGTTGAAGGCACATTATGTTTCGGTGTCGGCTTCAATTATTAAGGCTTCGGATGAGTGTCTTGTTGTAACTGCGCTCTGGATGAGTGTTCCACTGTAGATGCGCTCTAGATGACTGTTTCGTAGTAGCTACGCTCCGGATGAGTGTTCCGTTCTAGCTGCGCTCTGAATTAGTTTTCCATTGTAGTTGTGCTTTGAATGAGTGTTTTGTTGTAGCTACACTCCAGATGAGTATTCCGTTGTAGTTGTGCTCCGGATGAGTGTTTCGTTGTAGCTGCGCTCCAGATACCGTTGTAGCCGATCTTGCGGTCGAATATTTGATCCATTAGGATTCTCTTATTTTTTTTGTGACAAAGTATGTAGCACCAAAGAAACTAAAAGGAAACTACATCTCTAAAAAAGACCAACTGGCAAACATCTTCATCATGTCACTAACCATAGCAAGGCTAAATGATCTAAGCGACAAACTCAATAACGTTCTCTCTAGAGAACCATAAGCTTGAGGGGCGTATTGGGATTCTGTATTTTAGGCACACTAGAATTCATTTTCCCTTTCTTTATTTTATTAGGAATATTACTGTTTACTCTTTGTATCCTTATAAATACATTTTTTTATCGTGTACTTTATATCATCATAGATTGATCAATAGTAAGATTATTCCTAGTCTCCTAGAACTATTGTTCTTATCTAAATTTGTTATGTCAAGTTATTCTAACATTGTTTTAAGTTCATAAAATGTAAATTATAATTATATATAAATTTAAAACTAAATATTCATAAATTGAGTGTCTGACATGTCATCATTATTATGATACAATTTTTAAGGATATTTGATTAAAAATTAAAATGTTTTTTTATTATGAATTTAAACTAGTAGTAATGATTTTATAAACATGTTGTTAACAAATTATGTACATGTAGTATTAACGTTGTTTTTTATTGCGCAAAAAGAAAAATAATAATGCCATTAAAGACACGGTTTATACAAAGTTACAAAATGTAATTTTATGTCAAGATCTACCTTATGACGCGATATAACGATTGATACTTGAACATCAATGTAATAACTAGACAGAAAGAAAAAGAAATGTGGACAAATAAACCTAACAAATTATTTGATTGGGTGGGATCAGAAAATGATGTTCCATAAATTATTATTTGTAAAAAAAAAATTAAAAAAATAAAAATCTTGGACGGATTAAACTTTTGTGTCACGTGATGGCATCTGCTTACATGTTATATGGAGATGGGCCGGGGCATATGCAATCACATGATTTTGGCTATCAGGTATTCAGGTCGAATTATATTTGTGTATTAACCAATCAGATAAATAAGATTTTTCTGGTTAAAAGAATATTCATATTTATTTTATTATTCCCTATTTTTAAATTTCTTGAATTTTAAATTTTTAAAATTTTCTATTTTTTCATTTTGATGTTTTCTATTTTTAAAATATAGAAGTAAATAAATTATTATTTATCTGCATTTTTACTATTAATTAATCATATTAAAATGAATTATTCCTCCAAAAAGATAGTATTTTTTACGAACATATAACGAGTGTAGAGTAATTAAGTCTAATAGTATAAATTTCAACCTTAGATTTAAATTTTTAATTATGTGATCTAATCATAGTTAGGATGTACTTTTAATTGCACTTTTTGATCCGGTTTGGACAAACTTTGGCCAACATTCCAGCAAAGAAGAAAAGAACAAAAATACATTCACAAGTTTAACTCACTAGTTCAGTAGGTCATATTTAAGAGGAGAAAAAAGAAAAAAAAAATTGTGAAGCGCGCCAAAACATAAAAGAACCAAAGGGCCCAAAGCATTGATTTTCCCTCCGCAACAAGCTGAAATGTACTCTGCAATTATTATTATTATTACTAGTATTTTCGCCCGTGCGTTGCACGGAATGGATTTGTTATAATATTTTAAGAATATTTGGATCGATATACAATTATGTAAATTAGAACAACGAATATTATATAGCGCAATTGATGAAATTGGTTGGATCGCTTATATTTTCTGATGTTTTCCTTGCTTGAATTAGAGCAAATAATTGTCCAATTATCCGTATGAATAAATTCTTTATTATATATTTAGATAATAAAAATAAAGATGAAATTATAAAAAAATTTAATATTAAACGTGTACATTTATTTGATTATAAGATTAGTGCAAAAGTATTACTCAATTAATTGAATAATATATGACTTGTTTGCCTACAGTTATCTTAAAAATATCGATATATAATATGACTTATGTACTTATATTACTACTGAAATAAATATGGGAAAAATGAGAAATAATTTAATTATAATTATTATAAAAATAAATTCAACAATCAATGTTTAGCTTAATTACCATAATAATTATTATGCAATTATTATTAGTCAATTACACTAATATATGTGTAATTATACTTTTATACCTTAAGTATATTCATTTTCACCATATCGTATTTAGTTTTTTCTTCCTCTTTCATATTTGAATGAATTAATTGTAATTATTATAAAAAATCTAACAGTCCATGTTTAATTAATTTTTTTTCGTTTAAATAATTTAAAGTTTTCAAAAGGAAAGTGTAATTATTTTTTAAAAAAGTTTTTAAATAATTTTTAGTCAATTAGTAATATCATTTTCCTTTTACAATTTGCCAAGTTTCTGTTTCCTTTTCCATTAGAATTTTTTTTATATTTTCAATCAATTAGTAAAATCAGTTTTCTTTTCCATTTGATTTTTACTATTGTTTGGGCGGGAATTTCATAAAGGATGATTTTATTTTTATTAATAGTAGTATAGATACAGAAGTATAGATAAGTATTCAATGATTATTATTATTGGTGTAAATAATAATTAATAAATTATTTTTTCTTATAAAATTACGCAAAAGTTGTTTCCATTAGTCTCACAATTATAATGGTTTAATTATTCTCAGAATTTGGTAAATAAAATTTTGTTACTAATTAAACTTTATTATTTTTTACCAATTAATTAATAATATTAGTTTGTGCGGGAAAAGTTGAAGGGGAGATTTTTCTTTTATTAATAGTATTGATATGTGAATATAGAAACAATATTACCAATTAATAGATATTAGTTAATTTCTATTTTATATTTCCTTACCAAATAAGCTTTATTAATTATTTGACCAATAAAATATTTAATTAATTGACTACAAAAGTTTGGACGGGAAAATGAAATATGAGGATTTTACTTTTATATATAGTATAGATTATTTTAAAGTTTAAAAAAAAAATTCAATTTGAGGTGACCTTTTAGAAACCTGCAAATTGGAGAAATTGCATGAAATGAGTTAGTTTAGATACTCATTTGTAGTTTTTTTTTAAGGTTCAGTAGCCTAATTGCATTTTCGTGTGCAGTTCGGTAGCCTATTTGACCCTTAGATTTGTGCATGGTAAGAAAAACCCTTTAAAAAAAATAAGGACATCAGTAACATTGTCATATTTGTTTCTTATTATATGTTTTCTTTTGTTTCCTATTACTCCGGATTTTGTGAGTTTCTTGATAGTACTTCCTGAATGTTTATAATATTCATTTGTTAGTTTAGGAGAAAATAATAGTGTTCTGATTTGGGAGGAGGGTAATACTTTTATATATAGTATAGATAGATTATGACATCCATGTAATTTGAATAGTTATGGTAATTAAGGAGTATATATGAGTACTAATTAAGGAGTATATATATATTATTCTTAATAAAATAATATGTATGTTTAATTTCATTTAATTATGGACGTAATATGCATATGTTTAATTTCCTTTAATTATGCTTGTAATATGTGTATGATTAATTTCATTTAATTATGTCCGTAAGATGTGTATCATTAATTTCCTTAATTGATTAGATAAAACCTATATTATGATAAGTATAAAAACAGTTTAATAAAAGTATAATGTGCGAATTAATTTCTTAATTAGTATAATTATTAAGATTTCATTCAAAAGTAACCATTAGTATCATTTTGTATGTGTAGTAATTTATAATTGTATGGACGTAATAATCTATGAATTGGAATAATTATCATAATTTTTTAATATCCTTCATTATGGACGTAATATGTGTATTATCAATTTGCCTAACTAATAAGATAAAATTTATATTACAGAAATTACTAATTCCTTAATTGTCATAATTTTAAGATTTTATTCAAAAGTAATCAAAGGAAATGCGAGTAATTGATATTATTTGAACTAAAAAATATATAAAATTGATTAACGGATATACATTACCTAATAAACGGATTAACATATGTATCTGTATTATAAAAAAGGGAGAAAGCCTTTTTGGTAAGATATATTAGGAAAGCTTCAATTAATTAAAATATAATAGGAAAATTATATTAGGAAATTGATTAGCTAGAATTTTTATTTTCCAAATTCTATATCTGTAATTACCGTTATAAACAGATTTAATATGAAAATTTAAGTAGGAAGTTATGTTAAGAGTTTTGAATATTATTATTATTATATTATTAATTAATAATATTAGAGAAATTATATTCAGAGTTTTAGATTATTATTACGAAGTATTATTATTATTATTATTATTATTTATTATTATTATTATTATTATTATTATTATTTCATATTATTCTCTAACATAATGACAAAAAAACTTCATGCAAATTCCAAAATGCTTTTATTTTCACCCGTGCGTTGCATGGAATGGATTTGTTATAATATGTGAATAATATTTATATCGTAATACAATTGTGCAAACCGTAATATTTATGGAATAAACTTACGAAGTTTTCATTCTTGATTCACTGGAAATGTTTTATTCCATCATCAACATACTTAATAAGTTTTTTGAGATCCAACAATCCCTTTTCTCTCAATTTTATCTTGATGCATGAACTCTGTTGCTTTGAAAAAAAAAGTTGTGATCTTCAAAGTTTATTATAATAACACGACAGAATTAATTAGAAGTGAATTTCACAAATTTAATAGGTTTACAGAATTCGAAGACTTAGTTAAGGAGGTGGAATGTTTTAATTTGTGGCCGTGTGCTCTACATAACTTCCTCCAGTAGCATTTTTCTTATGATTTTTCTTGTTTGTTTTCCTTGACGTCTTCCATCCCAGAGGCTCTCTATGAAAAATTTATTATTGCGAGATAATAATAATAATAAAACAAAAAATAATAATAATAATAAAACAAAACATCACCATCATCTTTATCAACACCCATTTCCTTTTTTTTTCTTTTCCTTTTCTTTCTTCTTCTTCTTTCTTCCTTGCTTCCATTCTTCTTTCTTCTTTTCTTTTCTTTCTTCTTTCCTGTCTTCTAATAATAATAATAATAATAATAATATATAGTACAATAAGAAGAAAAAGAAGAAAGTGTTACCTGCATTTCATCATCTCTTCTTCGACCGCGGGGAGAGAGAGATAACCGAAGGAGGAGAACTCGCCGGAGGAGGAAGAACTCGACACCCGCAGATCCGCCGCCGTCGCCTCTCATCTGTGGAGGAGAGGAGAGTTCACAGTATATACTATTTAAAATAAGAAAAAATACATATGCTACAAAAACAACCAAAACCATTGTGGCATATATATATATAATAATATGTAATAATTATTGATTGCTAATTTTATGAAATGTAATAATAATTGATAGCTAATTTTATAAAAATATATATGGTTAACTAATATAATCAATAATTTACCCAAAATATTTTTCCAATTTACCTTTACTATTTATTAATAAATAAATTAATAAATAATCAATAAATTAATTAATTAATAAAATCAATATTTTGACTAAAATGCCCCTAAGTTTGGGCGGGAAAATTTGGGAGGAGGATAATACTTTTATATATAGTATAGATAGATTATTATTATTATTATTATTATTATTATTATTATTATTATTATTATTATTATTATTTTATTCACCATAATTAAAAATATGCATTATTACATCAACAACAAATGCTAACAAATAGTTAATCACCATAATTATTTTATCCTCATCGTTTTTTATTGGATGATGGGTTGAAATTTTTCTTGATCAAACGATTTTCTATTTTTAAATAGCTATGAGTTTTATTTCTGGTATTTCTCCGTATTTGGTAAAAAAAAAAATTGAGCACTTTGAATACCATATTACAGCATATTATTGTCAAAGATTCAACCCTCTATCCCCTCAGTTTTATTTTAAAAAATAAAATTAGGGATTAAACAACTCATTCAAAAAAAAAAAAAAAAAAAAAAAAAAAAAAAAAAACTCAAAACACAAGTGATTCTGATTAAATGAAATGGTCGGAGGTTACAAAGTGATAGCATTTTGACAACCCACAAACATCAATTGACAGACAATACATAGGAAAATGAATGCTATCTCGACATGTGAAGTTCGAAATTATGGTAGGGGTCCAAGAAAGCCTTTGCTTATTGTATTTCTGTACTAAGTGAACACACATTTGGTCAAAATAAGTAAATTGTGTACCCTTCACCTCATATCCGGTCGGATTGCATTATTCATTGCTTCGATATAGGATCCAAGAATGTGTGCATACTTGCATAACTAAGTTAGTTCAATTCCATCCATTCCAATATTCATGTCATAATTCACAAATTATTTCTCGAATCAATTTTACCAATTAAGTCTTAACTATTTAATTCTTACTCAATAATCAAATCAATATTTCGTTAAGGATCTTATTGAGTAAGAATTGAATAATTGAGAACCTTATTAAGTAAGAATTGAATAGTTGAAAATTTAATTTGCTGAACTTGATACTCGATAACTTATTTGTAAATTATGTTATAACTGAGGGACCATTTTGAATATTTACTCTTATTTCTCCAATTAGTCCGTTCAATAATAGTTCGAAAAGTAGTCATTAGAACAATAGTGTCTACTAGGCATAATCGCAAATCGATCGAAACTGATTCTGATAATTGTTTTTGGAAACTCTGAACCATAACCAGTAGTTCCAATTATGATTTTGAAACATAATATATGTACACACGCACACATAAATCTAGAACTTTGAATGTGTAAACTAAAAAAATTTAGAATTTGAAAAATGAAAAAATAAGAATTAAAAAAAAAAAAAAAAAAAAAAAAGTAGTTCTACTACAACTTGATGATTTGGGTACGGTAATAAATAAAGATGAAATTGTTTGAGCTATCAAAGCCCGGGCCCATGTCCAATTACAACTTTCTTTATGTGGATTATTTGGTTGTCCAGCCTGACTAAGAATGGGCTCAAATTCATGGTTGATGCAACCTTTCAGGGTTGTTAAAGCTAATCATATATATTGACTACACTCTAGAGTGGTTTTATTTTATTTATTTTTTTTTTTCATTTTTGGAAAAATATTCAAATTCCTGATCGAACTGAACATAAAAACGCAATCAAATCATTGAATTAAAAAAATGTACAATTAGACCCTTCAAGTTAATATTAAATTAATACATATTGAATATTTTTTTAAATAGAATGTTGATCCCTTCCTACAACAGATTACCATGCCACGTGACACCTACGTAGATATTAAATTAAACATATTTTTAATTTATTTTTGTTATAAATAATATATTAAATAGTGGACATTGTTATTTGTAACGTTTGTAACGGACGTATTTATTCATCATTATGTATGTCATTATTATATCTTTTGTATATATATGTATGTGTATCCTTGGATGTGGTGATGGTGAATGAGATCTTCCTGGCTTAGTCTCTTCTTCCTAACCTTTGTTTCTAGTATCTATACTTTTATTTCCCTGTTTTAAACTTATACTTTAAACTACCTACACTGCAATTCACCGGTTAGGAGCTAACGGGCCAACTTGCACTTATAAATAATATATTAAATAGTGGACATTATTATTTGTAACGTTTGTAATGGACGTATTTATTCATCATTATGTATGACATTTTTATACCCTATATATGTGTGTGTTGATAAGCACCCAAGATAACTAGAATCAAAGGTCTAAATTGGGGTTATTTAGTATCGTTTAGCATCCTTTTGTGAATTATCTATGGCGTTTTTGTGCTCAAATGCGTAGGACTATTGCAAACCTATATCTTTGGTGTATTGGAGTGTTTTTATAGGTTCCGGGAACCAATTGACGAGGCATGGGGATTTAACGAGCAAACGAAGCGAGAAAGAAAAGTCCCGCCGGGGCAACACAGACTTCACTCCACGCGTGGAGCCCGCCTGGACCGGAGATGCGGAGCTAATTAATGACCATTTTGGATATTTACTCTTATTTCTCCAATTAGTTCGTTCAATAATCTTTCGAAAAGTAGTCATTAGAATTTAGAACAATAGTGTCTACTGGGCATGATCGCAATTTAGTTCAAGCATTGGTATGTACAAATCGAATATTAATCGAAACTGATTCTGATAATTGTTTTTGGAAACTCTGAACCCTAACCAGTAGTTCAAATTATGATTTTGAAACATAATATATGTACACACGCACACATAAATCTAGGACTTTGAATGTGTAAACTAAAAAATTTTAGAATTTGAAAAATGTAAAAAATAAGAAAAAAAAAAATAGTTGTACTACAACTTGATGGCAAATTATACTGTGCACCACAGTGCACATAGCAATGTGCACCACGTACCTAAACGACGTCGTTTTGAGCATTGTAAATTAATCGTCGTTTTTTTTTGGAAATCACGTTTCCCGTTTCGCCCGGTCTATGTATTTATGTTAATATTCTGTGTATTTCAGGCAATCATTCTGTGTATTCTAGGCAACCGTTCTGTGTATTATAGGCAACCGTTATGTGTATTCATGTTAGTAACACATGTTGTGATTTCATGTTAGTAACACATGTTGTGATGTGTTTGTGCATTCGAATGTTTAGGAGGATGAGTTCTGTGTATTTTGTGTAAATATTATGTGTATTCATGTTATTAACACAAGTTGTGATGTGTTTGTGCATTCGAATGTTAGGAGGATGAGTTCTGTGTATTTTGCGTCAATATTCTGTGTATTATGGGCAAATATTATGTGTATTCTAGGCAAACGTTCTGTGTATTCTATATAATGATTATGTGTAATTATAGATAATGAATTCCCTGGAATCATTCGCGTCCACTAACATCTGTGTATTTTGTGTCAATATTCTGTGTATTCTGGGCAAACATTCTGTGTATTCTAGGCAAACGTTCTGTGTATTATAGATAATGATTATGTGTATTATAGATAATGAATTCCCTGAGTCATTCGCGTCTGCGTCTGCTAACACCGAAACGACGTCGTTTTACGTACGTGATGCACATTGCTATGTGCACCGTGGTGCAGGTATAACGATTGCAACTTGATGACTTGGGTACGGTAATAAATAAAGATGAAATTGTTTGAGCTATCAAAGCCCAGGCCCATGTCCAACTACAACTTTCTTTCTGTGGATTATTTGGTTGTCTAGCCTAACTAAGAATGGGCTCAAATTCATGGTTTATGCAACCTTTCAGGGTTCTTCAAGCTAATCATATATTGACTACACTCTAGAGTGGCTTTTTTTTTTTTCTTTTCTTTTTTTGGAAAAACGTTCAAATTAATAATCGAATTGAACATAAAAATGCAATCAAATTATTGAATTAAAAAAAGTGCAATTAGATCCTTCAAGTTGATATTAAATTAAATATATTGAATATTTTTTTTTAAATAACATGTTTTTTTTAAAAAAAATAAAAATAAAACGAGATAAAACATTGATTAAGATCCAAGCTCAAAACGTGAGCAATGGAAGGAAAGGGAACCAAAGTAGAGGCAATACAATCAGACTTAGACAGGGCCTCCCGAGCTAGCGTGTGGGTCACCCTGTTCGCGGACCGTTTAACAAACAAAAAGTTTAAGTAGCTATTTCCATAATATCATAAAGTAAAAGATCAAAAGATGAAATAGGAACTAGATCATTGTTGATGCCATTGATGACTCGGAGACAATTACTTTCGAGCTAGACATTGTTAAACTGTAATGTTTTGAGCCATTTAAGGGCCTCGCGAACTCCAATTGGTTCGGCTTCGTGGGGCTTGAAGATGCCTTGGTGAGGTAGACATCTTGCAGAGTTTCAAATAACGTAGCCAAATCTCATCCTGCTATTGTTGAGATAAAGAGCTGCATCCACGTTGATTTTGACCATGCGGCCTTCTGGAGGGCTGCACCAATTAGTAATAAGAGCATTCGAAATCCTGTCATTATTAAGTGCACTGTTAGCCAAAATCTAATCAGATAAGAAATTCCTGACAAATAAAGGCAGCCGAGATGATTTTATGGTTCTAAACTTTTTCATTCCTGGCTTCCTAGATTTCCAACATATAGAGATAAGGAGACAAATACTGCCATCAGATTTTGTGTTGAATAAGAACGGAACTCAATCCAGACATCAAAAGAGTTGAAGGAGAGATAGTCTAAGTCACCAATGTATTCCCAACAACTCCTAGCTAAAGGGCATTTAATAAAGAGATGATAATAGGATTCTACTTCAGAGTTACAAATCTAACAGACATACGGGATGTTAATATGCCGAGATCTTAGTCTGTCGCATGTTGGAAGGGAGTGAGAACAAAGTTGCTAAAAGAAATTCTTGATTTTTTGTGGTAATTTCAACTTCCAGAATCTAGCCCAAATAGGGATCTGATTAGGTTGAAGAGGTTTAGTGAGAGCTTTGTAACAACTACGGACAGTATAGGCACCTTTCTCATCTTCAATCCAGATAATATTGTCATCAAGTTTGGAGTTGGGTAGAGGTATAGTATACTCAAGATTGAATTGCTGACCTCCTGGTTGAACATAGAGGTAATAAGAGAGGAATTCCAAGAATGATTAACTAGGTGAATATATGAGGGTAGCTACTTTGATATCATCAAAGGGAGGAGATGTAGTAGGTTGTATGTAAGGGCATTCCTTGGCTGGAAGCCAGGGATCTTTCCAAATACGTATGATTTCACCATCACTAACTCTCCATCTACAACTCCTTCTAAGTGTGGGTTGTGCCTCGAGAATACTTCGCCAGATAAAAAATGGATTGTTTCCAAGGCGAGCTTCAAAAAAAGTGTCATTTGGGTAGTATTTTGCTTTATAGGTTTTGGCTAATAAGGAGTTGGGTGATGAATAAGACGCCAGGCTTGCTTTCCAAGTATTGCAATATTAAATTCCCATCCCTCCCTAGTTCTTTGGGACACATAATCTCTCCCAGCTCTTCCATCTAATGCCCTTATGCCTTTCACCTGTGACACCCCACCAGAAACTGTATGTTCATGATACGCTCAATTTCATTTCCCATATCAATAGGGATTAAAAAAACACTCATGGAAAAGGTAGGGATGACCTTAATAACGTTCTTAAGGAGAATCTCTCTACCTGCTCTAGAGACGGGAGACCTGAATAATTTCCATTCGAAGTACCCACTCATTCCCAGAACATTGCAAAAATTCTATATTCCCATCCGTATAACCTCGACATACCCCATCCTGCAAGTTCATCCCAGCAACCCACCACGGTGCACGCTGCCGTTGGCATGGGTGCACTAACACCACATAGTACGCCGAAAAGAAAATCAAACCAAATAACGTATCTTCTTTCATTGCGCATCTATCATCAGGAAATGGTGTTTTCACATGAACCCTCTCATAGGGTCCAGTTCAAGTGCGAAGTGTTCTTCCCGTGCGAACGTCGAGACTGAAGGAATGCACCACAACTTGTACATCAACCCTCTCATAGGGTCCAGTTCAGGTGCGAAGTGCTCTTCCCGTGCAAACGTCCGGGCTTAAGAAATGCACAACTTGTACATGAATGCACAACACTACTCCAGGATTCATGGACCTATTCTTTTTGTGTTTTATACTTTCTCAAATTTGTTTAGCTCAAAGAATCAATGCCCTCACTACCAGGGTTTGTTATCACGCTACATAGTAGTTGACATATAATTTAGAGTTAATTCCAACAATGGTCCTCCGACTATGTTGATTTTCCAAAATTAGTCCCCAACTTTTAATTTGGACAATTTAGGTCCCTTGACTTTCAAATTCTTTCGAATATTGGTCATTTCGTCAAATTTTGTTTAAATTGAGGTCAAATGAAGGGGTAAAATTTTCAATTCACCTGTTTAGTGTATTATTACTCGTATATCTCTTGTCTTATATGCTGTATATATGAATATATAATCTCAGTCAAAGTCTAGCTCAATCGAAACCATATAATCTCAGTCTAAGTCTCTTCAATTGAGATTATATTCATATATATAGCGTATAGGACATGAGAAATACGAGTAATAATACACTATACAGGTGAACGAACAATTCTACCCCTTCATTTGACCTCAATTTAACCAAAATTTGACGAAGGACCAACATTGGAAAGAATTTGAAAGTCAAGGGACTTAAATTGTCCAAATTAAAAGTCGGGGACTAATTTTGAAAAATCAACATATAGTCGGAGGACTATTGTTGAAATTAACTCTATAATTTATACTTTGTATATAATTTGTGCACTTGTGGAAAACATGACATATAGGTCTCAAAGAACGTTGCTAGACTTGATAATTTTGTGCATAACATGATTACACAATACGAAATTCGAACCTCAAGCCCTTTGATTTAAGCCGGTCAGCTATGGGTAACTTAGGCTGGTTTACCTCCTTGTGGTCCTTTGCCGGCTAGGGTCACAGGGCGAGGGTTTACTCACATACTCACACAGTGAGGAGTGGGGTTTACCTCGTTAATCAAAAAAAAAAAAATAACGAGTTATTGTTTAGTGTTGCGTTGTCCAAGATTGTAACATGTTAGACATAAAAATGACACCCTTATTTTTGAGTTCTTAACAAGTTAACAAATTGTCCAAGATTGTTAACATATTAACATAAAAATGACACCCTTATTTTTGGGTTCTTAACAAGTTAACAAGTTAAGACATGGTATGAACTTGTTTAACACATTATAATTATTGTGTTTATATATTTACACAAACTTATTATATGATGTGTTAACATTATGCATGTATGACATGTGTACTATTTTAACATTTTTATTTGAAATAACACTATCGACAACAACCATAATCATTATTAATACTTATATGAAAATAAAATTTATATTTGGATTACTTTAATATCAATTTATGTTTTAGGTAATTTATAATGCATTTTATTATAATACTTATCAATTTTAAAAGTAAAAAAAAAAATTAAAGGATTTATTCGTCATATCATGTCAAGTTGACTAGCAAAATATGAAACATGTTAACTTATTGTGTCATGTCATATTAATCCATTATAAATTTGTTTTTGTGTATGTACTCCCGACCCATTAAGTTAAAGGAGGTTGTGTTTGTGTATGTGCCCAACCTGTTAATACTTTATGTTTACTCGATACAAAAACGAAACCGAAACACTAATTGCTAGGTCAAAATGTTGCCAATATCAAAAGTTTGAAATGGAAAATGTATCTTTCCCAACATTTTTCACTGTCTAACATCTCTTAGGTCATCCTCAATAGTGAGGTATTTTGTGTGATTTTTGAAAAGTTTTTGCAGGTGTGATTAGGAAAGAGAAAATGAGAGAAAAGAAAAAAAAATATTGAAATTAAAAGAAAAAAGGGGGATGTGAAGAGCATTTACGCGCCCAGCTACGCGCATGGTTGTTCTTCACGCATGCGCAGGAAGCTTTGTTTAAAAACACTGGGCCTCACTTTTTCTGAAAAAACTCCATTATATTCTTGTAGGGAGTTGTTTTTTTTTTTTTTATTCTCTTTCCTATATCTCTCCCCTCCACCTTGGATGATTAGCTTTGAAAACTGTGCAAAAACACTTCAAAATCAACTATTGGGGATGATGGCCTTAACGTTACTAAGAGTTTTATTACATGGACTCCATGGGATTAAATAGTCAATGCATTTTCATTCGTAAAAAGTAATTAAGCACAAAGAGAGTCAATATCACCTCCCTTGAAACTCAAACTCACCCTCTTTCCATATGAAAGTGTAACCGGATACCACTAGACCACAAGATCTTGGCGATACATTTTCTATTTAGATGGCAAAAGGTGTGATGAATAATGGAGTGAGTTAGAACAAGATTCGTTTTAAAATATTATTAAAATATATTTGCCTTTTAGAAAAAAAAAAACAAAAAAAAAAGCAATGAAAACAAAATGTACTAATTATTGCCAACTACATCTCGATTACCATTCTAAATCAGTGGTCATAAGTTCAAACCCTTGTGGCAGTGGCTTAAATTATTTGAGCTAAAAATGCATAAGAAAGCATAAAGCATATACTATCTTGTAAAGAATCATGAATAATTCAAAAAAAAAAAAAAAAAAAAAAAAAAAAAACTCCATCCGTACTATATTAATATAGTCACTCAAATGAATAGCGCAAATTATATTGTGGACCATAATCATGGCTGATATTGCAGTTGTGTTGAACTGATACTGCAGTTGTGTTCCGCGCAACTGCACTATCCTTTCAACACAACTACATTATCAGTTCAACACAACTGCAGTTCCAGACGGATGACACGGCCTCTGTTCCGCGCAATTGCAGTTCCCTTACAACTGCAGTATCATCAGTTCAACACAATTGCAGTTCCAGACGGATGACACGGCCTCTGTTCCGCGCAACGACAGTTCCCTTTCAACACAACTACAGTATCCGTTCAACACAGCTGTAGTATCAGCCATGATCCATGGTCCACGATATAACGACTTGGTCAAGGACTATCCTGGCATAATATTTATTTATTAGAAAAATCAATTTTTAAGATTTCTTTTTGAAAAGTGAAATTTGACCTGTCTAAAAGGAATTTTTTTTTTTAAATCCTTGAAGCAAATATTGATTGAAAGAATATTTTATTGGATAAGACCAAAATAAAAGTCCTAGTTTTTTTTTTTTGAAAGAATAAAAGTCCTAGTTTAGTTTCATGACGTCTTCATCATCCAATCGGATGGTTACAACTTATGCGGAAATTTTCGAATGGTTACAATTTATTCGGAAACTTTCGAATGGTTACAATTTATGTGGAAATTTTTGAATGCAGAAAATTTCATTTCATATGACAAATTAGTCCATATTTATTTTAGTCAAGCCACTGTATGGTATATTTATAACTCCACGCATCAAAATTAATCATGTTCGTGCTAAATAGGATCTCAAAATGTGACAAAACACTTCTTCATATGTTTTAAGATAATTGCATTTTCAAGGCTGAAATTGAAAATCTCTGGTTCAATTACTACAACTCCACACATCAAATTAAACGTTCTACCAATTACTTATCTCTATTTTTTTTTTAAAATTTGAAGGAGTGTGAGTTAACTTTTCGATCTTTTATTTGGAGGTAAAGTAAGATGAACAGAGATCGAAATAGTCTAATAAAAATCTTATATAATTAGTGGTGATGAATATATAACATCTAAAATAAAATAAAATTTATCAAACTTTCAATGCATTTTTAACCTAAGTACTTCATTGATAATCTTAAATGATATCGAGGACTAGCATTAATCCATATTTTTGTTGTGATATGTTGTTGTGAACTCATCCCTAACACCTAACCCATGCATGCCATTAATGTTTCTTCTGTGTTTCTGATATTTTTTACCTGTCAAAGTTGAATTAAATAAAGGAAAATACTATTTGGACTCCCGAGTTATGCTCACAACTTTTACTCCCTCACACAAAAGTTTAATGCTGACACTTTTCTTGAAAGAGGCACAGGATGAAGATAACCTATCATATCTTATCACGTCTGGAAGAAAAAGTGATAGAATAAAAAATGAGAGTCCATGTAGTCGAACACTTTCAGTAAATAGATAAATAGTGTATATATTGTACACAACCTCCACCCCGATACATATGACAAGTCAAAGATTCTTCCTACTCCTCAGCTCCTATATATTAGCGAGAGAGAGAGAGAGATATTTAGGTAGTGATTGGAAAGAGAGAGAGAGAAAAGAAATGGGAACCATGGTTGGTCCTGATGAATATTCCTCAGCAAAGAGTGAAGGAGATGATGCCCAGAAGGAAGTAGATCAAGATGCCGGTGCCCTCTTTGTCCTTAAATCTAAAGGTACTTAGCTCACTTTTACTTTTACTGCAAAAATTCAACAATTTAATTAATTAAACCTCAGCTTCATCATCTTATTATGTCGTCCTGTCCTCATATACATACATATTGATACACTCATAGTGCTGCTACAATTATTATTATTATGAGGTATTTCCATTTTTGGTCCTACTGTTATTGGAGCATTGTCAATTTTAGTCCACTTCATTAATTTTTGTCACATTGTGATCAGTCTTATTTAGTCCTTGTCACTTTTAGTCCACCGTTAAAATTTTAATCAAATTGCCGTCCAAAATAGGGGTCTTTTTGGTTTTTTCATTCTTTGGTCATCTCCTTAACCCTTTGCGGTTGTTTTCCTTACACATTTTCATCCATTGAAGAGGTCCGGCGAAAGCCATATGAGCCACATTACAAAGTCATGAATTTCGCTGAACCTCTTTATTGGATGAAAATCTGTAAGGAAAACCACTACAAAGGGTAAAGGAGATGATCAAAGTATGAAAAGATCAAAATACCCCTGTTTTGGACGGTTATTTGACGAAAATTTTAACGATAGACTAAAAGTGACAATGACTAAATAATACTGGCCGCAATGTGGCAAAAATTAATGACGTGGACTAAAATTGGCAATGCCCCAATAATAGTAGAACCAAAAATGGAAATGACTCTATTATTATTATTAAGTAATGGGATGCCCACTTTCTTATGTAGTTACATGCATTTTAAGGTAGTGGTAGTTGTATTATCCTGTATAAATAGCTACTTTTGTAAATGTAAAAGGTAGTGAAGAATTTAATTAATGAATTATGTCTGGAGACATTCTCTCTTTCTGGAGTTAGACTACACTTAAAATAAAATCATTTGGAGTTGAACTGTCACTCGAAATACATTCATATCTTTTCTCTTTCTCTTTCTGAAATTTAGCTCTTCACTCGAAGAAGAGCAATCTATACAACCTCATGATGTTCTTAGTGTTATATGTTCCACACTTCCACAGCAAACATTAATGGAGTTACGTTCTTGCCCCTCCTGCCAAAGCTTAAGGCCTTCCCTATAATCATTAATTTGAATTTAGTCGATCTTAGTCGGCTGATTCTATATTTCAAAAAGTGGGTCAATAGTATTACTTCTGCAGCTAGTGCTGATTGTGTCACAATCATTATTGCATGGACCATGGTTCACACAGTTGTGTGAATCATAAATAAAAAGTACATTATTTTTGTACATAAAGTATATTATTTTAGAATACATTATTATTTTTTTTTTGGAAATACATTATTTAAGTAATGAAAGTACATTATTTTTTATATATTATGAAATAATGTACCTTCAGTACAAAAATAATGTATTTTTAATATAATAAAAATGTACCTTATATTCATGGTTCACATAGCTATGTGGACCTGGTCCACGCAATAATTTGCCATTGTGTCACGGCCGCAATGAATCAATTTGCCCAATAATGTCGATGTATGATTTTTAGTGCAATTTATCTCTCTTATATAATTTACAAACTATTACACAATAGTACGTAGAATTTATTCAATCGATACAACTTCAGTAATGATAACTATGAGTTATATGTTTAAATTTACGTCTTTAGTATAGTTTATAGGTTATTAGATTATAGCCGAATTTACTCAATAATGTATATCATCGCATTGAGAAATAGTGATTCTGAGTTTTTCTTACTATCCAAAAATTACATTTTAATATATATTTCAATTTAACTTTTTACTTTTTTCTTTCGCTCTTTTCTAATAATATAATGTTGTAATGGATAATTAAGACAATTCATTTTGGTTTTATTTTATTTCAGTGAATCACTGTGAAGAGAATATTACATTTTCAAAATAATGATTCATAATATATTTATGTATATAATCTGTGACACAATGAATAATATAATATAATATAATTTAGGGAAAAGGTACAAATAAGCCATTGAACTATTTGGGAATTAGCAATTAAGTCATCGAACTCGAATAAGTTCCAAATAAACCACTGAACTTAAGAAAACTTAACAATTAAGCCAATGAACTCGAATAAGCTCCAAATAAGCCACTGAACTCAGAAAAACTAAGCAATTAAGCCACTGAATCGGAAAAAAAAAAAAAAAACAAAAAACAACAAAAACAACAACAATTAAAATTTTTAATAGGCCATTTGTCTATTCCGGGCACCAGCAACGACTTTTTCGGTGACCGGCAAAAACTTCCGGCGGCGACCTTCGCAGGAAAAGTCGTCGCCAGTGGCCGGAATAGGCAAATGACCTATAAAAAATGTTAATTGTTATTTTTTTTTTCCGATTTAGTGGCTTAATTGCTTTGTTTTTGTAAATTCAGTGGCTTATTTGGAGCTTATTTGAACTCGATGGTTTAATTGCTAATTCTCAAATAGTTCGATAGTTTATTTGTACATTTTCTCTATAATTTATTGATTGCAAATAATAAATTGCAGGATCGTGGTGGCACTGTGGATACCACTTGACGACGTCAATAGTTGCGCCGCCGCTGCTGAGTCTGCCGTTTGCTTTTGCACTGCTGGGATGGGCGGCCGGAATCGTGTGCCTCGTCGTCGGCGCCGCCGTCACTTTCTATTCCTACAACCTAATGTCACATGTTCTTGAACATAATGCTCAAAAGGGACGCCGCCTCCTCCGCTTTCGGGACATGGCCACTCACATCATGGGTAACACCTTCACTTTAATTTACATTAATCATTAACTATTTGGGTGGGATAATATTGGTCTTGTTTGGTAAATAATTACCCTATCAGTCAATTTTGACTTATTTGATCACTATTAATTGTTTGACTTGGTTAAAAAATCAATATAAATGTTTGGTTAATAAGCTTTTTGTAACTCCAAAATGCTAAAATTCAAAAAGCTACTCAAAGCAGCCTTTTCAATTATCTTTTTGAGAAAAGAAATTATACCAAACAGTTATTCCCTAACAGCTAATTTATCAAACAACTCTCTACAATCAGCTAATATTATCAACAAATCATACATTCTAACACAATCAGCTAACAGCTATTTATCATTATATTAAAGCTAAGGGAAATTCATTTCATTTTAAACCCTCAATTATTATTTTTTTAGTTATTTTAATCCTTAATTTTTTTGTCACCTTCCATCTTCATTTTTTGAAAAAAAAAAAAAGAATTATACTTTTAATTAGTCATTAGACCAACAAAACCATTAAACTATATTAAAATTTTACTTAATATATAGATATTTTAGTAATATAGTGAGTATTATCTTTATCCTTTAACAGAAAATTAACAATCTTCTTCTTTAACTTTGTTTTCAATTTAAATACATCGTTCATATTTTCCCTTACACGAATCCATTAAAATCAAATTCTTTATTTCTTTGAAGCTAGAAATATCACACAAGCTAGAGATCAAATGCGAATGAGTTGTCTCAGGTAAAATATAGGGTGAAATCTTAGTCATTGATCTAGCCAAAATCAATAGCCCAGAATGGAAAAAAAAAAAAAAGTTTAAAAACAATGTGGTGGCATTATGCTAATTTTGTATAAGTTTAAAGCTTAAGGTGCGTAAGTTTATAGTTTAAGGTGCGTAAGTTTATAGCTTAAGGTGCGTAAGTTTATAGTTTAAGGTATGTAAGTTTATAGCTTAAGGTACGTAAGTTTATAACTTAAGGTGCATAAGTTTAAAGTTTAAAATGAGTAAGTTTATAGCTTACGGTGCGTAAATTTATAGCTTTAGGTGCCTAAGTTTAAAACTTAAAGTGCTTAAGTTTAAAACTTAAGGTGCGTAAGTTTATAGCTTAAGATGCATCAGTATAACACTAAAATACCCCTTTAATAAGTAAAATTCTATCAGAGTTTAACAATTATATTGCTCAAAGGATTAAAACTATAGCTTTTCAAAATGTTAGGTGATATATTATAATCACAAAAAATTTAAAAATTAAAACGATTGGTATAAAATAATTAAGGGACTAAAAATTTAGTTTCTCATATATCAATATTTCGATTATAGTATATTAATTTTAGATATTATTTAGATGAAGTTTTTAATTCCCTGAATTTATGATGATAGTAGTGTGAGTATTAAATGCATGATTAATGACTTAATTAATGTGACGTACAATAGCAATCCTAACAAAACGTACAATATCGACCACATTTTTTGGGCTTTGAATATAATGGAAAGTGGTATGTGTCAACAGCAGCACCATGATTTATCTACTAGTAAACGCAACGCAGCTTGTATCATTTTCAAAATTAGGCAATTTTTTAAAATTTTTTTATTGCAGTTTAGTACTTATATTTTTAAAGAATTACTCTTTCTGACTCATTTTATGTGTCTATAGTTCGATTAATAAGACTTGACTGAAGTTATTTTTAATTCAATTTTTCATAATATTAAATTTAATATTAGTATACAAAATTTATATTATATATTTAAAAGGTACACTAAAAATACCATTGAACACACAAAATCAAATTTAAAAACAAGTAAAAACTACTAAAGAAAATAAATAAAGAAGAAAGAGTTGATTTGACCAATAAATAGTAAGTAAGACAGATAAAATGGGACAGAGAGAGTATTATTTAAGACCAATATTTATTTAGTGCACATCATTAGGGATGAAAAGTAAGTATGATCAAAAACCAACTCTTTTACTATTTATTGGTCAAACCCAAAGTTATCATTGACGTTGCACTTTTCGTCCCTGAGTTATACTAATTGCAAATTCCGTCCCTAAATTATCATTACGTTGCACTTTTCGTCCCTAACTTAAGTGTGCAAGTTTAGGTAAATCTTCGATTAAAAAATAGTTAATCGAAAAATTTCGGTAAAAAAAATTGGCGTTACCAAAAAAGTTCAATTAAAAAATTTAATCAAAAATTTATTGAAGTTTGCACACTTAAGTTAGGGACGAAAAGTGCAACGTAATGATAATTTAGGGACAAAATTTGCAATTAGTATAACTCAGAGACGAAAAGTGCAACGCTAATAATAACTTAAAAACGAAAAGTGAGTATGATCAAAATTTAGGCACGAATTTTATAATTATCTTATAACTTAGGAATAAAAATGTAATTTTTTCTTATTTCGCTGGGCCAAAAACTTTGACTAATCATTTTCAGTACAAGCCTAACTTTTGGCCAACTTTGACTAAATCTTTGTTTTATAAATGAGTGCAATGTGAGCAAATTGTCAAGCCGCAAGTTACAAAACAAAACAAAACAAAACAAAAACCAATACTCGTAATAATATAAGGCAAAAATTGTGTAATAATTAGGTTTAGTAATTAGTAGTTGTTGTAGTAATTGTGTAATACAATAAAATGTCTTTTAATCTTCGGACATTGGCCTTTTGGTTATTTTAATATCATATTGAAAAACATGTTATTTGATTTATGAGAGCATCGACAGTGTTATCTGAAGGTGTGCTTCGTGTGAAACTCATTTTGCACAAACGTGTTTTGTCACAATAAAAATTTAAATTAATAATAAGGTTATACATTTATTATTTTATATATAAAAAAATTCAAATAAGCCCATTAAGTCTAAGAAATAAATTAAGTCTCTTAAGAAAAAAATTATAATGAAGTATTCTAAACTGATAAAATAGTTCAATTAGGTCACAACTTTACAGCCATGGTTGTGTTGTACATTGACGGATTGTTGTTCTTCAATGGAAGCAATCATTGGCCTTCAACAATGGTCAGTGTCTGTTTTTTTTTCTCATAAATTTTAAAAATAAAAATTTGAATGCATAAAATCCACGTAAGCATCAAGACGCCACGTACTAACTTAGTTAGAGCCACATCAATCGTGACATACCGAAAAGATAAAATTAAAGTCTAACTACACTATTTTGCTGATTTAGGTACATCATTTCATCCTTTTTAGAAGCTCTAATTGTACTATTTCTCAAAGTTAAAAGAACAGTTTTACACTTTATATATATATATATATATATATATATATATATATATATATATATATATATATATATATATATATATATTTATTTATTTATTTATTTATTTATTTATTTATTTATACTTAACACAAGTACACAACACGAGTTAAGAATATGAGAATAAAATTGGGCAGGGCCAAGATGGGGCAGATACTTCGTAGGCCCAATTCAACTGCTGGTATGCTATGGTGTTGTGATTGGTAATACTTTGCTTGGAGGACAATGCCTCAAGGTTTGTCACCAAAATTTTATATTACAAATCCAACATTATTCCATCAATTTTGGCATAGTTCTTAAATACACTAATGTTACTTAATGCATTAAATTTCTTGGAATCAGACGTGAAATACTGTGAATTTGAGTGCATATAATATAATATAATGTTTTGTTTTTGTTGATGAAATTCAGACAATTTATCTACTGTGGAATCCAAATGGGAGCATTAGGCTGTACGAATTTGTGACTATATTTGGGGTGGTGATGTTGATTTTGGCTCAAATGCCATCGTTTCACTCGCTAAGATACATCAACTTGGTTTCTTTGATTCTCACCCTATGCTACAGTGCCTGTGCCAGCGTTGGTTCTATCTATATTGGTATGTTTTCTTACGATACATGACTTGTGGGTTTTGAGTTTGAACTTGAAATCTTATATGAATAGCATAATCGGTATTGGGAAAGTTTTGAATTCGACTCTTGTGAATGGAATAGCCGGTATTGATTGAACTCATATATATTTGGTAAAAATCTGCATTATATTTGCTTAGGAGTTTCATCCAAGGGACTAAGGAGGGATTACTCTCTTAGTGGCGATAATGAAACACGTATTTTTGGCATATTTAATGCGGTGGCTATCATCGCCACACCATATGGGAATGGCATGATTCCAGAAATTCAGGTCACCTTCGTCACTAAGCTTTAAATTGCTAGTTTGTTAAATTGTCCAAGTGAAAAGAATTCAATTCTCTTTAAATTCGAATCTTCTGAATGAAGCAATAATTAGGTATTTGGAATGTCTTGAAATGATAGAAAGTGTTACTTTACAGGCAACGTTAGCTCCACCAGTGAAAGGAAAGATGTTCAAAGGACTGTGTATTTGTTATGCAGTAGTGTTATCAACATTCTTCAGTGTTGCCATTTCTGGGTATTGGGCATTTGGGAACCAATCTGAGGGACTAATCCTCAGCAACTTCACACAAAATGGCAAAAATTTGGTTCCTAAAGCTTTCATTTTCATCACCAATCTCTTTATCATTATGCAACTCTTCGCCGTAACTGTGGTAAGAATAGCATTTTCTGTTTCAATTGATACTGATTTTTCGATAACATATTCTGTTTCAACTAAAAGTTTAGGTTGATACTGATTTTTTTATTACATATTTTGTTTCAACTAAAAGGTTAGGTTGATACTAAATTTTCGATGTTTTGTCTATGAAAGGTGTACTTGCAACCAACAAACGAAATGTTGGAAAGAATGTTTGGAGATCCAAAGAGTGGAGAATTCTCGAGCAGAAATGTGATTCCCAGAGTGATATCACGATCATTATCTGTTGTGGTAACGACTACAATAGCTGCAATGCTACCATTTTTTGGAGACATAAATGCAGTAATTGGTGCATTTGGGTTTATGCCACTGGATTTTGTGTTGCCTGTGGTTTTCTTCAACTTAACTTTCAAACCTTCCAAGAGGAGTGGTGTTTTCTGGTTAAATTTGAGTATAGCTGTGGTGTTTTCCATCTTGGGAGTCATAGCAGCAGTTGCTGCAGTTAGACAAATTATCCTTGATGCTAAAACCTTTCGATTATTCGCTAATGTTTGATTCTGTTAAACAATAAACTAGCTATCTAGAAAACTCAACTAGTATTCGTATATATGTTCTATGTTTATATGTACCTGAGAGTAGACCTATTTATACGAGTGTAGAACTAACCCTAGCCACAGATTCCTGACACTAAAACTTAGCGCTAAGAGTAGATTTCTCAACTAACACCCTATATCTCTAACACTCCCCCCCCCCCCAGTTGGAACATAGATTTCAATCATGTCGAACTTGTTACATATATATCACATAAACCATAAAATTCCACATCTAGAACTATAAGTCTTGAACCACATGAACCTTCGAATCATTGTGCCAAGTCAGTCCACAATGCACCTTGTCGCCCCAACAAAGCTTCTACAAAGCTACAAACCAGGCCAAACACCACAACCACAGCGCACCTGCCTCTCACACCCCACACCTTTATAACGCAGCGCACCGGCCTCTCACTCCACAAACCCTTATCGCTGCTACCTAACACAAGTGTTTTCCCATTTTCTTGTTGCGTGCACACAAACTGGTTCCTCCTGAGCCATTCTTCTTCAGCCGTCGGCCTTCCACAATAGTCGCGACATATGCCAGGTCCACACCATCCCTGTCACCTATGTTGCCCATCACTACAACACGACTATACAAGGACTGCCTTAACTCTCACACCCTAGCACTGCTCCAAATATGATACTAACCTCATATTAAATTAACTTAAACAAGCGGCAACAAAACAATAAACCAAACACAAGCCCTCAAGACTTATTGACACGACAAACCAAACAACTCAAAAACTAAACTTAAAGACCAAATCAAATCAAAACAACCTAACAAAATAAAATAAAATAAAATAAAACAAAATAAACCAACCGAATCCAAAAATTCATTACCCAACTATTCCCTTATTAGCTTCATCCTTAACCATCCATGATCCAATGCAAACCTACTGCCTTAGGTCCGCTTCTTGCACCACTTTCAAAGCACCTTTCACAAGTGGAAACCATACATTCTGGCCACCCCTCTACACAATTCACAAACCTCCATCTTCTCCAAAAAGAAAACCAAACCACTCCTCTGCTTCTACCTCGTCAATGTCAAAGCAAACCAACTCCTCCGAACAAGTGTGGCACAACCCATCTGAAGCAATATTTTGCACAACCCCACGAGTTGAACAAACTAATTTTTTCGCTAAAAATGTCACTGGAAAAGGCCTCCCGCACCTCCACGGGCTGGCGTGTGGTCGTAGGAGCTCTGATCAGCGGAGGCGCGTGACGGCTCCGTTGGCTACTCCGCTTCCTCAGGCGCCGTCGCCTCTATGCGCAAATCAATGCCCACTGGACTCTGATACCATGTTAAACAATAAACTAGCTATCTAGAAAACTCAATCAGTATTCATATATATGTTATGTGTTTATATGTACATGAGAGTATAACTATTTATAAAAGTGTAGAACTAACCTAGCCACAAATTCCTAACACTAAAACCTAGGGTTAAGAGTAGATTTCTCAACTAACACCCTATATCTCTAACAGATTCAGACAATAAAAGGATTTGCTATCCATCGAGCTAGGGCTCACTATTTATAATTTGAGTTATGAAGAATTATTTTTGTTGGTTGGCAAAGAAAACTTACAGCCACTACCAAAAAATATGCATAAGATAAACCCTCCCTTGTGATAACTAGTAAAGGACTACAAGAAGGTAAACCAACCTGGGTTGTTCATACTCAAACTAAGAAGACCTAGTATTAGCTCGAGCCTCGAGGGATGACTAGGGCCAAGTCCAAATAGTTTGACCAAGTGTACATTGACACAATTTAGAAATCCTGTACATATAGGTAGGTAAAACCTTGGTTTTGTAATATTACAATTGGTAACACCAACCATTGGACAGCGTACTGTAGCATGTTAACCCACAAATAGCATGGCTCTTACAAACTTTATTCTAGTCCTAGACACGCCTAGCAAATGGGGCTATCTTCAGGCAGCTTGTGATAAAAGGACTTGCAAATTTGAACAATCACAGTTTGCATATTCTTAAGAGCATCACATGCACACTCAAGACTTTAATTTTTATTTTATTTTTTTAAGAATCAAATCTCAAAATAGTGGTTCCAAAGTGTAATTCGCCCATAGGGGTTAATTTGTAGTATCCAACAACAATGATGGTCAGTGGCATAACAACGCTCAATGGGTAAAGTGGTCCCTAACTCCATACAAGTCAAAATCCAATCAAGAAAGGTTTACTAGCTCAATTACATAACAGGCTAAGGAAAATAAAGAAGCTCCCCCTCAGCTTACATCATATTAAGGATAGGGTCCCTGGGAAGTATGAGAAAAAATTCTCACCAAAAGTTTTACTATAACAAGCATGCAGCAGCTGAGGAAACAAAAGGTCACCCTGACTAGGCACAAAACAAAATTCAACTCTATTTAGAATATAGGAAAACAATTCTTCGCATGCGAAGAAAATAGCATACTGTAGCAGAACCAGAGTGCATCAAAACAAGTTGAGCACGATAGCTCCTCGGCTGGGGTGCTCGGCCGGGCGCGGTCCAAGTTTCTTGCAACCACCCCCTTTTTCGCGGGGGCGATTAGGAGGCTAACTAGCATATACGCTTAGTCCTTTATCATGCTAAGATATCACAAAATCATTGTAATAGCATTACACACTTCGTTGTAATCATCTTACACGACTTATTAATACACTTTGTCTCCGTGACTCAACATTATTTCTCTTGTTATTTACTTTGCTATTACACTTTCATATCCAATACTCTTGTTCTTAATTATTGGGTTTATTAATTCGGATTCCCGTGTTAATTAAATTCATTGTTGGTGATTTCATTGAGAACTCGACGTACCAGCTCGAGCATGCTATTTTTCACTAGCTAAGACAAGGTCGAGAACTAACTCTCGTAATCCGAACAGTTCCCACCCAATCCAAGTCTGTATTAGCACAGTTGAGCACCCATATACCGGCCCGGGACTTGCTAGGTCTGAGGCCAACCGCGAATGACCCCCCGGTGGAGGAAACATTCTCACGAAGGTCGTCGGGCCGTGGGCTCCGAGCCATGCTGCAACATGAATAAGCCTCTCGGGTAGAGCGGTCGAGGAAAACTAGTGAGCTAGCCCCAAGCTCTCACCGAGATGAGGTTGAGCAGTTCCGGAAGCGAATGGACGAGCTCTAAGAGGGGGTGGTCGCGCTCCAAAAAACTACCACCTTGTTGGCCCACCTCGTGGAGGGGATCCAAGGAGGTTTTCAAGACCCCCAGCTCAACCAAGGGCCTCTCGATGGGCACCTACACTTACCCCACTCCTCTCTAGGGGGCGTGATAGGTCGAGCACCCGGCTTCCTAGAGCCTAAGAACTCAGGTTAGGTGAGGGCATCTCACTACAACCCTAGAATAAACGAGGAAAGGGTAGTGCCAACCGAGATAGACGAGATCAACCTCGATTGCACAATGTCTGGCCTCGGGACTTCGAGACGAAGTGGTCATAATCCAACAAGCCGCGACCTTGCCAAACCTCCTCGTCAAGGGGCTACAAGGAGTAGTGCAGCCCCTTCAACTTAGCACCAGGGCACCATAGGGAGTCGTGCAAGGGTGGTCGACAGTCGACCCTCACCCCAACCTCTCTAAGACCAAGCGAGATGTTGAAGACCCGGCCTCAACGAGTGCAAGGAACCCAAGCTCGGCCACAATAGGCGTAAGGGGCCCGAGCTCAACTGCTAGGGCCACAAGGAGCTCGAGCTCGACTACCAGAGCACAAAGAGCCCTAGCCCGACTACCATGAGGACGAGGAGTCCAAGTTCGACCACTATGGACCCCCGAGGAGCCTGGGTCGCGACTAGCAAATTATTTCTCTAAATGCGTGAGAACACGAGCCCTGTCATGAGGCTTGGGACCCTTCAACGAATCATTGGAAGGAGTATAGACGATTTGGAGAACCAAAGAGTGGGTTGGACCCCCAAGGAGTCTTCAACCGAGATTGTTGTTCCAAAAAAGGTGCACGTGACGACTCCACCCTAGAAGCCCGAAGCTATTTTATTTTTTCAAAGGTAAATGGGGGACTTAATGTCAAACATCGACATATATGTATATTGATAAGTGCTTATTTGTTTATATTTTTCTCCCGTTCACTAAGTTATTTTGCTTTTAGATCATTCCAAATTTTATGAGAATTAGTGCTTATTTGTGTTATTTTGCAAGGAATATGAGGGTGAGAGCATTGGAAGCAAAGACGAGGATTTTCATGCATTTTGGATGCATTTAGATTCAATGGGAGTCAAGGAGAAACTTAGAGATGGGTGCAACACTTCCATGGGAGCCTAAGAGTTGTATTTTCAATGGAATTGGTCATTTGGGCAAACTAAAACAAAAGAGAAGCAAAAGGTCAAGGTGTTGAAATTTCTACACGTCGACATCTTAGTGATTGGATCATATCTCAGCCTAGAAATGTCTAAATTAAGTTATCTTTGAACCATTGGAAAGAGGACTTCAAGAGCTACAACTCTGCAAGAAATACAAATTTCGTAATTATGAACGAAAAATGGTGAAAATAGCCTATAAGTCAAAGCAACTACACAGAGTTCGGAAATGTAGTTTTAGGAGAGGAGGCATACGGCTAGACAAACAGCCGTATGCTAGGCTGGAGGTTTTAGGCCCAATTACAGTGCAAAGAGGCAGTTCCAGGGGTCTGGTATCCATCCTAGCATACGGTCGTATGGCACTTGCTCTGCTCACTATTTAAGCTCGTTTTGAGCATTTTGAACTCGGTTTTGACCCATGGTTAAACCTTAGACACTCCCATTCACTTCCTTTCATATTTTTAGGTTAGATTAGGCATAGATCTATGCTCTTTAACATTTTTGGAGATTGTAATCTTGGATTTGAAGCTTGGATTTCAAGATTCCACCACCCATTTCAATAGAGAAGCTTTCTTTCCCTTATCTCTTTTCTTTTGCAAGATTTATGTTTATTACTTGTGCTTTTGTGTTCTTTATGCTATTTAATCATGAGTAGTTAGTTTATGGGCTTGAGTTAGGGCTGTATTATCTATTTTGATGCTTAAGTTGTGGTTATTGTGAAAAAGGGGAAGAACCCCACCTAGTGTTCTTGAGTTTGAGTTGGGTCTTTAATCTATCTTGCAATAGTTGATACGTAGCAATTGTTGTTTGTGTTTGGAAAATCTTTCATCTCAATGTGAATTGGATGAAAGACTTGAGTCTTCCCACTCTCGAACCCAATTTCCCTTCTATGGAAATAGGGGTAGATTGGAGCTTAAATAGCTTTTGTTCTTCAAGAACTTGGGTTGATACACCACGGAAGTAGGAAAATCCTTGTTCTAATCCTTGTTTTGACTATGATTTATTTGTGCTTGCCTCAAGACCCTAGGTAAAATGTTCTTCCCCCAAACTTAAGTGTTAAAGCATCAATAGAGTAATACCCCTAACTTGAGTCCTATTTCTTTAATTTTTATTTATCTATTGTTTATGTGTTTGTTCCACCTTGTTGTCATTTTCTTAGGTTTCTTGTTGATTTCCTTGTGCTAGTGCCTAGTTTTGTGATTGCATATTGGTGTCATAACCCCCCAATCCTCAGCGGAATGACATTTCACACCCGTACACTCACCATCACTCATTTTTGCTACACATCATATTGTTTAGGTACGTGGAATTGTTCAGGTGCAGGTATAGCTTCCCATGTAGTTCTGCGGTTGACTCAAAAAGATGCACCGTAAGAATACTAACCATGTACCTAATGTTTTAGCAACTGACGCACCTTAATCATACAAATCACGCACCTTAAGAAGGAAAATAACACAACTTAAGAATGAAAACCACGCACCTTAAGTACACACACCACGCACCTTAAGCACACAAACAAAGCACCTTAAGAACACAAGCCACATGCATCTAAAGCTTTAGGACCTGTTTGGTAAATGGTTGTTGGATGTTTGGGTTGGAAGGTATGATTTGTTGATAATATTAGCTGATTGTAGAAGGTTGTTTGATAAATTGGCTGTTTGTTGATAGTTGTTTGGTATAATTTCTTTTCTCAAAAAGCTAATTGAAAAGGCTGCTTTGAGTAGCCTTTTGAATTTTAGCATTTTGGAGTTACAAAAAGCTTATTAACCAAACAACTAATAGTGGTCAAATAAGCCAAAATTGGCTGATAGGCTGATTATTTACCAAACATGGCCTTAGTTTGGCGCACCTTATGTACACAAATCACGCATCTTAAGTACATAAACCACGCACCTTAAGCACACAAACAAAGCACCTTAAGAATACAAACCATGCACATAAGATTAAAACGGCACACCTTAAAAGGAAAACCGCGCACATAAAGCAACCGCACAACCGCACCCGAGAAGGCCAACTGCACGGGAACCCATTTATATTGAAACACATGATTCTTTACAAGATAATATCTGTTTTAATTTATACTTTCTCAAACTTGTTTAGCCCAAAAATCAATGCCCTCACCACCGGGGTTTGACATATAATTTATACTTCGTATATAATTTAATGCACTTGTGGAAAACATGGCATATAGGTCCGAAAGAAGTTGCTGGACTTGATAATTTTGTACATTACATGATTACAAAATACGAAATTGGATTAAAAAAGAAAAGTTATTGTTTAGTGTTGCATTGTCCAACATTGTTAACATGTTGACATAAAAATAACACTCTTATTTTTGGGTTCTTAACAAGTTAAGACACGGTATGAACTTGTTTAACATATTAAAATTATTGTGTGTACATATTTACATATTTACACAAACTTATTATATGATGTGTTAACATTATGTATAACATGTGTACTATTTTAACATTTTTATTTGAAATAACACTATCAACAATAACCAAAACAACAACCATAATCATTATTAATACTTATATGAAAATAAAATTTATATTTGGATTATTTTAATATCAATTTATGTTTTAGGTAATTTATAATGCATTTTATTATAATACTTATCAATTTTAAAAGTTAAAAAAAAAAAAAGTTTAAAGGATTTATTCGTCATTTCATGTCAAGTTGTCTAGCAAAATATGAAACATGTTAACTTATTGTGTCATGTCATATCAATCTATTATAAATTTGTGTTTCTGTATGCATTCCGGACCCATTAAGCTAAATGAGGTTGTGTTCGTGTATGTGCCCAACATGTTAACACAAAAGTGAAACTGAAACACTAATTTCCAGGTCAAAATGTTGCCAATCTCATAAAGTTTGAAATGGAAAATGTATCTTTCCCAATATTTTTCACCGTCTAACATCTCTTAACGTTACTAAGTTGAAGGTCCCACTAAATAGAGAAGATTAAATTGTAAATGCATTTTAATTAGTAAAAAAAGTATGATTTGACACATTTCCTATTTAGATGGCAAAAATGTGGTGAATAATGGAGTGAGTTGAAGAAGATTCTTTTTAAAATATTATTAAAATATATTTGCCTTAGAAAAAAAAACAATGAAAACAAAATGTATTAATTATTGCAAATTACATGTAGTATGATGACATCCCGATTACCATTCTAAATCAGTGATCATAAGTTCAAACCTTGTGGTGTACTGTGGACTTAAATTCTTTAAGCTGAAAATGTATATAAAAACAAAAAAAAAAAACATAGAGCAAATACTATTTTACAAAGAATCCTGACTATTAAAAAAGAAAAACTCCATACTAATTATTAATATAGTCATTCAAATGAATAGTTGGTCAAGGACTGTCGTCATGTCGTGGCATAATATTTATTTATTTATTAGAAAAATCAATTTTTAAGATTTCTTTTTGAATGGGAAAAGTGAAATTTGACCTGTCTAAAAGGAAAATGTTTTTTTAATCCTTGAAGCAAATATTGATTGAAATAATATTTATTTATTGGATAAGACCAAAATAAAAGTCCTAGTTTAGTTTCATCCAATCGAATTGTTACAATTTATGCGGAAATTTTTAAATGTAGAAAATTTCATTTCATATGACAAATTTGAAATTAGTCGATATTTATTTTAGTCAAGTAACTACTGCATGGTATACTATAACTCCACATATCAAAACTAATTATATTCGTGTTAGATAGGGTCTCAAAATGTGACAAAATACTTCTTCATATATTTTAAGATAATTGTATTTTCAAGACTGAAATAAAAAATTTCTGGTTCAATTACAATAACTCCACGCATCAAAATAAACTTTCTACCAATTACTTCTCTCTATTTTCATTTAAAATTTGAAGAGTGTGAGTTAAATTTGTGATCTTTTATGTGGAGGTAAAGTAAGATGAACAGAGATCGAAGTAGTCTAATAAAAATCTTATATAATTAATGGTGATGAGTAACATCTAATTTAGATGCAAGATAAACCCTTTACAAGTGGAAAATGTCTAACTTTGCAATTACATTAGTAGTAGTTCACTTACTAATTGCCACGAATTGGTGGGTTAATATATGTAGGAATACGAGCGAATGAGAATACTGCCTTAAATATAATTAGGTTAAAAAGATTACGGACTAATGTTGCTAGCTAGCTATCGATTAGAGATTATTATGGCTCTAAAACAATGGAAAAATGTGTTATGGTGATAATTTTGTAAATAATATAAAATTGTAAACAATAAAAGTGCAACATGTAAAATTACAAAGTGCATTTGATGATACATAAAAATACACTCAACATTTGTGACTCTAAATATGCATCCAATGATATGTAAAATATAAAAATGCACTCAAAACAAAATGATTGGACTTTTGCATATTATTAGTTGTATTTTTGTAGTATTATTTAGTGCACCTTTTTTACTTATAAAAATGAAATAATATTTGTCAAACTTTAATTTCATTGCATTTTTTCACCTACCTACTTTAAAATCGTTGATTATCTTAAATCATATCGAGGACTAGCACTAATCCATATTTTTGTTGTGAACTCATCCCTAACACCTAACCCATGCATACCATTAATGTTTCTTCTGTCATTTTGATATTGTCTTGTCAAAGTTGAATTTAATGAAGTAAATAGATAAATAGTGTATATATATATGTCTTGTCAAAGTTGAATTTAAAGAAGTCACCTAACCCATGCATACCATTAAGAGCACCCCTATCAGGGGTGATTTCTTGGTTCATGTCAGAGTTTATTGTGAGTTGGATGAGAGATAGAAGAAGATAGAGAAGAATGAGCTCTCTCTGCAAATGTTGGGGTTATTTCAGAATTAAGGGCCCCACTGAGTACACAATCAGCCGCATCACGCGTGCGTGATGCAGCAGTTATGCGCCCAGCGGGCGCGTGTACTACACGCACCCGCTTTGGCGCGCCTAACTTTCTATTTTTTTTAATTTTTTCTTTAAAATTAAATTTGTTTTATTTTTCTTTCCTTCTCCCCCATTTTCTCTTTCCTAATCACACTTACAAAAACTCCTCAAATACCGCGAAAAGACTCTATTGATAAGGATGCTCTAATGTTTCTTCTGTCATTTTGATATTGTCTTGTCAAAGTTGAATTTAATGAAGTAAATAGATAAATAGTGTATATATATATATATATATATATATATATATATATATATATATATATATATATATATATATATTGGGTTTATCGAGGCAAACCCCACTCATCTTTGAGTATGTGAGTAAACCCTAGCCCTGGCAAAGGACAACAAGGAGGTTAACAAATCCGAGTGACAGACGATTTTGAACTCAGGACCTTACGACCGTGAGTGTCTTGGTCTTGCCACTCAGGCTGCCCTTACGAGCTATATATGTATATATATATATGTACACAACCTCCACCCACCCACCCCCGATACATATGACAAATCAAAGATTCTTCCTACTCCTCAACCCACAAAAGATTAAGTAGCTTTACTCCTCCCCTCCTATATATTGGCTGGAGAGAGAGAGATAGTGATTGGAAAGATAGAGAGAAAAGAAATGGGCACCATGGTTGGTCCTGATGAATATTCCTCAGCAAAGAGTGTCGGAGATGATGCCCAGAAGGAAGTAGATCAAGATGCCGGTGCCCTCTTTGTCCTTAAATCTAAAGGTACGTACCTCACTTTTACTTTTACTGCAAAAATTCAACAATTTAATTAATTAAACCTCAGCTTCATCGTCTTTTTTTTTTTTTTTTTTGAGAGAAAGCTTCATCGTCTTAATTTCCATCTTATTATGTCCTCCGGCCTGTCCTCGTGTACATGGCAAATTATACAATTGACCAAATATACCTTACATTATAGATCCTGATCCAAAAATAGCATTCAGATTCTGTAGTTGTAGTTGACATATTCTGTACCTACAGTTGAAAGTTTTTTTACCTATAATTATCATATTTTGTGTCAACAATTATTAAGTCATTTGTTTAATGTATAAAAATGGTTAACTGTCTTAATTGAATGTACAGAATTTTTGTATTAGAGTTTACAATATAATATGAACCTTGATCCATGGTATGATAATTTCATATACATACAGAATTTTTGTATCAGAATTTACCACGATAGTTCTTAGTTATGTTCCACAACAAACATTAATGGAGTTACTATACCTCCTGCCAAAGCTTAAGGCCTTCCATATAATCATTACTACTGCAGCTAGTGCTGATTGTGTCACGGCCCGCACTCAATCAATTTGTCCAATAATGTTGGCGTATATATCTTTTATGTGATTTACGACATATTATACCAGAGTACATAGAATTTATTCACTTAATACAAATTGAATAATGACGATTACGAGTTATGTTTAAATTAATTACTTTTTTATTAGATTATAGCAGAATTTACTCAGTGTATATCATCTCATCAAAGAGTAGTGATTTCAAAATTTTTCTTGCCATCCAAAAAACTGAAAAAAAGTATATGGCCCTGTTTGGTAAATAATCAGCCTATCAGTCAATTTTGACTTATTTGATCACTATTAGTTGTTTGGTTAATAAGCTTTTTGTAACTCTAAAATACTAAAATTCAAAAGGCTACTCAAAACAGTCTTTTCAATTAGCTTTTTGAGAACAAAAATTATACCAAACAGCTATCAGCTAACAGTTAATCTATCAAACAACTTTTTACAATCAGCTAATGTTATTAACAAATCATAGCTTCTAACTCAAACAGCCAACCTAATCAGCCAACAGCCATTTACCAAACAGGACCATAATGTTTCAATTTTTACTTTTTACTTTTTTATTTGTTTTGGTCTTTCCTAATAAATTAATGTTGTAACAGATAATTAAGACCATTCATGCATTTTGGTTTTATTTTATTTCCCTAACTAATAACTTTTGCTTATTCAGTGAATCACGTGTAAAGAGAAATATAATATTACATTTTCAAAATATATTTATATAATCTGTCAGACAATGAATAATATAATTTAATTTATTGATTGCAAATAATAAATTGCAGGATCATGGTGGCACTGTGGATACCACTTGACGACGTCAATAGTTGCGCCGCCGCTACTGAGTCTACCGTTTGCTTTTGCACTGCTGGGATGGGCGGCCGGAATCGTGTGCCTCGTCGTCGGCGCCGCCGTGACTTTCTATTCCTACAACCTAATGTCACAAGTTCTTGAACACAATGCTCAAAAGGGGCGCCGCCTCCTCCGCTTTCGGGACATGGCCACTCACATCATGGGTAATTTACATTAATTATTTGGGAATAATGGTCAAATAGGGCACCAAACTACACACGAAACTGTAATTAGGCCATCAAATTCAAAAATGCAATTGGGTTCCTGAACTACACAAATTCATGAAAATTAATCCAAAGTGACTTGTTGACTTGATCTTCGGGTTACCAACTTTAAAAATAATATTTTAAATTAATTAATTAATTAAAATTAGAAAAAAAAAACAGTGACAACAAACAGGAACAAGTCAATTGGGTCCTTTTTTAAATTTTAAATTTTAAATTTAATTTTAATTAAGTACTCCGTATTTTATTTAAAATTATTTTAAAATATTATTTTTAAAGTTGGTAACCGGAAGATCAAGTCAAACAAGTCACTTTGGGTTAATTTGCATGAATTTGTGTAGTTCAGAGACGCAATTGCATTGTTTTTTAGTTCAATGGCCTAATTGTAGTTTCGTGTGTAGTTCAGTGGCCTATTTGACCCTTATTCCAATTATTTGTATGTGGTGGCCTAATAATATATATTTATATGATATTATATTCACATCAGAGCTTAATGTGCATAAGTTCAACACTTAAATGCATCAATTTGAGACATTTAAGATCATTTCTATCTATATTACAGGAAAATACATTTTTTTTTTAAAAAAATCTTAATTTTGAGCCGTTGATCTATTCTAGATAAACGGCTCATATATCACCGTATTTTTCACCTAGGAGAGCGTGAACCATCCTATATATATATATATATATATATATATATATATATATATATATATATATATATATATATATATATATATATATATATATATATATGTATATATATATATATATATATATATCCTTTAATATGTAAAATTCTAATGGTGTTTAACAATTATATTGCTCCAAGGATAAAAACTATATTTTTTAAAAATGTTAGGTGATATATTACAATGGCAAAAAATTAGAAATTAAAATGATTGGTATAAAATAATTGAGGGACTACAAAGTTTATTTTCTCATATATTAATATTTCGATTATAGTATATTAATTTTAGATATTATTTAGATAAGGTTTTTAATTCCCTGAATTTATGGTGATAGTAGTGTGAGTATTAAATGCATGATTAATGACTTAATGTGATGTACAATAACAAAACGTACAATATTGACCACATTTTTTGGGCTTTGAGCCTTTGAATATTAATGGCAAGTGGTATGTGTCGACAGCAGCACCATGACTTATCAACTAGTAAACGTAATGCAACTTGTACCATTTTCAAAATTAGGCCATTTAAAAAAAAATTATTGCAGATTACTTCTTATATTTTTTGCGAATTACTCCTTCCAATCCATTTTATCTGTTTTGTTCAGTTAACAAGATTTGACTGAAATTATTTTTAATTTAATTTTTTCTAATATTTAAGTTTAGTATTAGTATACAAAATTTATATATTTAGAAACTACATTAAAAGTATTTTAAACACAAAAAAAAAATCAAATTTAAAAATAAGTAAAAACTACTAAAAAATAAACAAAAAAAAGAAAGAATTGGTTTGACCAATAAATAGTAAGTACTACAGATAAAATGGGACATAATAAATATTATTTAAAAGGAGTTAATTCCATTTTTGGTACTAGATTTATAGGTGACAATTCACTTTAAGTCATTTTTTATTAGAACATCCATTTTTAGTCATAATATTATTGTTGCATGACCATTTTTGGTCCTTTATCAACAAAATATATTAAATATCGTTAAATACAAGGGTATTTCGATCTTCAATTATACCTTCTTTTTTTAAAAAAAAAAATAAACATAAAAAGTATAGCAGTTCAACCTACTTTGTATAAAAAAGATTGAAATGTCTTTGTGTTTAACGACATTTCAACGATTTTGTTGAAATAAGACTAAAAATGATCATGCCACAATAATATTAGGACTAAATGATGATGTTCTAATAAAAAAGGACTAAAAGTGAACTGTAACCTATAAATTTATGACCAAAAATAAAACTAACTTTATTTAAAAGCAATGTTTATTTAGTGCACATTGTCAGATAGTGACAACAAGTGACATCTAAATATTTGAACTAAGATTTTAAACTTATTTAGTCCACTGAGTCGACTTGGTATATTCCTAATAAGACTCGTTATTAACTTTAAATTTTTGTATTAATATTTGTTTAAAATGTTTAAGGTTATTTTATTATTAACTTTTGAAATAGTTCTTAAATTTATTTTTTAAAGAATTTGGCTGGCTAGACCGCAGGCTTTAGCATAGTAGGGCAACTCATTTTTTTGAGTACTACTGACTCGGTTACAATGTAGTATTTGTTCATAAACTACTTTCTCAACCTACTGAAAGTTCACAAAGAGTCAGCATCGCCTCCACTAAGGCTCGAACCTGCCCCCTCCAACATGAGGTGCAACCAAATGCCACTACCGGATGTCACTAGACCACAAGGTCATTGGCTTCTAGTCCCAACTCATATAACATGTCAACCCGCACCGTTAACCCCGAGGACCCGTTTGGTTTGCGAAAAATATTTTAAGGGAAATGGAAGTAAAATTACATGGAAAAGTAGTTATTAGGAAGATGAATTTCATTGTTTAGTTGGGGAAAAAAATTATTGGGAATATTAATACCATTGTTTAGTTGGATTTAGAATTATAAGGAATAATGAGTATAAAGAATTATATACACCTACAAATTTAAAAAAATAATAATAATAATTAATAAATAACACAAGGGGTAAAATAGTCCATCTACACCACTTTTTCTTCCCGTCGTCTTTCATGGAAAACAAAATCCATTCCTCAAATTTGAGGAATTCATTTTGCAATGAAAAATGAATTTCATGAACCAAACACTAGAAATGAGCATTTTCCATGATTTGAGGGAAACATTTTCCTTATAAATGTTTTTCCTCCCAACCAAATAAACCCGGATAGTATTGCATGGGACTGGCATGAGATACAAATGCAAAAGCAATATATAAATAATAAACACTTATTGGTTTCAAAATAAAAATAAAAACTTTAAAAGAAGAGTTGACTATCAGGGAATTATGTATAATTTTAAAATTCATGTTTGACTTATTTTAACTTTTATACTTTTTCTTTTAGTACTATTCACTCTTCAATGTAATATCTGTTCATACATACTTTCTTAACCTATTAAAGCACAAATAGTTAAACTTGTGACCTCTCATTTGAGAGAGCCACAATTATACTGCTTGACTATAAGATCTTTGACAATTTTTATACGGAGTACTTATTTATTATTCCGCTTAGCCAAAAGTTTGACTAATCATTTTCAGTACGAGCCTAACTTTTGGCCAACTTTGACTAAATCTTTGTTTTATAAATGAGTGCAATGTGAGCAAATTGTCAAGCCGCAAGTTTAAAACAAAACTAATACGGAGTAATTAGTTAGGGAGAAGAAGAAAACAAAAACTAATACTCGTACTAATATTAGTTGTGATACTAATATACATACATATATATATATATATATATATATATATATATATATATATATATATATAATACTTAACACAAGTTAAGAATGTGAAAATGAAATTGGGCAGGGCCAAGATGGGGCAGATACTTCGTAGGCCCAATTCAACTGCTGGTATGCTATGGTGCAGTGATTGGCAATACTTTGCTTGGAGGGCAATGCCTCAAGGTTTGTCACCTTACATAAACAATATTATTCCATCAATTTTGGCATAGTTCTTAAATACACTAATGTTACTTAAATGCATTAAATTTTCTTGGAATCAGAAGCAAAATACTGTAAATTTGAGTGCATATAATATAATATAATATAATGTTTTGTTTTTGTTGATGAAATTCAGACAATTTATCTGCTGTGGAATCCAAATGGGAGCATGAAGCTGTACGAATTTGTGACTATATTTGGGGTGGTGATGTTGATTTTGGCTCAAATGCCATCTTTTCACTCGCTAAGATACATCAACTTGGTTTCTTTGATTCTCAGCCTATGTTACAGTGCCTGTGCCACTGTTGGTTCTATCTATATTGGTATGTTTTCTTACCATACATGACTTGTGGGTTTTGAGCTTCAACTTAGAATCTTATATGAATAGCGTAATCAATATTGGAAAATTTTTGAAATGATGCTCTGACTTCGACTCTTGTGAATGGAATAGCCGGTATTGACTAATTAAACTCATATTTGGTAAAAATCTGCATTATATTTTATCAGGAGTTTCATCCAAGGGACCAAAGAGGGATTACTCTCTTAATGGCGATAATGAAACGCGTATTTTTGGCATATTCAATGCGGTGGCTATCATCGCCACAACATATGGGAATGGCATCATTCCAGAAATTCAGGTCACCTTTATCACAAAGCTTTAAATTCGAATCTTGTGAATGAAGCAATAATTAGGTACTTACCCCGGTCTTGAATTAGTATACTGGAATGCCTTGAAATGATCGAAAGTGTTAATTTACAGGCAACATTGGCTCCACCCGTGAAAGGGAAGATGTTCAAAGGACTCTGTATTTGTTATGCAGTAGTGTTATCAACATTCTTCAGTGTTGCCATTTCTGGGTATTGGGCATTTGGGAACCAATCTAAGGGACTAATTCTCAGCAACTTCACAGAAAATGGCAAAAATTTGGTTCCCAAAGCTTTCATTTTCATCACCAATCTCTTTACCATTATGCAACTCTCCGCTGTAGCTGTGGTAAGAATAATGTATTCTGTTACACTGATTTTTCGATAACATATTCTGTTTCAATTAAAAATTTAGGCGGGTACTGATTTTTCAATGTTTTGGCTATGAAAGGTGTACTTGCAACCAACAAATGAAATGTTGGAAAGAATGTTTGGAGATCCAAAGAGTGGAGAATTCTCTAGCAGGAACGTGATTCCCAGAGTGATATCACGATCATTATCTGTTGTGGTGGCGACTACGATAGCTGCAATGCTACCATTTTTTGGAGACATAAATGCAGTAATTGGTGCATTTGGGTTTATGCCGCTGGATTTTGTGTTGCCTGTGGTTTTCTTCAACTCAACCTTCAAACCTTCCAAGAGGAGTGGTGTTTTCTGGTTAAATTTGAGTATAGCTGTGGTGTTTTCCATCTTGGGAGTCATAGCAGCAGTTGCTGCAGTTAGACAGATTATCCTAGATGCTAAAACCTTTCGATTATTCGCTAATGTTTGATTCAAACAATAAAAGGGTTTGCTACCCACCGAGGGCTCACTATTTATAATTTGAGTTAAGAAGAATTTTGTTTATGGGTGGCGAAGAAAACTTACAGCCACTTCCAGAGAATATGCATTAGATAAACCCTGCCTTGTGATCCTAACTAACAAAGAACTACAAAGATGTAAACCAACCAAGGTTGTTCATACTCAAACTAAGAAGGCCTAGTATTAGCTCAAGCCTCGAGGAGTGACTGGGGCCAAGTCCAAATGGGTGGACCAGGGGTCCAGGATCAACCCTCTACAAGGCAGTTCTGATCTGGTTTGGAAAGTCCTAGCTCCTAGACCAGATCCTGTTACACTGTTAGCTCCAAGCCGGTTCAAGATTAGTTCAATCCGAAACTAGCCTGTGGCCCCCTCTATTTAGTACAATCTAAAAAATTAGTTGAGTTCTACCCCGTAAAAATCGACACCTTAAAATTTCCTTATAATTAAATATGCTTATCCTATAATTATAGAATTGAGTGGATTCACTGGTCTATTAGTTGGCTGGTTGCGTTCATCATAAGAGTTTAGCCCACCTCAACAACATAAACAATGTTCACTGAAATAATATATTGAAATAATCATTGGGAATTCCATAAATTAAATTCCTTACCTCAAAAAATTCGGAATCAGTTGACCAGATGATATGGCTAACCCGTAACCTCACCAATAACTAATCATTAAACTGCTTTGGTAAATCATTGTAATTATTGCTTGAAGCTCTGAATGGGAAAAAGAAGAATCAATAACTGACCAGTAGTTTGTGTATTTTACTCATCTTCATATATGTGCATATGCCCATAGAGTTTTTGCCAGTGAGATGCTGCTTCTTCTGGTGTCCGAAAAGACCATATGTGAGGCTTGGTTTTCTCCCGCTTTTCCAAAATTTCCTGTTTCATGAAACCCAAGAATAAGGAGCGATAATATCACATATTCAGAAAGTTTATATAATGGAATATGCAGTTAAAATGGATATTCCCCAATAAATTTCAGACCAGAGTAGTGATGTGGGATTGTTTTAAGCCTTGCAAGTTGCAATGAATCAACTGTAAACATAAATCCATTGTGTATGCTTTGGGGTAAAGTATGTCAACCCAATTGAAAATTTTAAGTGTTACAGCCAGGAGAGGAAAAAGTATTCCTAATCCAAAACTAAGAAGCTATTCTGTACATTGACACAGTTTGGAAATCCTGTACATATAGGTAGGTAAAACCCTGGTTCTGTAATATTACAATTGGTCTCTGACTCCAAGCATTGGACAGCATATTGTAGCATGTTAACCTACAAATAGCATGGCTCTTACAAACTCTATTCTAGTCCTAGACACCTAGCAAATGGGGCTATCTTCAGGCAGCTTGTGATAAAAGGACTTGCACTGTATTCCAGCTCACCTAAATTTGAACAAGCACAGTTTGCATATTCTTAACAGCATCACATGCACACTCGAGACTTTAAATTTTTTTTTTTAAGAATCAAATCTCAAAATCGTGGTTCCAAAGTGCCATTCGCCCATAGGGGTTAATTTGCAGTATCCACCAACAATGATGACCAGTGACATAACAAAGCTCAATGGGCAAAGTGGTCCCTAACTCCATACATGTCAAAATCCCATCAAGAAAGGTTTACTAGCTCAATCACATAACAGGTTAAAGAAAATAAAGAAGCTCCCCCTCAGCTTACATCATATTAAGGACAGGGTCCCCGGGAAGTAGGAGGAAAAATCCTCACCAAAAGGTTTACTAGCGCAAGCATGCAGCCGCTAAGGAAACAAAAGGTCACCCTGACTAGGCACAGAACAAGAAATAGCACCGCACAACACATTTACCTTTATGTAAGACAATCATCAACACCAGAAAGATACTTATTCTAATCGTATAAAACACAAAAGAAGGGTAAGTGTGATAGTATATGTCTATCCCACATCAGCTCCATAAGAGATTGTGGAATGTAACTTAAGTTGGGGACAAATCTCCACTCTTGAGCTAGCTAGCTTTGTAGTAGAATTGGAGTCTTGGCTTAAGTAGAGTACCGTATCAAAGTGAATATTAATGAAATTCTATATTATATCACCTTGTCCAGAAAATATCTTACAACCCGAAACCGCTTTTAGGCAACTAGTGCAACACCGGGAGGGGATTGATCTCAAAGGTAACCTAAGAGTTGAGAAAAAGCAAAGACCTAAACAACACAACTCAAGCTAGCTAGCAAGCAACCATATAACCTTCCAATAAAAATGATCCAAACAATTTCTAAGCTACCATTTCTGTTTTAAATGAAATTAATGCAGTTTTGGTTGCATTCTATGTGCACTATATCCCTTCTCTAAGACAAATCGATAGTTTAAAAACTTTAAACAGTAAAATGAAAGCATACCTCCACTTCAGCTTGGCGTTTAGTTTTTAGAGTCAAGCAATCATAAAGGGCACTCCATTTATCAGAACAGTTGTCGAGGTTACCGAGCCTATAGTACTGCTGCATTTGATGGACTGGAGCTGCCACAACGTAATGAAATTCCCAATTAGAGAAATTGAAATTGTCTCAGATATTGATCCGTATTATAATCTCAAGATATCAAATCTCACAAAAACTCCCTAAAATTCCAACTCTAATCAGAATATAGGAAAACGATTCTCCGCATGGGAAGAAAATAGCATACTGTAGCAGAACCAGAGTGCATCGAAACAGGCTGAGCACGACAGCTTTCGCCGCGGTTCCTTCTCCGAGCTCATTACACTCTACTCTCTCCTCCGATGCCAAAGTTGGTGTTGTTCGGACTCCGGTTGTCGTTTATTCTTCTCTAGGGTTTTTTTTTTTTTTTTTAATAACACAACTTTCTAGTAAATTATAAATAAAAATGTTACTACATTCCCTTTCAAAATTTATATTTTAACTAGTTTTATACGCGCATTGCGCGTATGGGTTAATGCCCAATATTTATATTTAAATAAATATTTGAAAGTATATCAATGGATTATATAGGAGAAGTTTATACATGGGTAATTGAATGTCGAATTTTTGTATTTAAATATCTAACTCAAAGTATATAGAAAATTCATTATAATTATTACCAAAATAAATGTTTGCAACCTTGTAAAATCGATAGTTTAAATATTTGGTCTGATAGTCTAAATAAATACTACTTTTCATTTGAATTTTTCTAAGTGTTCTTAATTCCCTTTAAGGGTGTGTTTGGAAAGCAGAAAAATGACTTCTGGAAAATGTTTTCTGGAAAATGTTTTCTGGAAAATGAGTCATTTTCCAGAAAGCATTTTCCTTTCCGGTGTTTGGTTGTGTTCTGGAAAACTGTCTTGGTGTGTTTGGTTCATTTTCCGGAAAAATGAGTAGAATTTTATAATTAAACATTTTAATTTTTTTATTTAGAATATAACAATAATAATACCTATAATAATAATAAAATAGCAATTTTAAATATAATAAAAATATAATTAAGCAAAAACAATTTTATTTCAATAAGCAAAAATAGTATTTGACTAATTATATAAATAAGAATAAGTAATGTTATTGTCCATAAAATAAAATAAACAAAGTTATTTATTTATTAACCAAAAAAAAAAAAAGATAAAGCCTTTGAGAAAAAAAAGAACACATTTTGTTATTTATTTGTTAACAAAAAATAATAATTATTATTATCTCATTAAATATAATAAATAGAATATAATGCATATTTTCATCATCTCTTCTCTGGTTGTTTTGAGATCAGCGCCGAACCACCTTCCACCATCACCATCTTCAATATTCACCTTCCCTCCCCCAAATCAGCAGCCGCAACAATGAGCGATGATGGTGACCGACGAGTCCTTCTCCAGATCCGGCGAAGCAGCGATGATGAGGAGGTGCGGCGGCAACCATCTCCTCTGTTCTTTTCTTCCCGTAGACGAGAGGCGACATGGTGACTGGCGAGTCCTTCTCCAGATCCGACGAAGCAGCGATGAGGTGCGACGGCGACCATCTCCTCTGTTCTTTTCTTCCCGTAGATGAGAGGCGACATCCTGGCTGCTCTAGTTTCCGGCCGAAACCAGAACAGATCTGCTCTGGTTTCGGCCGGAAACCAGCGCCGGTGCATATCTTCTCAGTAAGGGTGTTGGAGATGAAGCGTTGCGAGCAGGAAGGCAACTCCGGAAGGCGACTTCGGCTTGGCCTGGGAGGAAGCGAGCTACGGAAAATGACTCCCGGAAAAAAATTCCGGAAGTCATTTTCCGGAAAAAAGTACTAATTTTCTATGGTCAACGGAAGTTGTTTTCCGTTGACCCTATTTTCCAAGCCTTCCCAAACAAAGAAAACCCGGAAAATGACTTCCAGAAATCATTTTCCGGGTTTCCAAACACACCCTTAAGTAACATTGTCATTGTCTTCATTTTTACTATTTGTTCTATCCCTTTTTGTTGGTAGTGTGTTATTTGCAATTTGGTTATTGTTGGTAGCATAGATGACAATGTCATGCAATTAGATTATGATATAGGAGCTATGGACTTTCCTTTAGGTGTTCTGCTTGGGATTCTTTTGGTTCAACCATTATTGTTAAATGAGTTATTGTGGATAAAGAAATCCCTAGTTTAAAAAAAAAAGATTAAATAAATTAATAAAAATTTGAAAATTTAAAATATTATATATTCCAAAGATATTAAAAGGTAGTTTCTCGCTTCAATTTGTTGGGTAATGGGTTATTTGAGTATTTTCATTATCAACAAATCCCCGTTAATATGATTGGTTTCAAACTATTCTTTTTTATTTTTTTCATAGTATTAAAGAAATATATATCTATCATTTTTTGGTGTAACTACTAATTTATTTAATTCAATAAGAGTAAAATAGAGCGATTCCGCTTCAATTTGTTTGGTTATTTGAGTGCTCTATTTGTCAACCAATCCCCAAGTAGTTAATATAATTAGCTTCAAATTATTTTAAAATTTTTTTCATAGTATTAATAAAATATTTGGTAAATAAATATATAAGGAGTAACATTATTTTGTACTATAACTTTGATATTTAATTACAAGATATTGTAAAAATAAGATAATGGACAATGTAATGAATATCAATTGATAAATTTGAATGTAAAGAATTTTTGCATGAGAGAAAATAAAGACAATATAACTAATGAAATTACTTCTCTTATTTAATTTAACTTTTTGATAATGAATAATTTTTTCAAATAAAGGTATTGTAGACACATAATTTTAAATTAAAGAAATACATATGTATCATTTTTTGTTGTAGCTACTAATTTATTTAATTTAATAAGAGTAAATAGAGTGAGAAACTTAATTATGTCAAATTTGATTGAGATGAGGTTCGAACCTAAGATCTTTCTTATAGAAATTAATGGGTAAGTTAAAAGTTAACGGAATATTAACGGAGAAGAGAATATTTAACGGAAAACTTAACGGATAATCATAAAAGTAAGGCTAAATTAGGTAATCTCTATTAATAATATTAATCTGAATTATCTTAACCATCCATTTGATTAAATAATTCATCTGAACCATCCATTTGATTAAATAATTTGACCGCCATTTTTTGTACCCATTTTAGGCCTAACTCTCTTTGGCTCTTATTAGTATAGTAGATATTACTACCTCCGTCGCATTTTATGTGTCTGATTCGGTTGATGAGGCTTGACTGAAGTTATTTTCAATCCAATTTTTCATAATATTAAGTTTAGTATTAATATACAAAATTTATATATTTAGAAACTACACTAAAAGTACTATTAAACAAAAAAAAATTAAATTTAAAAATGTGTAAAAATTGATAAGAGCATCCTTCTCTGTTCTAGTTGTTTGAGGGTTTATTTGTGTCCAAGTGGGAATGAAGTCAGTGGAAGGAAGAAGCAAAACAAAAAAGAAGGAAAAAGAAGCATATAGAAAAGCTGTCAATTTCTGAAAAAGTTAAAAAAAAAAAAAAAAAAAAAAAAAAAAAAAAGATTTGCGTGCCAGCTAGGCGCGCAGCAGGTGCGCGGGCGCACCTACGTTCATTTTCCATGTTTAATGCTTCAGTTTAGACCCCACAATAATCCATTACTTGCAGAAATTAGAAACTCCAAAAAAACTTCCTCTCACACTAGTTATGAACTCACTTATGGTTTATTGGTCTGAAAAAACATCCTATGATCCACAAATGTGGGTGCTACAAAGAAGAGGGAGTATTTGATTTGACTAATTTTATATCTCAAAAAATAATCGATCGGTTAAAACATAATTTTTGTGCTAAAATATCATAAATTCAATTCTTATTATTACAAATTCTCATATCAAAATGTCACAAATTTAATTTTTGTCAACAACTTTCAATCAAATCTATCCGCACATGCTTTTTCACTTGTTTTTTCACTTGTGTCGTGGCTATGGTTTCCCCATTTCTCTCTCACAAAAACAAAAATAAAAAGATTAGAAGAGCACATGGTAACTGTCAGACTGTTGAATTGATCAGAGTAATGAGACTGCGAATTTCCCTCTTCACCCCAAAAAAATACAGACCACCATTTTCAAATGCATAAACCAGGAAAGGAAAGGAAAGGAACAAAACTCAACCTCACATGTATGGAAATCAAATTGAGGTGTTAAATGACAGGATATTGTGACGCATTAGATTTTGAAATGACAATGGGCAACCAATGAACGCTTCTGAATCACTTCTTCTCATTTAAAAATATTAGTAACTAAAATACATAGGGTATGAACAAACCAATGCAATAGTTACAACCAATCCATTCATTCATTCCGCCATTTGCTGCTTGCTATTCATGCTACACAAATCAATTGTGTGTAAAACCTGACGAAACCATGACTGCAAAAAACAACAAAAATAAGTAGTAATAAAACCTTGTCCTAGAACCCTAAAACCTCACAGAGCACAATGTAATGTGCAAAAGAATCGCAAAAATGCAACCAGACCCAGACCCAGACCCTTCCTATCTATGCCTATGCCATCCACCAATCGAAAACAAGCAAGCTCCCCATTACTCCCGCCAGCCCTCGCAGCATTTTCTTGTTCAACAACCCGCCTGCCGCCTTTACCTTTTACATGCATGGTGTGGGCTTGACGTATAAACAAATTTTACAAAGTATTGTTGGTTGTACCACGACTTCAATGAGAATGACAGACTTAGAGCAAACCGGCAAGCAAAGCACCGGGATCTGATTCTGACGTAGGTTGGCTAGCTGTCTGAGGTTGCGGAGGAGGCACTTGTGTGGCAGGCCTGGCAGCTGCCGTAGGAAGGGCAACTAATTGTTCCTTAATATACTCCTTCAACCTATATGACAGACGATTAAGCTGATCAATCATTCATAATGTTCTGAAAGCAAAAACACCCAAATTATATTTGACATACTCAAAAGTTAGCGTAGGATCCCCAGAAGCAACTGTCATGCGCAACTGAGTTCTATCTGCTGGATCTGTTTCTATTCGTATCTGTGTATTGCAATGATATTAGATCATAGTTGTAGATGAATCTATTTAATATAAACACACACGATAAACTCAGAACTCAGAACCCATAACCAAAAGCCTAAACATGTGTAGAAGTGAGTATTTTGAGTGAGTGCTTAATGGAAATGGACAAAGTCGGTGTCCTTCAGTGAAGTGATCATTTATATTTTCGATCTATTGAGGGAATTCAAACTGGGACTTCTGTATATGCTTACCAAACACAACATGGCTCTTGTACTCTCTGAATAAAAAGTTGTGCTAGCAACCAAATTATTTGTATTAGGATCCTGCATAATTAAGAAATCAAAGTGCAAATTTCAAGTTAATTAAGGACATCAAGATTAATAATAATAAATAAATAAATAAATATGGAATAAATAAATTGAGACTCAGAAAAAGAAGTGTAGGTCACTTACAAGACCCGGACAAACCATCAATCGGAAACTGTTGAATAAGTTTGCCATTTCCGCAAGTAACATTGGTCTTACACCTCTAACCTGATCAATATCATAGCTAAACAAGGTTAGATTTATACATTTCCCGATACTGTGTATAGACGATTCTTATCTTAAGCATGCAACGGTATTTTAAAAGCACAAACCACTTCTTGGAGCTTCAATGGTGGTCCAGATAGTGATCTCCATTGTGGAAAAAATTCTTCGGCGGAAACAGGTATAGGCTGAAGAAACTTATTCAAGACAGCTGGAAGCCGAAGTTTAACATTGACCTTTCAATGTGCAGGAATACATGGTTAGCCATGAAATAAGGCATTTTCTGTCCATTCTTTAGTTATTGCCTTTGTTGCAACAGATTTTAATTTAAAAAAATAAAAATAAAAATAAAAGTTGATAACTGATGATACCATATGTGTCCCAAACTTGTAAGAGAAATCAAGAACAGCTACATCCCTGCTTGGACGGAGGTTGACCACTTCAAGTGGACATTGAACCTGGTGAAGTTTATTTCAATCTTGAGATACAAGTAAAATTTAACAAACATGGATCATCATTCAAAAAAAAAAAAAAAAAACATGGATCAAATAAAAGAAGAAAGTTATCACAAGTTCCACTTGTGACAAAAAGTAGAATCAGCAATATAACCTGTGCACGTGGAGGAATAGTCTCTGGTACTAATGACAGTTCCATTTTTAGATGTGATGGAGGCAATATTATAGCTTGAACTGATGTGAGTGGAGAAGTATTCTTGTTCCCCAAAAAGAGGACAAGCCGTCCCTGATGCACTCGCCACTCAGCTTTTATACCAATCTAGAAATAAATAAGCAAATATATATAGATTAGCTTAAGTTCACATTTAACAGTTAAAAATGCACTACAGACCGATTCTTTACCTGAATATAAGGATCTTCATATAATACACCACTATCCTTGAGACATAAAGCTTGAAACCTTTCTGTGATATTTCCAATTGGCTGTAAAGATCAAACAAGAAACTTAGATGCACAATGGATCATAATAGGTAGCAAGCACTCTTCTGGACATTGAATCATTAGATGCTTCTAGAAACCAAAGATGAAATAATTGTATTTCCGGCCTTCAGCAGCTTAGACACCAAGGGATGCTTAAACTTTTCTAAAGAAGAATGCAATTTTATGTTTTCATTTAAAAAATGTTTACAGCCTTGAGCACCAGATCACAACATAGTGATCCCAAGCACAGTACACACTTGGAAGAAAAACAATTAAGTTCTAGTAATGACATTGAAGGATTTGAAGCTAATGTGTCCATTTTAAGGTCTCTAACTTGTGCAGCAACACAAAAGTAATTTATAGTATACAAGTCAAAATCCTGTCGCTTACAAGTTTAGGTTAGCTACATCAGTCGCAATGGCTGTCAAAAGCATTAAATTGGCAAAACCATAAGAACCTAATTCACAAAGGGCAGGGGCTAAACATTTTTCAGCTACTGAAGAGTAGAAATCAGTAGTAATTATACAATTAGTCGTCTCTAGCTGAAGGACTTTAGAATATACAAGTAGTCAAGAGTACCTGCACAGTATTTGTCTGCTCTTCAACTGGTGCAAGTGCTAAAGCCTCCTCCACATTTGAATCACCTTTAACACCAGAGACCAAATGCTTCTCACCTTGGACATCACCAGGATGGCCTTCAATAGCCAGAGTACCTAAAAGATCTCCAAGAAGATCAGGAGAAGGCGCTGAAGGGGGTTGAGGATCAACTACAGTCAAAGTCCCATTTGCCTGTGTAATCCCTTGGTCTACTGAGTTATGGTCCTGTTCATGCTAAATATCTAATTGTTACCAAATAGACAGATGCTGAAATCAATCTTATAGTCTATATAAAAATCTAGTTGGGGAAACCTTACATTGCTCACGCTTGGAATTTTTACAAGACCTAGCTGGCTAACAGGTGGACTTCCATTAGCTGGCCGTTGGTCAGTCACTACCAGTGCATTAGAAGGCTGTTGCTGCTGTGCACGCAACTTGATAGCGCTTTGCTCAGCAGTATCGGCCTCAGAGTCCTCAGCCTTTTTTATCAGCGCAGACTGAATTCAGAAATAAAATTAATACTTGCTCATAGGGTTAAAGAATAAAACAATTAATATTTAAATATTGCAAACGTGAACCATGCAGGAGCAGTCATTTTTCCTAATAAGTGGATAAATCATATAAAGAGCCAGGTCAGTGTGAAAGCAATTATGCATACCTGTCGTTCAGGGAACTTTGGCATTTCAGCTAATACATCCATCATAACTGCACCTTTTTTACTCAGCTCAAAGTATTCTACAGCCCGTTGCTGTATTTCAACATCAATGCAGCTTTCATATCTGAAAACATGTATTTTATCAAGTAACTTAATGGTCTTTTAATATATCAGCAAGAGAATGAATATGCTGGACAAAGTACAATTCTTACTTTCTGAAGATTGCCCAAATTTGATTCTGTAGCTCTGGATCTGCTGGTTGGGTGTGCATCAAAATCTTAGCATATGTTGAAAGGAGAATAGGAATTGTTGAAGTCCTGAACAATCTCAATTTATTTAACTTATATATGAGATAATGGCTAACAATGGAAAGACAATATCAAAGGCCAAAACTTACGAAACAGCAGGAAGCTTCTCATGTATCACACTAAAGATTTCCTTTGGACTACACCCAGGCCGTCTTGACAGAAGATGACTGTACTCTCCAAGGACGTATGCACTCACCTGTTACATTATATAAATTCAAATCATACTTCAATGATCCAAATTAAAATGCCAGCAAGGTGTTTAAGTCTATATTGTTAATCTTACTATAGAGACCACCTACCACATCAACATTCTTAAATTGGCAAGCAATGCTCTGATAGAGTACAATACATTTCAAAAGTCATTAAGTGTAAAGGCAGATAAACATACCCTGACCATTGTCTCGTGAATAGCAGGCTTATCAAGATACTCTTTTGCTTTCAAAGCTGCATAAGGCTAATATAAGGGGGGAAAAAGAATGAAGTTACTTGAGCAATTGTTTAGAAGAAGCAAAAAGATTTATCTGTATGGACGAGATCAGGTATTAGTTACCTGTAGATCCTCATTGTTTGTAACAAACTGCACAACACGGAACCATATGTCATCACTGACAAACTCTCCAGCCTTGTCAATCAATTGAAGGATCACATCAACATACCTGCCAATAAACCCACCACGGAGAGGGTGGGAGATAACTTTACTGTATTGTGTATGAAGACAGAGACTATCTTTTCAAAGAAATTTTATCTAAATCTGGATCTTAGCTGAAAGAATAATGCCCTTAAATCAACAGAACACTTCATAAAGAACATTTTGTAAGTTTAGTTACCTTCACATAAAATAAAAAGGTGACTAATCTAATGATAAGACACAATATTCATCCACATTGAGGAATTTGTACTATGACACAACCATGTCAAAAAAAACAAACAAAAAAAAAACAAAAAAACAAGCAAACAAACAAACAAACAAAAACAAAAACAAAACAAAACAAAAAAACAAACAAAACAAAAAAACAAAACAAAACAAGAAATCAGTGTACAAACAAATAAATAAAATACCACCACATACTTACCATGACAAATCAGGGGCAAACTTCTCTGCAAGAATTGCAATCTTTAGTGACAGCTCCTCGCGCATTGCAAACTCTGCTGTACTGAGATACTGAGAATTAATAAAAGTCAGTAGCAGTTTTTTCAACATTATAGGGAAATTTCAACAAGATTTTAATAGACAACTTTACAAGAAAAGCTTGTCAAGGAAAATTGAACACGGATCAAGAATGACCCAGTGACTTTTACCTGTAATAATTCTTCAACTATGTCCTTTGCATTAGAAACATCGCACATTCCATATAGCAAATCAAGAGCACGTCTTCTAATACTGTTTGGATTAATTTATCATCAAGACCAGAAAACAACAGAAAGTAAATAACTAAAGTTTATCATAACTTTGGAAGTTTCAAGTGCATATGTGAAAACACAAGGAAAAGAGTAGTATGTTGTAATGATTAAGATATGTCTATATGGAGCTTCTTGAAATATCTATCAGATAATTGCATCTGACAGCCAAATTTATTACTCCGTATTTATGTCTTAGATTTTATCTAGTTTCAAGTTCTGCCATGGACTTTTGAAATTGGCCATTGACTAATGTCTCCAACAAACAATGAGAGATCTATGGCTCAAGCAAGGGGAGGTGAAGAAAAAGCACTTAACCTGATATCAGGATCCTTCAGTGATGTAATAATCTGTGGTTGGTGTCTTTTGATAATGTCCTGTACATCTGTAACCATGAGCATCCGAGTCATATTTTCCTGTAAATGAGAAATAACCATTAGAAATTAGTTTTTGCAGAATCAGTTATTCAAACTATGATGTACAAGCAATAAGACAGAAATAGGGACAACAAAATTCTGAAAGGGGGAAGATGAAAAAGAGGCCTATAAAAGTTAATGGTAAGAAGTGAGCAAGCTGATAAACAAACATATATGGCTTACCAAACCAAGATATCGAATATTTGGTTCACGAACAGCAATAAATTTTCCAAGCAATGCAACACATTGAGACATCATTTCTTTTTCAGCATCCAGATGCATGACCTGCATCATAGCAATCAGAACACAGTGACTAACTGAGACATGAAAGTGACTTTGAAGGTGATAGCTGAGAACAGGGAAACATAAATAAATAGAAATCGCACACAGTTTTAGCAAGAGCACTGTAGCAAAAATTAACAGAAGTTCAAGAATTCGTTGAACACCAAATAAGGATCTGAACATATGTGAAATAAGTAGATGCTGGAAAAATATGTCAAATAGTGGTCAGCCAGTATTCAATTGATGTAGAAATAAATAATATGTTAATATGTAGTTAAAGAGATAGCAGAATAAGGGCAAAGCAATTACTGTAGGCACCATTGCATTTATTTAAATCAAGGAATGAAGGAAAATGTAGAAACTTGTTTTAAGTGTGAAGAAATTGATCTAAATGTGAAAAGAAATGACTTTGTCGTAACTCGTAATCAAGACAACAGCAAGCTGTGTACTTCCTATTAAAACCAAATACAAAATTAAAATAAAAAGCAAATCTAGACAACAATTAGATCAGGAAAATATCAACTAATTACATTTCAAACAGCAATGCTTCTCCATCTTTCTAGTGAACTTACAAGAGCAAGAGCTTCAAAGAGAACTGCATGTGAGGCATTGTTCTTGTTCACATTCTTCACAACATCAGTTCCCATTAGTATCCGTTGTAAAACCTAATCAATGATCAAGAAACCCAATTAAAAGAATCCTACAAATGGTTTACCATTAACAAAATATATTTCCTTGTTTTTGTGCTAAGGTGAAGGAGACTGGACCTCAAACAATGATCTCCGAGTGTTTGGATCTTCTATAGTCGGAAAGTATTGAAGAGCTCTCATTGTCTTCACCTGCATAACATAAAAGAATAAGTACGATGCTTAATGTTATTGATCAGATTAAGCTCAGTATATTATATTCCCTATCAATAGTAAAAAATCTCCTCTATGCCCGCCTCAACCATGCTCATTGTTCTTTTTTATCAGTATGTCAAATTGATTCCTAAGCAGAGTTAACAGTTGAAGTGTCACATCCATGGGCCCCTATTCAGTGCTTGAAAATTCTCAAGTTTTTTTTAAACTGAAACAGGAAATGGCAAATTGAGGAATCTTCTACTCAAAATGTATTGTTTTCTAAATTGGAAGGTAGAAAACGAAACACATTGGGGTCGTTTACTTCATTTTTCTGTTTTTCTGTTTCCAGTTTTCTATTTCTCCATTTCTCCAGTTTTCCTTCTCCATTTCTCCAGTTTTCCATTTCTCCAATTTTCTGATTTCATTTTACACATTTAATTTTTAAATAAAAATTTCAGAACACTAATACTAAATGTACAAAAGGTAACAAAAGTTGATAAAACATATTACAAAATAAATTACAAATATTTCAATCATTTTAGTACATAGTTTGAATAAAAATTAATAATAATAATAATAGTAATTAAAGGAAAAAACGATAAAGGTATATAATAATAATCATAATCATAATTAATATTAATAATAATAATAAGACAAAAACTTGTGTGAGACCGTTTCACGGGTCTCAATATGTTAGACAGATCAGATCTTTGAATAATAAGGTCAAATATTCGATTCATTAATCAAAGATCTAACTCGTCTCAGGATTGAGACCAGTGAGACCGTCTCACACAAATATTTAACTAATAATAATAATAATAATAATAATAATAATAATAATAATAATAATAAGTAGGTTTTCAAAAAATAATAATAAGTAAATAATACGGAGTAGTAATTAAAGGAAAAAGGGTAAAGATATATAATAATAATAATAATAATAATAATAATAATAATAATAATAATAATAATAATAATAATAAATATGTTTTCAAAAAATAATAATAAGTAAATAATACGGAGTAGTAATTAAAGGAAAAAGGTTAAAGATATATAATAATAATAATAATAATAATAATAATAATAATAATAATAATAATAGTAGTAGTAGTAGTAGTAGTAGAGGGAGGTGTGACGTGTGTGCAATTCTCAGAAAAAGGGTGAAGAAATAAAAAGCACAGTTTAGGTTTCGAACCGTGGACCTCCCGTATGTGGTACTATAGACGCGTGTTTTTGCCATATCTCCATTTGGAGAGATCCAAATTTCCTTTCTCCAAAAGTGTATACAAAGTGGAAGAATGGAGAGGAGTTAGGTAATTGGAAAGATGATTTTAGTAAACAAACTTTCCATTTTCCATTCTTCCACTCTTTCATTTCTCTATTTTTTTGGAAAATCCTCTATTTTTCCAAGTTAGTAAACAACCCCATTGTTTCCATCTATCTTAACAAAGAAGGTTGGGGAACACCAAGAAGATGTTCACCAAATTTTCTACAGTAAATGGAAATAATTTTTCCATAAATTTTCTAAATTCAAAAACACATTAACCATCACTCACAATTATCACCAGCTATCTCTCTCCATTACGAAAGCAACATCATTATCACCATTATTACCACAGCCCACTTCCACCCACAACACCGTTAATACCACCCTAACACAAGTATCCAACCTTCATTTATTACCACAATCAGTACCACTAGCCATTGAAAGTATGCTTTCATCAACCACCAAAACTGATTATTATCGCTCACCACACACCATCCACTATAAAGGGTTAGGCGCATGTTATTTGGATGACACAAAACTCAAATATTGAATTTGAAATTTGACTTGAAATTTATATAACCAAAAATAAATTTTTTACTTTATAGAGTAAATTTTCATAGTGACATTTAATTTGAGATAATTTTGTGTCATGTCACAACCAAATTTGGATATGGCAATCTAAACTATAAATGTGACTCAAATTATTCAAACAATACAAAATTTATAACAATATATGACTTTACGAAACTCAACACAAAATACAACAATCTAAAATTCAAACTTCATCTTTGAATTGGTTTTATAATGACTTTTAGACGCTAGAAGTTTCAAATGTCCAAAATAGTGGTGGACCATGTTACAATCTAAATTGAAAGCAAACAATTCACACCAATATGCGAAATTTTTAATCTATCTCGAATATCATTCACCACAGAATCTTAACTCCATATTTCATAAATAGGAAAATATTAAAATAATTAAATTTGAACATGTTTTCTGGTTTTCCCATGGAAAATTATAACTTTAAATACTAGAAAACTGAAAATGGAAACTGTAAACTTTAAATCTAAACAGGCCTCATGTACTTCGATAAGGTGCATGGATGACAAATTCAGTTTTTAGTAATTAATTAGAGTTTAGATTACTGGCACTTCTAATCACAGAGAAAAATGTAGACAAGACCTGAAGCCAAGGAGATGGAATTCCATAATAAGTATATTCTTGAGGAACATCTTGATTCCTGGCAAGTCTTTCCAATATCTTAACGCACTTTGGAAGACAATTCCAATATGCTTCATGGTTATTTGATACTAAAGCAACCAGTAGACTCATGGATGACGTTAAGACACCCAAATCGCGTTCATCCAATAGTTGTGCCATTCGATCTGACCTGCAGTACGAGAAAAACTACAATCAACTGAAATAAAAGTTGAGTAATTCCATAAATAAACTATATGAAAGCATAATCATACTGACCATCCATCTACATTCACAACATCAGGATTTTTTCTAAATAGGCGTAGGAGACACAATCCAGCTTTCTTCCTTACAAGTGGCCGGCAACTACTTGAAATCTGAGCAGAAATTGAACAGTCAAGCACATCCTTTGTGATACTCTAATTCTAAGAAAATGCTAAAACATATATCCTCTTACCAGCAGCCTTTGGACATCAGGTGCCAGAGACTCAGCAAACTCTCTTCCACCTATGTTTCCAACCTACACAGAATATACAGCAATTGAAATTGTGCACAAAGATAATAATCTATAAAAACTTGTACCTTAACAAAACAGAATAGAAAACAGAACCATGACCACAAGCAGATTGGGAGTAAGCTTAGTTGAGTTGAATTGATTTTAGTAGATAAGAATTTGGAACTGCAAGTGGACCAATGATCATACCAATGTTAGTGCTAGACACTGAAATGTCTCATTGCGTCCAATTATGTCATTCCGCACAGTATTAATTGCTAATCGCAAGAAGTCGTGATTCTCATTGAGCAAACATGATGTGACTATGTAACCAACCTGAAAAAAGTTAAAGCAATTAATCAAGCATAAGTATTCTCATTACTGAACTCATTGAAAGAAAACAATAGCATCTAAAAATAGAAAACATTGTGCGCATGTCTGTACACTCCATGCTCACAGACACATCTGTATATCCATTATCTATATTCAATATTGCATTAATTTGTTGATACACCAATACTATTATGTTTTGATTCACATAACATCTTAATTGATCAAATTTCTAAATCAAAGAACTTGAATTTATTTGTTCCTTTCTTGAATACAAGCCTGAAATTCTTCTTGACCATCTAGAGTTGCATAAAATTGAACTTAAGGTTTATAATAACATAGGATTTGTACAAATTTTCAATACCCTAATTCAACCCCATCCACGTCTTGAGGTAAATTAGGACGTTCATCATGTTTGCTCATAATAGATATTATTTATGTACCTTATTAAAATAAATCAACCAATGAAAAAGGAGCACATGTCCCATGTGGTGCTCTTGGTATAACTATAGCAGCTCATTGTTCACAAAATACTATAGCAAATTAGCAATTACATTTTTGGTCAATTCGCCATTCTTCATTTGCTTGATCTTTAATTTCACTGAATCCCAGTTCCTAAAATAGGAATTCCCCTTTCCCCTAGAATTCAAACTCCTTGTGCTCAAGGAATTGAAAATGTTTTCATTGGAAGAAAATACTTCCATCCTCTGCGTGTCTGTGTGTGTATACTGAATGAAGCACAAAATTATAGAAATACAAGAATAATAAGCACATTACCTGCTTCTCAGGATACTTCGGAGCAGATATTAGAGAAACAGCTTCCATATGACCAAAATCCACATCATAACCAAGCATAAATATGTAAAGCATTTTCCAAACATATTTCTTTTTCTCATAAGGTGTCAAACCCTGTTAAAAGAAATAATTATAAAATGGGAGAAGCAAAGTCACTACATAATAAAACAAAAACAAGCACCTAGTATTTGGATAACAGATGAAGAGCAAAATTCAAAATAGCAAATGCTCAGTAACTAAATTAAATTCTTTATCTTGATTTTGTCAATACATGTATATGCAAAATGCATAACCAATAGTTCATACTTCATAGTCTATCAAAATGTTTGCATATGAAGTAAAAGAAAATAGACCAAAGATAGAACCACTTATAGTTGTATATCTTCCAATAAAATAAACCTTGTCAGTTGTCACTCACACTTACTATATGAGGCAACATGCAGAGTTTACAGAAAGAATACATTGGGTCCCACACTTTATTAAAGGAAATGCAGAGCTCACAAAAAGAATGCATTGATTTATCATCATTTCACTATCTGTCCTTGTTTTTGAAAAATAGACTGTGTATTCTGATTTGACATATATCCAAACATAGAAATTCTGTTCAATTTACTACTCTTTAGGCAATGGAAGCTGATCAGTTTGTTGATGACCTCAATTCTAACCAAATATGAGAATAACAGGGCAGATAAAGGTCATTATATTTTATTTGTCTCAGATCTTAACAAATTAAGAAGTCCTTAGAGGAATATGCCTCATCAAGCATTCAAGCAGACAAAACTTCTGATACTAGAGGAAATGTAAGCAACCTAACAAAATCTTCGTAAAGCCTTCAAGATATCCATTATAAGGCCAAGGGAAGAAAGTTTCTCAACAACAATAAGCCACCTTTTATATGTTACTTGAGTCACAAATGTATCTCTTCCAGAGACTAAACATTAACCTGAAAGGCTGTGTTGTTCTAGACAGTCTGCAGTTAATTTGCCCTCTCCATGACAGTAAGAAAGTCAAGCACATGATTCATTATTATTGAGTTAAGTGTGAGCTTCCAAAAACAAAGAGTGGCAACCTTTCCAGCAACGAACCACCCTCAGTGTTCAGGTAGATCAAATTTCGTTTCACATAGGTCTGAATTAGAGCAGTATCATAGATTACAAAACCTAATGCAATCATAAAATGCTCTTCACAAGCATAATTTCATTGCACACACTATGGTTATCACTTCATAACTTACTCCCAATCACATTAGATTGGCAAACTCAGTTGAAGCATATAGTCTGACAAACCACAAGCAAACTCGGGTCAAATGGAAATTTAAACTGCTATCTAGTCTTGGCTTAACAAGAAGGATTGTTTTGTGCAGTTAATTCAATAAAATAAAATTATGTAATTCTAATCCCATAATCAGGAGATCACCCCAACAAAATGTGGTTCAATTGCTGCTCTTAACAAAAACTATTAATCAGCTTTGAAATACATTCTTTTCTGAAATTACACCTCCTTAACTTGTACTCTCATTTCTAAGCTCGTAAGCATATAACCTAATTATACCAAGCTTATTATTTCTCCTAAATTCAGCATTATGCTCTAGTACACTGATACAGGAAACTATCTCCCCAAAGCTTTCGAACTAATAGCCTAATTAGTAATTAGACCTGTCCACAAAAATGAAGTTCAAACAATATTCACCAAATTCCATTTCAAAACACCATGGAATAGTGATGCTTCAGCTGGACCTTTTCAACATCAGATTCAAAAGTGAAATGCACTTGACAAAAAGCAAAATCGCAACGCAAGGGAAAACAATCGTACTCCAGTAAAATATTATAGGTGCGAGTGAGGCGAGGCGTACCTTTTCGTTTTTGAATCGAGTACGGATATTCCCGAGCTCCTTGTCGACGCGGAGACGCTCCTGCTCTTTGTTCTGGCAATTGCGAATGTCGCTTATGAACACCGACAGACCTCTCATGCCAGACAACGCCATCTCCCCCGGACGCTCAGATCCGATCCAGCTCAGAGGCGGCTCCCAATTTCTTCTCGATCCAACGTTTCCACACAGGTCTTCCCTTCAAAGATCGAGCCTCCAAAGCCACATAAAAAATGCGCTTCTGTCAATTCGTCTCCCAGTGTAAAAACGCGCGTATGTATCTGTATGGATAGAGAGAGAGAGAGAGAAAGAGGAGGGAATAGAGAAAGTGTATTGTGATCTAGAGAGAGAGAGAGAGAAAGGTGGACTGAGAAAAATTGGAGCAGCCGTCGGCCAGTGGAGGAAGACGACTTTCTTATTGGTCTAATTTCGACATCATTTTGTTATATATATTTGTTACATTTTACTAATAAAATTTTAACACTCTCAGCTTTCATATTTGTATTTATTTAAGGGTTCATTAAGGATGTTCCTGTGCCGAAATTATTTGCTGTATGGTAAATGCAAGGCTGGAAGTGGGTGTTGGGCTGATAATTTTTAAACAAAAAGTGAACTTTTTGGGGTGTCTTTTATTAGAAAGTTAAAAATTTGACGGACATAATGAATTAGCAATATTTATACTATGGACTCGAGTCCATCTTTCACAATTCAAATTGTAAATATTTAGTAGGTAAATTGTGAGCATTTAGTTGTGAACATTCAATACATAAATTGTGAACATTCAATATGTAAATTGTATATTTTAGACTTAGATCTACATTTAATAATATGCCATGAACTAGAGTGATACGATCTTTTAGATGAGACAAATTATTTTTTTTTTTTTTGGATAAGAGAGGAGGGAACTATCCCGAGGTGAAAAACCAAAGACAAAGAGATCTACCCCCGACACCGGGGAATCCTCCTTAGAATGCTGGCCCCTATTTGATCTTCATGAAGTATTTGGCACAGGTCACTGGGGACCTCATCAGACTGGAGGAGACCATTTGGATGTTGAAGAGTCTTCTTGGCAAGAGCATCAGCTAATCTATTTTGTTCTCTGTAAACGTGCTCAATCCGGAGTTCAACAAAAGCTGCGGCAATATCACGACAACGCTGGAGGAGGTTACCGCAATTGCCATGCACCGTTGATGTATCATGCAGCAACTCAACCACCACCTGTGAATCACACTCCACAATCAACTGGCTGACACCCTCCCTAATCGCAAGAGACAGACCCTGAAGCACCCCCCACAACTCCGCCTCCTTAATCGAGCAATCACCAATACTGTAAAGAAAACCCCCAAACCATTGACCGGAAGCATCCCTCATCACCCCACCACAACTTGCAGTACGAGTAACTGCGGAATAACTTCCATTAACATTGATTTTATGCCATCCTGCCGGCGGCTTTTTCCACGAAAGGAGAGTGTCCTCATAGTAACTGATTTTCCTACCCAACGCCAAGCATTTGGTAAAAGCTTCAGCAATATCCCTCTCCTGCTGTGCTATCCACGTTAACTTCAGGTTGAGAGGGATCGAATGGCCGTTAAAGACAGCATTGTTCCGCCATTTCCACAACCACCACATCCGAATCGCGAACCTCTGCGGCCACAGGGCTGGAAGACCCAACGAGCGATCGCCATTAATGTTGGCTGTGAGCCAGGCATCCCAATCTAAACCAGCGAGGTTGTTCCAAGTTGAAGGTCCCAGCGCTGCTTTCCAAATGCCCGTCGCGGCGCGGCAATGGCGAAAAAGATGATCGCAATCCTCTCGATAGCCTGCACAAGAAACACACATGACATCAGAAGTTAGGTGTCGTCTAGCTCGCTCAACGTTCGTCATGATACGACCGTGCTTGACGAGCCAGAGGAATAGACAAATTCTATTGGGCACTTTAATATCCCATATACGAATCCAATCATTTGTAGTTCCAATAGGCTGCGGAGGGAAGAACGCATGATAGGCCGAAGCAACCGAGAAATTATTGTCAGACTCAAGATTCCAACACACCCCATCCGGTGTATCAACATTAGGCCCCAAAACAAAACCAGCGAGCTTTTGTAAGACATCCGCAGGGAGAAGATCTCGAAGGATATCCCATTTCCAACCGGTACCCTCCTCCCAATACTCACTAACATTGGCGTATAGTAAAGGTAGACTTATCGGGGTAGCCAAAACTTGACGAAGGGGGTATGGAACAATCCATTTATCCATCCAGAAACGAGTGCTCCTCCCATTGCGAACAGACCGTGACATACCCGCGTCAAGAAACGGAGTAGCAGCCCGAATGCCTTTCCAAGCATTGGAGCAATTGGTCGATCTACCACCATTATACTTTGTAAGAAGAGACCGGACCCATAAAGAGTTCGGCTCTGTATGTAAACGCCACCCTAGTTTAACCATGAAGGCCATATTCAACTCCTGCAGCTTCCGAAAGCCAAGCCCCCCCATTAGGACTGGGCATAATTCGGGTTTGGCCCGAAAACCCGCGGGTTCGACCCGTATAGCATAATTCGGGTCGGATTCGAAAGTATACGGGTTGAACCCGTTAAAAGATAGGCTAATTTTACTGTGTTCGGTTCGGGTTTCGGGTCCTCATTTTAAAATTCGAATCCGACCCGAAACCCGAATTATATATGTATATATAAACTTTATGTTAGGACTTAGGGTTCCAGAGTCTTCAGTACATTCGATCACTTCATCGCCGCTCAATCTCTCACCATTCCCCTTCGCACTCTCAATCTCTCCGGCTCCGCAACTCCGCCTCTCCGACCATCTTAGGCACTTATTCTCCTTCTCCGCCTCTCCAGACTCCATGGGATCGTGAGTCCGTGAGTCAGCTCCGGCCTCCGGCTCTCCTTCGTCTGGTTTCTCACGGCTCATCACCTGTCTCGTTTCTCCGGCTCTCCTTCGTCTCGTGACGCCCAGACCAGACAGACACTCAAACATGTAGTGAATCCAGACCTCCGGCCCTCCTTAGCCACTCGTCTCTACTCTCGAGCGACTTCGACTCTCTGTGGTTCGTGAGCGAGTCTCTGGTTTCGGGTAAGTCTCCTTTAACTTAAGTCTCAAACATCATCTACTTGTCTCATCCTCAAGCTTATTGCTAACAGTTTCATTATTTCACCAGAAAGGAAACCCTAGATTTGGGGAGGTATCCTTCGAGGCTTCGATTGAGTGACTGTCTCGGACTCTCGGCCATGGAGTAACAACGAAACAGAGTAAAAGCCTAAAAGGTAAACTGGTAAACCATATTCTTGGACTGATTTTGTTTCTTTTTCTTTTTTCCAGAAAAATAAAGTTTTTTGCCAAGCTCACAAGTCACAAGCTTTTGTTTTTTGAAAACTCATTTACTATACTACTTTACTGTGAATTATTGTTAATTTTTGAAAAATAAAGCCTATAGAAATACTTTACTAGTTTACTGCAAAGTTTTCTCATTTTTTCAAGAAAATTAAAGTTATGAATTATACTAATCTTTTAAAAAATTTCCTTTTGTGACTTTGATCCATAAACTGTATACTCTATTTCTAGGAAAATAAAGTTTTTTAATAATAATTTGTTTTTGAAAAATCATTTACTCTAGGGAATTACTGCAACCTTTGAAAAATAAAGCTTAATAAGTTTTCTCATTTTTCAAGAAAAGTAAAGTTATATGGCTTTGGTCCATAAACTGTATAATGTATATACAGTTTTATTTTGTACGATGACTTAGTTTTTTTTTTTTTTGGTTTTGTTTTTTCTTAGAAAATTGAAGTTACATAAAATTTGTTTATGTGTGCTGAGGGCTGATTGTCTGATAGGATTTCTTTTAATTGTTTTTTTTTTGTTATCCAGAATTCTAGTTGTTCCAGAATTCCAGTTGTTCCAGAATTGCAGTTGTAGCATTTTTGTTTTCCATAGTCCAAAGTTCCAGAACTGCTACAAGGTAAGTATCCTCGTCCATACTTCATTATTATAAAATGTGAAAATGTGATTATATGATTGCATGTGAATATATTTTTTAAAGTCTTAAATTTTGCCATTATATGATTGTATGTGAATATAAATTATTAGGACTTATGAATACTTGTTTACTAGTAGACTAGTAATATGCACAGGTTTTTGACTTTTGTTTGTTTAAGGGTAAATTCTTGCTGGATTTCACTGATTTTCCAACTTTTTTTGCCTAACTTTTATTTTTTGCACAGGCTTTTGACTTTTGTTTGTCCCTAAAGCATGTTTTTTACAGTTTTGGATGCTAAAGGCTGCCTATAATCAATGCTTTTTGTATTATTTTATTAAAATGGTTGTTGGCTTGCTGTAGTGTGATTTTTGTCTATAACTTAGGTAAGATATGAAACTTGGTTATGTTCTTGTGTTAGTGTTAAAGATTGTTTATTTGTTTCTTTATGTTTTTCTTATTCATTTTGTTAAACTCTATTTTACAGATTTGGCTGCTACAGAGACAGACTGTCTATAATCAGTATTTTTGTATTATTATTATATTAAAATGATTGCAACAATGTGATTTTAGTCTAGAACTGAAGGTAAGATTTGAAGTTTGAAACCTGATTTTGTTAAGGTCTTTTAATTCAATTTTTCATCTCTCATTTTCAAACTCATATTGTTTTTAATGTGATGTCTTAAATTATTTCTTAAAGGATTCTGATTTTTAGAGTCATGACCCATTACCGCATGAAGAATCCCCATGAAGATGCTAATCTCTCAGATTATTGTGTTGCAGTATTTTGTAAAGCAGTAAAGGTATATGTTTGTTAGTGTGTGTATTATGCTGTCTTCATTTCTGCATATATTCTTATGATGTTTTTTTTGTTTTTTTTTTTTTTGTTTTAAAACAGTTCTTATGATGTTAATATACTTCAATTCTTTAATTGTCAATATTGTAGGACTATTAATGTGACAAAAATGACCAAACCAATCATTTTGAGAAGATATTGCTTACACCAGGTATGTTTTATTCATTTGTACTATAGTGCATTCAATATTTCAATGTGCATTGCTGATTTTGATTGTATTTATTTGATCTCAGATTTTCAGGGTGATCTTCAATGGTCCATATTCTAGATTCTTAATATATAAATTTTAAAGTAATATAAATTTTAATATAAAATTGCAGATGGTTGATCATGAATCTGGCCAACCAATTGGTGCTGTGGAAAACCTAGATTCTGCACCAATTGAACCAAATCCATCTCAACCTGTTCTGCAAACAGAAAATGCTACAACTCAAATAGGCAAAAAAAGAAAAGAAATGAAGGAAAGATCGGACGTTTGGGCTCACTTTGAAAAGATTAATGATGAAAAGGGTAATCTGATCCAAGCCAAATGTATTTACTGTAAAAGGGTCTGGGCTGCTAAACCAAAAATACATGGAACAACGAATTTAAGAAATCATATGGCGACATGCAAGCAAAATCCTAACTTAATCAGTCTAGGCCAAACTCAATTTCAAATCAACAAATTGCTTGTAAATGACAAGGGTGAATCTATTGTTGGTCAACCAACTAATTGGAAATTCGATCATGCAAGTGCAAGAAAATCTTTAGCTAAAATGATAATAGAAGATGAATTTCCATTTAGTGTGGTAGAGAAAAGTGGTTTCCAAGATTTCATTAGGACTTCTTTGCCTCCAACATTTGGACTGCCATCTAGAAGAACAATAACCAGGGATTGTCTGGAATATTATGCTGAAAGTAAGGGGCTAATGAAGGGCATAATAAAAAAAAAAAGTAAACAAAGAGTATCCCTTACAACGGATACTTGGACTTCAAATCAAAGAATGACATACATGTGCATCACAGCACATTGGATAAATCAAGAATGGGAATTGGAAAAAAAAGTCTTCAACTTTACCCCCATTGAATCTCATAAAGGTGTGGATATTGCGGAAGCAATTGAGAAGTGTCTAATTGAATGGGGAGTTGATAAAATATTCTGTATCACACTAGACAATGCAAGTGCTAATGACAATGTGGTTAAATCATTAAAATCTGTTTTAAAGAATTGGGGTACTTGCATTTTAGATGGTGAACACTTACACATGAGATGTGCTGCACATATTTTGAATTTAGTTGTTCATGATGGTCTGAAAGAAATATCTGATTTTGTAAATGCTGTTAGAGCTGCTGTTAGATATGTTAGAAATTCCCCAGCTAGGCTTTCCAAGTTTAAAAACTGTGCAGAAAGAGAGAAAGTTGATTCAAATAAATCACTGTGTCTAGATGTGCAAACTAGATGGAATAGCACCTATCTAATGTTAGATGTTGCTGAAAAATATCAAAGAGCATTTGAAAGATATGGGAGGCAAGATGCTCAATTTGAAATTGAATTGGAAGGTGCATCCACTAGGGTTCCAACTGAAAGTGATTGGGAAAAGGTTAGGAATATGGTAAAATTCTTAAAGTGTTTTTATGAGATGACAATTAGGGTGTCTGGCAGCTTGTATGTCACTGCACATAATTATTTACCAGAAGTTAGTGCAATTGATAACATATTGCGTGATTGGCAGTCTTCTACTGACATTGAGCTGAGTCTAATGGCTGAAAGAATGATAAAAAAGTTTGAGAAGTATTGGGGAAAGCCCGAAGAAATGAACAAACTGATTTTCATTGCTGTTGTGTTAGATCCAACAAAGAAATTAGAATTTCTTTCATTTCTGTTGATAGACATGTATGGTGAACGAAAAGGGAGAGATGTGGAAAAAATGGTTAGGGATGCAACTTACAAGCTTTTTGATGAATACAGAAATTGCAAGCAATCATCTAATGTTTCAAAATCCAATTCTGAAAATGAGGGTTCAATTTCTTTAGCATCAGCTGTTTTAACTTCTGATTGTGGTAGTCAAGGACCTCAAGGCTTAATGAATAGATTTAAAAGATTCAAGAATCAATCTGGTTCATCAATGGAAAAGACAGAACTTGACAGATATTTAAGAGAAGATGTAGAAGATAAAGAACCATTTGATATTCTTCAGTGGTGGAAGGTTAATCAACCAAGGTTTCCAATCTTGGCTGAAATGGTAAGGGATGTTCTATCTGTACCTATTTCAACAGTTGCATCTGAATCTACATTCAGTACAGGTGGCAGGGTATTAAATGATTTTCGAAGTAGCTTAACACCAAAAACAGTGGAAGCACTAATTTGTACCCAAGATTGGGTTCGGGCTCGCACTAAACCTGTGATTGATGAGGGAGATTGTGATGTTCTCGAGAACATTGGGAAAGGTAATATACTTTCTCAATTATTTTTTTATGCATTCTTGACTTATGAAACTAATATGAATTTTTAATGCAATGCAGATTGTCCCTAACTATTTCTTTGCTTGGTTAAGAAGATGTGGAGGTAAATCGACTCTATTGCATGCTGGATTTGACTGATTTTTCCAACTTTTTTCCCTAACTTATTTTATTTTTTGCACAGGCTTTTGATATATTTTTGTATAAGGGTATAAACTGTTTCCTAAAGCATGTTTGTCTAAGGGTAAATCAACTCTATTGCTTGCTAGATTTGAATGATTTTCCAACTGTTTTTGCCTAACTTCTTTTTTTTTTTGCACAGGTTTTTGACTTTTGTTTGTTTAAGGGTAAATTCTTGCTGGATTTCACTGATTTTCCAACTTTTTTTGCCTAACTTTTATTTTTTGCACAGGCTTTTGACTTTTGTTTGTCCCTAAAGCATGTTTTTTTACAGTTTTGGATGCTAAAGACTGCCTATAATCAATGCTTTTTGTATTATTTTATTAAAATGGTTGCTGGCTTGCTGTAGTGTGATTTTTGTCTATAACTTAGGTAAGATATGAAACTTGGTTATGTACTTGTGTTAGTGTTAAAGATTGTTTATTTGTTTCTTTATGTTTTTCTTATTCATTTTGTTAAACCCTATTTTACAGATTTGGCTGCTACAGAGACAGACTGTCTATAATCAGTATTTTTGTATTATTATTATATTAAAATGATTGCAACAATGTGATTTTAGTCTAGAACTGAAGGTAAGATCTGAAGTTTGAAACCTGATTTTGTTAAGGTCTTTTAATTCAATTTTTCATCTCTCATTTTCAAACTCATATTGTTTTTATTGTGATGTCTTAAATTATTTCTTTAAGGATTCTGATTTTTAGAGTCATGACCCATTACCGCATGAAGAATCCCCATGAAGATGCTAATCTCTCGGATTATTGTGTTGCACTATTTTGTAAAGCAGTAAAGGTATATGTTTGTTAGTGTGTGTATTATGCTGTCTTCATTTCTGCATATATTCTTATGATGTTTTTTTTTTTGTTTTAAAACAGTTCTTATGATGTTAATATACTTCAATTCTTTAATTGTCAATATTGTAGGACTATTAATGTGACAAAAATGACCAAACCAATCATTTAGAGAAGATATTGCTTACACCAGGTATGTTTTATTCATTTGTACTATAGTGCATTCAATATTTCAATGTGCATTGCTGATTTTGATTGTATTTATTTGATCTCAGATTTTCAGGGTGATCTTCAATGGTTGGTCCAGTTGGTTGCTTGAAATTTTGTTAAGTTTTTTGTCATTTATAAATTGTAATTAACTAGGTTGATCCAGTATTTCAGTTGGTTCATGGTTGGTTGATTTTTGTTTAGCTTTTTGTCATATGTAAATTGTAATTAACTAGGTTGGTCCATTTGGTTGATATTTTATCTAGTTTTTTTATATTTATAAATTGTAGTTAACTAGATTAGGTGATTAGTTAATTTATGCAATATTATTTAATGCTTTTGATTTTTCATTTGTCAATTCTCACTAGTTAATAGCAGTTTATATTGATTAATATTTCATCCTTCCATTATTGTTATTATTATTTTTTCCAAAAAAAGCCTAAAATTATTTCAATATTAAAGTTTTTAATATTTTAAAAGATTATTTAATAATTTCGGGTGAGACAAACCGAACCCGATTATAGCCCGACCCGAACCACCCGAACCCGAATATACCCGAATATTTCGGTTCGGTTTTCGGGCTTAAAAATGTTGGGCCCGAAATATTTCGGGTGAGTGATTTAGCTGCGGATCGAACCCGAACCCGAACTGTGCCCAGCCCTACCCCCCGTGGCCGTGGGACTTGTCACCGTGCTCCAGTTGACGAGACTTATCCTATGATTTCCAGAACTATCGCCTCCCCAAATAAAACGACGCATACTTCTCTCCACCGCCTGACAAATCCCTTTAGGGAGAATCGCAGTTTGCATGGTATATACTGGAATAGTATTCAAAACAGACTTAGCGAGGACAACCCTTCCCGCCATCGATAGCGTCCTGGATTTCCATCCATCCAAACGGCTATTGACTCGATCAAGTAGATCATTATAGGATTTGCATGTGACACGCCCATGAATAGAAGGCACTCCAAGGTAGCGACCAAGATCAGTCGTTCTAGTAATTCGCAAACGGCGTGAAATTTCCTCCGCAATCACAGGATCTGTATTCTTAGAAAAGAAAACCTCAGACTTTGCATAACTCACAGTTTGACCTGAAGCTGCACAAAACCTCGTTAAACAATCATTAATAATATCCACCTGTTCGATAGTCGCATCTGCGAATAAAACCATGTCATCCGCAAAACAGAGGTGTGTCAGAATAGGGCTGTCCGCCGCAAACCTGATACCACTCCATTCCCCAGTTCGAACCTTACCTGTGATAAGCTGGCTAAGCTTTTCCATACAAAGAACGAAAATTGCCGGTGACATAGCATCACCTTGGCGAATACCCCTCTCCGGAAGGAACGGCGGTAACCTTTCGCCATTCCATAAAACCGAGAAACTAGGAGAACGAATGCATTGCATAATCACAGTAATCCAAGTCGGGCCAAAACCCGCCTCAACAAGAGTGGACTCAATGAAGTCCCATGAAAGTCGATCATAAGCTTTTTCGAGGTCAATTTTTATGGCCATAAGACCCTTAGGACCTCTCTTGGTGCGCATGGTGTGCATTACCTCCTGGTAGATGAGGATATTGTCCGAAATTTGACGACCCTGGACAAACGAACTCTGAAACGGCCCGACCAAAGAAGGGAGAATACGTTTGAGACGATTCGTAATAGTCTTGGTAACGACCTTGTAACTCACATTACACAGACTAATAGGGCGAAACTGCTTAATGGACTCCGGGGATCTTACTTTGGGGATAAGGGTGATAAGGGTATCATTGAGACCCTCCGGCAAGCGACCTGACTCAATCACATTTTTAACTAGATCAAAAACATTATCCCCAACAATATCCCACATTTGCTGGTAGAAGGCAGCATGCAAACCATCCGGGCCCGGGGCTTTATAAGGTGCCATGTCAAAAAGAGCACATCGAACTTCGGCTTTAGTGATTGGCATACCAAACGCTTGCCAGTCGGCCTGCAAAAGCGACGGGAAAACGCCGCCCGTAGCCATATTCCCTTGATTAGAAGAGGGGTTCGAAAACAGACTAATATAGTACTGCTGCACATGATCATGGAGCTGAGCTTTATCCGCAATCCATTCTCCAGTGTCAAGCCGGAGACAAGTCACAACGCTTCGAGCTTTACGAATAGTGGCCGCCGCATGATAGTATTTGGTATTCCGATCGCCCGAAGCGATCCAATCCTCACGTGATCTTTGAAACCATAACAGTTCTTCTTGGTGTAGAATATCGTTATACTCCTCGTGAAGCTTTTTCTCTAATTTGAAAAGACCACCATGATACTGACGGGCAAGACGGCGTTGCACCCCTCCAAGACGGGCAAGCACAATTCGCTTTCGGTGAGTGATGTGCCCAAAAACTGTTCTATTCCAGTCAGTTAAAGCTGCAGTCACCAGAGGGATATTCTCCACAAGAGATAGATTACTTCTCCACGTCTTAAGCACCACCGCAGCCATACGCTTGTCCGTTAACCAAGCGGCTTGAAAACGAAAGGGCGCCGGGTAACGAGAAGCATCCTTGACCATCAACCGAATAAGAATAGGCGCATGATCTGATGAAGTTCTGGGAAGGTGAATAACTGTCGCATCCGGGAAGCGCTGCCTCCAAGCAAGGTTGCAAAGAGCTCGGTCAAGCCGAGCTCCTTTGATATAGCCCGACTGATTTCCTTTGACCCAAGTAAGCTTGGGACCATTAAAACCCATATCAATAAAACCTTCAGAGTGAATCCAATCAGCGAAGTCCGAATTCCTCTGCATAGAAAAAGCAGTGTAGTTAGCAGTTTCATCGGGGCTTAAGACCGAATTAAAATCTCCAGCCACCAATAAGGGACCAGAAATCCCCCGCTTAGTCATTTAGAGTTCAGTCCATAATCGACGGCGAAGGTGGTGAGTCGGGCTACCATACACCACCGCAAAAAACCAACAATCTTGATTGCCCTCCCTAACCTGCAAAAGAACAAATTGTGGATGCGTAAATAGAACTGAGACATGAATCACAGCATTCCAAAAAATCCAGATACCGCCACTGAAACCAACAGCTTCAACTCGAACCCAGTCTGAAAAACCCAACTTCATGCAAATAGCATTGGCTTGTGAACCTGAGACTTTAGGTTCGACCAAGCCGAGAATGACAGGTTTGTGAGTCTGAATAAGGTTTTTGAGCACGCGATGGAAAGCCCGACCACCCGCACCCTGACAATTCCAGATAATACTATTCATAAGAAAATAGAAAAAACACGGAATAGAAACAACAAATAAACCAACGAAAACACAAAACTCAAAGAGGAGATACGGCCTCGGCCTCCCCCTCATGAGTACTCTCTTGATTATCCTCAATCTCCATAACCACATCCCCCTCAGGATCATGTCCGTCCAGTGGGTCAGCGTGATGCTCGGGCGTATGACAATCATCATCTGGCGTGACAGCAGCCGATGACTCCCCAGTAGTAACCCTTGTCGAATTGATCACATTACCCTCCATCTCACCCCTGATAACCACATGTTCATCTTCCTCTGCAGCTCTCCTAGATGTAGACCCCGTGGACTGTCGACCCGTCGTAGGTGCACGAACTGGAACCGCCGGCGAAGGAGCAGATGTGTCGTTAACAATTTGTTTTTCATTAGCGATCACATTCGCACGACGAGGTCGACCCCCAGTTCCAGGTGAAGCAGAAGCAGACAAAGGATGGCGAGTATGATCATCCAAACCCTGTTGATTCGGGGTAAGAGTCCCATGATCCGCATTAGCCTCCATAGCCTGCCCAGTGGGCGGAACCTCAGAATCAGCTTCCAGAGGTGCGAACCTAGACCCCGGCACCGGTGGAGAATTTCTAGCAACATCCGCAGTTCCCCGTAGACCATTCCTTTCCCCTTGACGGCCTTGAGCCGGAAGCCTCGCCGGTGGCCGACGTTCTTTTCTAGTGACAATCATCCATGGGCCATAGGGAGCACGAGTCGGTGTCACAAGATTTGGCCGAGCACACCCCCCACCCGTTGGAGGGCCTCCAGGAACATTCGCACTTGTAGCAGTCACCCTTTCCTGACGTGCATGTTCGGCACCATTCTCAGCCTGCCGAAGCTGTTGGCAAATCTCCTGCCTATGCCCATAAAGACCACAAGAAAAGCAAACTAAATGCATCCCCTCATAAGCTACCTGCTACACCTTTTCGTCCAACGTAAACCTTGAAATTAGGGGTTTGGTAATATCAATTTCAACACAAACTCTAGCAAATTTGCCTCTCGAAACGAGACTCGTAGTGTGATCAACCCGGACAGTCCGACCAAGTTTGTTCCCGATCTTTCTCATAGTTAAAATATTATAGTATTCAACGGGAAGATTCGGAAATCTAATCCAAACAAGAACCTTTTCAGTTGAGTCGGCAGTGTGAACCATGTAACATTTAATATTCTTTATATTATATAGTTATTATTAGTGGTTATGTATTAGTCAATAATGTGATCCTATAGGTTAGGAGAGAATTGTGTTATCTCTCATATAGGAACACTACTCAGGTTGTAATTCAGTTACGTTCAATCTATCAACTCATCTGGTATCAGCGTTAGGTTAGGATTCTCTACCCTCACCACCCAAACCATCGCCGATGACTTCTCCGATTACTGATGGCGCGATCACCCCATCCCTTACCGTTGCTCCGCCGCCGGTGACCTCTCTGTCGTCGGCAACCCATTCCATAACAATCAAACTTAATTCACGTAATTATATTTATTGGAGGACTCAGATCCTTCCGTTTCTACGCAGCCAAGGATTGCTTTGTTATCTTGATGGTTCACTGCCGTGTCCACCGCAGACCATCGCCGGAGTGCAGTCGTCCTCCTCTGCTCCGCCGCCGGCCATCCCAAATCCGGCATATCTTCAATGGATACAACAAGATCAAGGCATTTTGTCGTTGATCGTCTCCTCCCTTACTAGCGAGGTAATGTATCTCGCTGTAGGGAAGGAAACCAGTCGCGAGGTGTGGGAATCCATCACCGCTGCACTCGCGTCGACATCCAGAACTCGCTGCCTCAGCCTTCTAGGCCAATTCCAAACCCTTCGCCAGGGTAACTCAACGCCGGCGGAATATCTCGGCCAGGCGCAGATGCTGGTCGAGGCTCTGTCTCTCGCCGGACGCCCGCTCACCGCCGACGAGCAGCTTCTCTACGTACTGCGGGGTTTACGGCCTGAATTTCGTGCCTTGGCCGGAACTCTCACAGCTGCTGCCACGCCGATCACTCTTCCCCAGTTGGCTGATCAACTCCAGGCGCAAGAATTTATTCACACCGATGACTTCACGCCGGCTGATTCCTCCTCGTCGCATGGTAATCCCACAGTGTTCTACGCTGGCCGAGGCAGGACTGGAGGAGGCTCTGGTCACGGAGGTCGCAACCAGTCGGGCGGACGCGGTGGCCGCCATTGGCGAGGTCGTGGTGGCGGTGGGAACGGCAACCCCGGTCGCGGCGGGAGAGGAGGCGCGCCACGGTGCCAAATCTGCCGTTCACATGGCCATACGGCTGTCACATGCTACCGGCGGTATGATGATAGGCCGAGTAATCAGGCGCATGTTTCTTTCTCCGGCGACGCAGATCCTGCAACGGCGGCAGATGCATGGTACCCGGACACCGGCGCTACCTCCCACGCGACGCCAGACTCTCACCTTCTAGATCATGCGGATCCATACTCTGGCGGTGACGTGCTCAAAGTGGGCAATGGTACAGGTTTGGATATTTCCAGTGTGGGATGCACGGCTATCAAATCTAATTCCCAGTTATTAAAAATGTCTAATATCCTTCATGTGCCTAAATTGTCTATCCCGTTACTTTCTGTTTATCGTTTTACTAACGAAAACAATGTATTCTTCGAGTTTCATAAAAATTGTTTTGTTGTGAAGGACTGCATAACCAGGGCGGTACTTCTTAAAGGGAACACTACGGGCGGTTTATACAAACTCCTAATCCCTCGCGAGCATAATGCCTTTCTTACCGCCCGAGCCCCGTCAGTCATTTGGCACCAGCGTCTGGGTCACCCGCACAGCCAGGTTCTCCACCGTGTTTTGAAACACTGTCCCGTCACTCCAAATAAAGTCGGTTCGTCGGATGTGTGTTCTGCATGTCATCTCGGGAAATCCTCTAGGTTTCCATTAGATAGAGTTTCAAATAACAGTAGTCATGTACTAGATTTAATTTTCACTGATGTTTGGGGACCATCCCCTGTTATTTCTAGTACAGGTTGTCGTTATTTCGTTCTTTTCGTTGACGACTATTCTCGTTACACATGGTTTTATCCAATGCATGTAAAAACCGACATATATAAAATTTTCACGTTATTTCGGGCGATGGTAGAACGCCAATTTTCGCGTTCTATCAAAGCCATCCAGTCTGATTTGGGTGGGGAATATCAACGCCTTCACTCTGTTTTTGAATCCCTCGGTATTACACACAGACGCTCTTGTGCTTATACGCACGAACAAAATGGAAGGGTAGAACGCCGAAATCGGCACATAATTGAAACCGGGCTAACCTTACTTGCCCAAAGCTCTACCCCACTCAAATTCTGGGACTATGCCTTCGAAACTGCAACCTTTCTAATTAACTGTTTGCCTTCATCTGCTATAGGCTTTAAGAGTCCACATTTCCAAATTCACAATGTTCAACCACCCTATACTTTCTTCCGTGTCTTTGGTTGTCGTGTCTTTCCGTATCTTCGACCTTACAATAGTCATAAAATTGAGTACCGGTCAGCCCCGTGTGTCTTCCTAGGTTACCCTGTCACATATAGGGGATACCGTTGCATGAATCTCGACACTGGGAAAATCTATATCTGTCGCCATGTACGCTTTGCTGAGCATATCTTTCCTTTTTCTGTTCAGGCTTCCTTGCAGGATAATTTATCAACACAACCATCACCCGAACCTTGGGCAGTTGTGCCGGTAATCACTCCAGTTCAGAATACCCAAGCTGTGGTCACATCGTCAGAGTCACCTACGACTGACTACATTCCGACATCATCATCTGAAACGCAAACTATCTCTCCACCAGTCACATCCACATCCGAGGCTGGTGCACAACTTAAAGATGGTTGTCATGCTATGAGAACACGTCGGAAAACTAAAGGAACTGGTGAACAGTTTTATGCTCTACATACCTCCGTCGATCCAACTTGTTACTCCCAGGCTGTAGGACACTCGCATTGGAGGGATGCCATGGATCAGGAGTTCAACGCGTTGTTACATAACAATACTTGGAAGCTAGTACCGGCTACACCGACCATGAATATTATTGGGTGTAAATGGGTATACCGCACAAAAAGGAAAGCTGATGGCACGGTTGAAAGATATAAAGCACGGCTAGTTGCCAAAGGAATGAAGGATTTAATCAGGTTGCAGGCGAAGATTTTTTTGACACTTTTAGTCCCGTGGTCAAACCCACGACCGTCAGACTCTTATTTTCTCTTGCGGTCACTCACTCTTGGGTTCTCCGGCAGTTGGATGTCCACAACGCCTTCCTTAACGGTCACTTGCCAGAAACTGTTTATATGAAGCAGCCACCAGGGTATGAGGATCCGATGCATCCTGGGCATGTCTGTCATCTTCAGCGATCGTTATATGGCCTGAAACAGGCACCTCGGGCTTGGTTTAAACGTCTGCATGACTTTTTACTCTCCGCAGGGTTTTCTCCATCCAAGATCGATGTTTCGTTATTCTATTATACTGCGGGGGACTCTCGGGTCTTCTTGCTTGTCTACGTTGATGACATCATCATGATGGGCAACAGTCCTGTTTTAGTTGATTCTCTTCTACACCGCTTATCTACCGCTTTCAAGATCAGGGATCTTGGTGCACCTGGATTCTTTCTTGGGATTGAGACGTTACCGTATAAAGGGGGTTTCTTACTATCTCAGAAGCGGTATATGCAGGATATTTTAGCTCGAGCAGGAATGACTGAGTGCAAACCATTAGCCACGCCAGCTGCGGTCACCCAGCCGGCGACACCCACTCTTGAGCTGCATGATAATCCTACTCAGTATCGTCGCATTGTAGGAGCGCTTCAGTACTTGACCATTACTCGCCCTGATTTGTCGTTTTCTGTTAATCGTTTATGTCAGTTTATGCATTCCCCTACTGCAGATCACTGGGGTCTACTCAAGCGGGTTCTCCGTTATGTTAAGGGGACTATTAACCTAGGCTTACAGGTTACTCCCTCTTTGCATTCCACATTACAGGCTTATTCCGATTCTGACTAGGCTGGATGTCCGATAGACAGGAAGTCAACCAGTGGTTATGCGGTCTTCTTTGGGTCGAATCTGATTTCTTGGGTCTCCCGGAAACAACGCACTGTGGCCCGTTCGTCTACTGAGGCAGAATATAAAGGTCTGGCTGATGTAGCAGCTGAAGTTACGTGGGTGGTTTCATTGCTTCGTGAGTTATGTCTTCATTCTGGTCAACCTGCGACTCTTTGGTGTGACAACCTGGGTGCTACTTATATGGCTGCGAATCCGGTCTTTCATGCCAGGACTAAACATGTTGAGATTGACTATCACTTCGTTCGGGACAAGGTAGCTTCTGGAGAGTTGGTTGTCAACTTTGTGTCTACTCAGGATCAACTCGCAGACATCTTCACCAAACCGCTGCCTACTCAACGTTTTCAAACTCTCCGTTCCAAGCTCAATGTTGTGCCCTACCAACCTTGTGCTTGAGGGGGCGTGTGAACCATGTAACATTTAATATTCTTTATATTATATAGTTATTATTAGTGGTTATGTATTAGTCAATAATGTGATCCTATAGGTTAGGAGAGAATTGTGTTATCTCTCATATAGGAACACTACTCAGGTTGTAATTCAGTTACGTTCAATCTATCAACTCATCGGCAGTAGGATCAAAATTGGGCACCCACTCCTTAACGATCAGATAATGATCAAGGATCATCCAAGGGCCCTCAAACATAACAAAAGCAAGATCCTCATCCGACCCAAACTTGACCAAGAAGTAGTCATTTTCTAATGCAATCAATTCCATCCGGCACTTCGGTTTCCACAGAGAATTCAATCGCCGAGCAAGATAAGCATAGCCCACCTTCCGACCCATGACTTTGATGATAAGAGACTTCCGCCAAGGCTCCCGGATGCGTTCCTTCTCTTGCTCTGTGAGACGAATAGTAGGGCATGTTGGATCATCATCTGCATCCCTAGGATCAGCTACCGCATCATCTCCCAAGACATCAGTCTCACTAGTGTTGGCTAGCAGGAAAGGCGCTGTATTCGAACCCAATCCCACTACTGAGTCCAAATACGATCGACGCTGCGTTCCTACCGCTTCCGCTGGTAAGGGGTTGGCCGGAGGCACCGGCTGTTGCCCTTCCACCGCATCAGATTGTTCCCCCTGCACATCCAAAGGTTGCTCGCCTCCGGACCCCATTTGTGTTTCAGCCACCATATCATCCGAAGAAACGGCTTCAGTACCGTTAACCGCACATCCGTCTCCCACCATAGGATCCGTCTGTGATTCCACCAGATCGCTCACCGAATCGTCCCCAATAGGATCAGCCTCTGATTCCGCAACAATATCCATCGCTGAGGGACCAGGATCACCACCGGCGCGATTGACTTTGGATTTCTTCGTACTCCGTTCAAGCAGATCTTGATCGCTCAGTAGAACGTTGAGAAGAGAGAATTTTCCCGTTACTTTCCATTGTACATAGATGAGACAAATTATATCTTGAATTATTGATACATATTTATTTGTTGTGTATTATAGATTTATTTTAAATAGTATACTAAAAATAAATTTATATTTTTCTAAGAATCAATATACATATTCGTTCATAGTAATATGATAGTGATCCACTTTGCATCGTGCTGTGTAATTTTCATTTGTGTGGCTTAATGTAATAAGTTTGAGATCTTTAATTAATACTCCATATGTATTTAACCTTATAATATATTTAATATATAATATGAAGATTAAATTAAAATTGTAGAATATGAAAATAATTCGCATTTTCATAAAAAATAAAATAATAGAGACAAATTCACTAATGTTTTTTCAACAAAATTGAAAAACATCGTTATTTTGTCATCCAAATAGAAAGCAAGCAGGTGAGTAAATAGTAAAATTCATTTACGCCTCAACTGCCCTTTGGAAAACTAGCAAAGGGACAAGCTGCCTTTTTGTCTTCTATTTTCACTACCTCCTCCTCCCTATTCTCTCCATTTTTTAATTAAACAATGAAAATTTGTAAACAAGGACAAAAAGAATCAACTTAATGCAATTAGCAATTTTTAAAAATTTATATTACGTGTGCTCATATTTTACATTATACTCTTTGAGGTGTATCATTGATTTTCAAATTATAAATCCTTTAAATACGTAGGTAAACCAAAGGTGAGAACTGATAATATAAATAAAAACATATTACTATCAACAAGCGCTCGTGGCCTAATGGATAAGGCGCCTGACTTCTAATCAGGCGATTGTGGGTTCGAGTCCCACCGGGCGTGTATTTTTTTGTTAAGTTTCATGTTTGTTTTTGGCTATCAACGCCATTATAGATACCATATCTAATTTATCAAATCCCGTTATTTTAGATAGCTTGCGAAAGAATGCAGTAGTTTCCAAGAATAGCGTACAAATCTTTCCAACAACTAACTTGGCCATCATCGAAACAATCCATTACGTAAAACTGCTGGAAGATTACTTCAAACTTGATCCATTACGTAAAACCACAAAACAAAATGGTACAACATGCTCCTCCCTCCTCAGTATGAGCAGCAGCAATGACAATATTATGACAACAAAAGAACAGTATGCTTTCAGTGAAAAAGTAGCTAAAGCTCTAGTAGCATACTACACAATCCTGAACTAAATCTATTGTCTAAAGACATTGATACATGGTTGCTTACAACTGCAAGCAAGCTATTGTAAGATTGGAAAACCCACAGAAGAAAAATTTCTACTCCGTATATCATCTGGACAACATAGGTTTACTTAAACATCTTTAAATGCCCTTCAACTTGCAGTTGGCTTTGAAATTGCCTTCTTGATAGCCTCAGCATATGTTCTATGTTGGTATGTGAGTGTGGATTCAAGCAAGTCCCATAATGATGTCTTAGGATTCCAGCCTGCTCATTACACACACAACTGTCAGATTATATTCTCAAAACTCATAGTCTATTTATTTAACAGAATATGGGAAAAAGAATGAATACCGAGTTGCTTGTTGATTATTGTCATGTCTGGAATTCTCTTGTCACTATCATCATACCCCTCACCATAGAATTCTTTTGAGCTTACATCTAAGGTTGGACTGTCAATTGCAGCTTCCCCACTGACCTTCGAATATACCTGAGTCAATGCAAAGTAACAAGCTAAGAAAACTTTGCAAAGCATAAGCATTCTGTTACGCCCCAAATTCATTCATCTCACCTTCGTCATCATTTCAGCAAGCTGCCTGACAGTAACTTCATTGTTAGGATTGCCCACATTAAAAATATGGCCATTTGCCCTTGAAGGATTTTCCTGAGGAAAATAAAATAAGCAATCAGCTCAAACATGTGTTAAAAAAAGCAAGCAAAACAGAAAGCATGAGGATGTTAGACCCACAATCATCAAAACAACAGCTTCAATGGCATCCTTGATATATACAAAGGTTCTCTGAGATTGGCCTCCATCAACAAGCTTCAATGGTTCACGTCTCAAAAGGTTCTGAGCAAAGAGGAGAGCCAATTATAAAAGATATTAGATACCAAAAGGATAACCACTAATACATATTTGTAAGACATCACAGGGTTTGCAGTTTGATTAATGGTGAGCTAAATCTATTTCCAAGCAATAGATTTGGGTGCAAATCCCACCACCCTCATATGTACCAAAAATAATACAGTATATAAAAGACAGCATACATACATTACTGAAGCATGCCAAAACTCTTGGAACACCCTCACTGGGACCATCAATACCAGGAATAAAATCCATCCTAGGACCAATCCAGTTGAAGGGTCTCACAATGGTGAATTCTAGACCATTCTCAGCACCCTCAGCTGTTAAAAGAAAAAACACCAGGAAGTGAGAAATGCTGAAGAGAGATTCAAATTTCCTATACCAGTTAGATCCAGAGTAGAAAGTTCACACACCATAGACCAATCTCTCAATCAATTGCTTTGCACATGCATAGGACCACCTCTGCTTCTCAATGGGGCCAAAAATGCAAGGAGATTCATCTTCCTTAAGAACATAGTACGCAGGATCCTAATAGACATGGCACAAATGATTTAGAACATGCCCAAGTTTAGTCTAAGCATGCCATTTAAAACGCTGAGGCATTTTGAGAAGTGAAGAGTGAAAATTTTCTGGTAGTCAACCAACACTTCAAAAGCAAAGGCAGTAAAACTGCAGGAGGTATATTCCAAAATGTATAATATCAAAAACTGTGAACCAATGACATAAATTTAAAGCAGCAGTTACCACTTTATCTCATGGACTTTTGAGTACAGAACTTTTGGACATCAATCGTAACCAAAACAAGAGTCATAAAGTGTCACAAGAGAAACATAAAAGAGATTACAACTCACACTATTTTTGAAATCTCACTTCTCCCATGAAACCATAGATCATTATATAACTCCAGTTTGTTTTTAAACTTCTCAAATGAGTAAAATGTAATAGAGATTAATTTAACATTAAGCTGAAATTCCATTATTTACCTAGCAAATATTTCCAACCAATACCACCCAATTGTTGTAGGCTAACTCTCACTTCAATTAAAACTATTCATTTACAAGAGTTAAAAAGCAAGTCTGCAAGTCTATGGTAAGAGTAACTCAACACTCTGAAATTACAGGCACACACACGATCAGTTCAAAGTCAAAAAGGGTTCCACAACACAATCATTCCAGAAAGGAAAATATCAAACCAGATCCAGTCTCTACTTAGTAATTCAAAATTCAAATGTAATAAAATACAGAAGACACCAGACACTGAAAGCTCACCTGCCGCAACGGACTATCTTTGGGTAAGAAGCAGCCTATGGTTTTTCCATAAACTTCACAGGTAGAAAAGTGAATAAGACGTTTGCTATTCTCTGAACAGTACTTGACCTGAAGTCAGAAATCCACATCAATGTCAAGGCCTTCTAATCCAACAAAAATAGTAAAACCAATCTTCTTTATAGGGAACAACCAGATTAGAACAGTCAATTTCAACTAGAATCAATAACACTGTTTAAATTAGAAATAAACATACCACAGGCAGAGCATCAATGAAATTGCTGTAAATTGTGTCAAGAGGACGGGTGTTGTAATCAGCAGGAGTGCAGATCGCAGCAAGATTTATGGTCTACAACACGATATTAAAATGTCAATACCAAATTGCATTAATCACCTTGGAGACGTAAAGAATAGCCAAAAATCAGAGCAAAGCAGCAATATCTAACACAGTTAGCAACAGAACAATTTAAAATAACATAACTTAACAATAACTTTATCACGTTACGATAATTGAGACAACAAGTTTTCTCAATAATCTCATTATACACAATTAGATCTCATTTCCACAAACGAGGTCCATTAACATGAAAAAATCAATACGAATACTCTCAAAAATGTAAATAAAATTGTTAAAGAAATTTTAGGAGGCGAAGGTGAGAAATGAAAGGCAGTACTCGAAAGAACGCCATGCAACGCCAATCTAAAAATTAAAATCTACGCAAAATTCAGGTGCTTCAAACGCAGCCGCAACGTGGAAATGCAGATAACGGAATGCGGATAATGAAGAGAATATGTACAACTAAAAGAGCAGCAGTCCAGTAAAAGTGAGAGAAATTACCAGATCTGCCATCTTGATGAGGCCTTCAAGGCGAGAGTCGTTCTTGATGTTGAGGCGGTGAAACTGGATGCGATCGGCCCAGGGGTGGGAGGAGGCGGGCTCGAGGAGGTGCTTGATCTTGTCATTGTACACGTCCACCGCGAGAACCGTGTGCTGCGTCTCCGCCATCAGCTTCTCGCAGAGGTGGGACCCTATGAACCCTCCGGCGCCAATCATACATATCTTAATCGGCTTTATCGGATTCCCGTCCAGATCTACTCTCGCTGCCATTTCCGCTGAAATTCGCACTCTCTTCTCTTCTCCTTCCTCGGCTTTCAGTTTCTCCCTTTTCTCTATACAAAAAATGGCGATATTTTTCTGGATTTCACGGTGGTGGAGGGGAGGCTTTGGGCATTTAAAGGAGGAAAAAGGAGGGAGGGGAGAGATGCCCGGAGTCTGTGGCCCGGCTTATTTCCTAGTATACGCCGTTATCTGCACACGCTCGCGTTTGTAATCATTTCTACTCGCTGTTCCAAGCTGCCACGTGGACGATTGGAGAATCAGGGAATGAAGACGATAGCACCTAATTTGATTGAAATCATACTTTTACCATCGATAAGGCAATCGTTATACCCGCACCACGGTGCACATAGCAATGTGCACCATGTACGTAAAACGACGTCGTTTCGGTGTTAGTAGACGCGAATGACTCAGGAAATTCATTATCTATAATACACATAATCATTATCTATAATACACAGAACGTTTGCCTAGAATACACAGAATGTTTGCCCAGAATACACAGAATATTGACACAAAATACACAGATGTTAGTGGACGCGAATAACTCCAGGGAATTCATTATCTATAATACACATTATCATTATATAGAATACACAGAACGTTTGCCTAGAATACACAGAATGTTTGCTCATAATACACAGAATATTGATGCCCATAATACACAGAACTCATCCTCCTAACATTCGAATGCACAAAACACATCACAACTTGTGTTAATAACATGAATACACATAATATTTACACAAAATACACAGAACTCATCCTCCTAAACATTCGAATGCACAAACACATCACAACATGTGTTACTAACATGAAATCACAACATGTGTTACTAACATGAATACACATAACGGTTGCCTATAATACACAGAACGGTTGCTTAGAATACACATAATGATTGCCTGGAATACACAGAATATTAACATAAATACAGAGACCGGCCGAAACGGGAAACGTGATTTCCAAAAAAAAAAACGGACGATTAATTTACAATGCTCAAAACGACGTCGTTTAGGTACGTGGTGCACATTGCTATGTGCACCGTGGTGCACAGTATAATTTGCCTCGATCAGGAGAGGAGACTTCTTATCCGCAAAACTTTCACCATTTTTCCACTTTACACATCGTGTATAAAATTGTGTTGATAAATTTTTTTTTTTAAGAGTGCATTTCAAAACACATATGAAGTTAGCCTTTAGCAATAATAATGCAAAAGGTTTGTGTTAATGCAAAATGTCCAAAAGAACTTTCTTCTTTCTCGTTCAAGTTAACAAATTCTCCATTTTTGTTCAAGTTAACAATTTCTCCCTATTATTCAATTAACAAGATTTTGTAGTGTTTCAACATTTTTCTTTCCCCTTCATCATTTATGTATGCCATTAAAGCTCGTTGGTTGAGTGTATTTATTATGAGATATGAAAGAAACAATGGCTTCAATATGGAGACCGGGAAGAGGTACGGTGGCGAAAGAAATCTCACCAAACATCTTCAATTTCTGCTTTTTCCATGATAAGGATTTGTAGAGAGGGTAAGATGATGGGCATTGGTCTTAGAACACAACGTTCTTCCACAACAAAGTGTGAAGAAGTCCCATGAACAACCATATTATGAGATTAAGGAATGACAATGGAGACCGGACCAAAGATGTAATGATCTAAATAGTCTCATGGTTAATTATTTTCAAAATTTGTATTATGAGGATAATGGGGATATTCATTATGTTTTGGATAATCTGGAAATAAAAATTGACCATATTCAGAATGCTAGCTTTATGAGAAAAATTCTCCAACGAGGAAATTAAGGATGTTATATTTGACATGAAACCTGATAAATCCCTTGTTCAGATGGCCTTCTGCATTCACACAATCAATTTACATATTAAAATAACTAAATTGTATAGATTACTTATTACGATATTCACTCAAAGAAATATCCAAAAGAGTAATTTATTATTTCGAAAAAAAAGAGTAATTTACATTCAACAAAAAAGAAAATTTGTAATAAACTAGCATATTAAATTTACAATTTGATCATTTCGATGTATCTTTAATTAATCCTAAGTAATCTTTTACTTGTCGTTTTTCTTTTCAAATTTCTCCTCAATCAAGATGAAGGCTTTGTGCTAAGAATATCATATATATGAAGATTCATTGAGGGATTTCGAAATTTTTTTATAAAATGACCAATATGTCCTTTAATAATTTAGAAATTCAATATAAATTGTTAATGTAACAAAATCTATAAATAATAGATTGATCATGCCACATTTAACATAGCTAAAGGAAAAAATTTATATAAAGTAATAATTCATAGATTAAGGGGTGTTTGGTTGGGTGCAATTTGGGGAGAGTTGTAATTCATTGAATTGTAATTCAATGAATTTGACAACTACGGTGTTTGGTTGGAGGGAATTGCAATTCCCTCCAAATGGTGAATTACAATTCATGGGGTACCCCCTATGAATTGTAATTCAGTGGAGAGGAGGGGCATTTATATTGGTATAAAGACCATTTTGCCCCTTCTCCCAATCCTTTGTTTTTTTTTTTGAAATTATTATTATTATTAAAATTAGTATTATTATTCTTATTATACTTATTTTTTTTATTGAAAGAATTATTATTATTATTTTTATTCTTATTATACTTATACTTATTATTATTATTATTATTATTATTATTATTGAAAGAATTATTATTGTTATTATTATTACTATTACAACATAAGGGCAATCTTCAAAAAAAAAAATTACAATATAAGGGCATTTTAGTCATTCTGTCGCTTCTTACCTTTCAATTCCCTGTACTCCTATTCCTGCATACCAAACACAGTAATTTTAATTCCTATCTTATTCGTTGAATTACAATTCCACCGAATTACAATTTTTTTCCTTCCTAATTTTCTCCTCCCAACCAAACGCATGTAAATCTATAATCTAAATATAAATCATGAGCTTAATATATATCCCATCATATCTCAGAAGTTACACATTTGCAATGTGAATATGTGGCATTCAACCAATGAGCTGTCGCTGCTTCCTGTCACGTGCTTCACATTATTGATTATTTTTATTTATAATCCGGATCGCAATACTAGGTACGTTAGATCACGCGCCCATGTTACGGCGTTACTCTCGCATTCTTGCTCTTCACTTACAAACTTTCTTGTATGTTCTTCCTTGAGCAAATAATATTATATATATCCTTCCAATTTCCATTTTGAGTGTGTCACAAGAGAAATCTTTATGACTTTATAGTGCATGATATTCTGATTTTTTCTTTTTATTTTAATAGTAAACTAATCCAGTATAATGCTCCAAGTAATCACACTTTACATGCCAAAAGAGTTATGATTGTCTAAATGACAAGTTATATTTGGATTCTTATTATATACTTTTCAAACGATGTTATATATTTTCATTCTGTCAAGCATATTGTGCTCAGATAACATGTAGTAATTACCCTATATGGGAGGTCATGAGATCGAGTCTCCGTGGAGGTGATATTAACTCTGTGCTGCAATATATATATATATATATATATATATATATATATATATATATATATATATATATATATATATATATATATATATATATATATCCTCATTCTAATTTTAGTTTTTTTTTTTAATATTTAATTAAGGAAGTTATTTTATTTCTGTCCCATATTCGTATGCATTAAACATCCTTCCTAACATGGATCTCCTTAAAATACAAGAGAATATCTTGTTAAAATAATGGAGAGATGCTTAATGTGGTCAAATTATGTCTGAAGAATAGCAGTTCTTATATCGTGGACCGTGGTCTTAAAACGACGTTGTTTCAGTAAGTGGGAGACGGAGTCCCGTAATTGATATTACAGTTCATCTCAAAAGATACTGCCTTACATTTCTTTTGATATTATCGAATGAAACTGTAGTTATATCGAAATGTAACTATAGTTGTGTTGAAATGTAACTGCAGTGTATATGAACTGATACTGAATAACAGTTTCACATTTGTGTTTTTATATTATCGAATGAAACTGTGGTTATATCAAAATGTAATTGCAGTTGCGTTGAAATGTAACTACAGTGTATATGAATAGGGATGTCAACGGGGCGAGGCGAGGGCGGGGAATGGGGTCCCCGTCCCCGTCCCCGAAATCCCTCCCCATTCCCTGTCCCTGCCCCGTTCCCCGGCGGGGATTTTTCGGGGATGGGGAATCCCCGCGGGAATTTTTTTAAATTGTGTAAATTTTAAAAAAAGAACTAATATTATTTAAAAAAAAAAAAAAAAAAACTAAGCATTGATCCTTAAACAAAGTCCAAATTCAACCTACATAAATCAATAAAATTAAAATACCCAAACTCTAAAATTACTATAAATATCCAAAGTTTCAAACTTTCAAACAAAAATACATAATCATAAAATGTCGAAACACTTTAAATTGTTTCAAACTCCTTCAAAGTCCAAAGTCTAAATATAAATACATAACAAAACAAATGAACTTCTAGGATTTTAACTTTTAATTTCTTATATACTTGGTATATAAATAATATATAATATGTAATATAATATAATATAATAATATACGGGGAATCGGGGACGGGGCGAGGAACGGGGATCGGGGTCGGGGTCGGGGCGGGGAATACCCTCCCCGTCCCCGTCCCCGTTCCCCGCGGGGATTAGGAATTTCTCACCCATCCCCGCCCCCGTTCCCCGAAATAATTCCCCGAACCCGCCCCCATCGGGGTGGGGATCGGTTTTCCCCGTCGGGGGCGGGTTGAATTGTCATCCCTATATATGAACTGATACTGAATAACAGTTTCACATTTGTGTTTTTATATTATCGAATGAAACTGTAGTTATATCAAAATATAACTACAGTTGTGTTGAAATGTAACTGTAGTGTATATGAACTGAAAGTGAGTGGCGCGAATTCATCCGTCTGTTTTCATTAATCAAAACGACGTCGTTTTGATGCCACAATGCATTGTGGACCACGGTCCACGATATAATTTGCGGAAGAATAGCATTACTCTTTACACGTCTAGCCTTAAAAATATGCTGAAAAAATAGCATTGTTCTTTACGGAGACTAATATTGAACTCTAGTTAAAAGGGAAGAGGACTTCATATTCATCCTTTTTTAAAGCGGGGGGAAGGGATCTCTTTTCTGCAACGGAAAAAAGAATTCACATAATCTCATCAATGCTTTCATTGGTTTAGCAATACTTTGATTAATAAGTAGATTCCATTTTTAATGTAGGGTAAGTGGTCAATCATGATGGTAACAAAAAAATAGTTTGGGAACAACCCTAATCGAGTTGGTCGAGCTATTGACTTGATAACCCTAATGTTACAAGTTCGACTCTCAGTAAGAGCAGTCTATTGACTTTCTTAGTTTGAGTTGGTCAACTATGGACAACCTAGTCTAGTTTACCTCTTTGAGGTTTTTGCCAATTAGAAACACAATATGGGATTTACTTAATATTATACCATTTAGCAGTGGCTACAAATTTCTCCCCTCACTCAAAAAAAAGTTTTATTGTCAGTTAAAGATATTAACATTAGGAAGTTCGAAGTAAAATACTGAAGCAAAAATCATGTTTGTATGATGTGTTGGAATTTTAGCTTAAAATAGCATTTAAGTGGTTATTTTGTACTACAAATATATGTAGGGTCCACTTTCGATTTGGGTCCGGTCAAAGTTGATTAGAGTTCTTCGTAGTGTGACGAAGAGATTGATATATTGTACGCTCAAAATGGATAATGTGTGAATGAAAAATTGGTTCTCAAAGTAGACCCATTTGAGTTGGAAAATGGATGTAGAAAGGCTGCCTTTGTCCCACATTAGTTTCGAAGTGGGTTTGCACCACTATATATACAAAGGGTCTTTCTAAGGCATATTGAATTATATAGCATAGAGACTTTCTCTCACGCACGGGAGAGTGGGGTGCAAATCAAATTCCAAAATGAGTCTGAAAAGGCTTGACTCGTGTACGTGGCCGTCAAATCCTCTCGCCTTGTAAGTACCACGGAATTAATTTTAAATTGGTTCCAATTTTGCTATGCCAAATCCTCTCGCCTTTGTAAGTACCACAGAATTAATTTTGAATTAATTCCAATTTTGAATTACAAAATTAATTCTCAGGTTAATAGTCGACTATTGTAGAGGTTATATAGACTGATTTTATTATCAGTGTTAATGCCATTAGTGAATGATATGTATAATGTATTCCATTATCTCCTAGAAATAGACTTGCTGTTGGGCAGATTATTTGTACTGATTTTTGAACTTACAAAAACATTGTTTTCTCTTATCTCTCTCAAAATTGTTTTCTTACTAAAGACATTCTGCCAACATCTTCTATAATATAGTGTATCGATTTATTCACCAATCTCCAACATGACATGTAAGAAAACGATCATTTCAACAAGAAGCCGACCTCTTGAGAGCAAGTTCACTTGTTTAGGTTTTTTCTTGATTTTTATAAGTCCAAGTAGGGGAGAGGAGAGAGAAAGAGTGGATGGGAAAAAAGAAAAAAGAAAAACAATTTCTGAAAAGAAAAAGAAGCTAAAGTCTATTTTATGCACACAGCCTAATGCGTGCAAATTATGCTATGGACCCGGGTCGCAAGGTGGACCTAAGTCCATGTTTACAATTTTAAAACTCTATGTTTACAATTTTAGAGCTCTATGTTCACAATTTTAGAACCTTATAATATATGACTGTCAAAGCGGGTTGGCCCGCCCCATTGCGGGCCTAATTTCTGGCGGGCTATTGCAGGCTAGCCTATTAGGCCCGCAGGCTAGGATTCATGCAACCCTAGCCCGCCCCCCCCCCCCCCCCCGCGGGATCACATTGTAGTACACGTGAATATATATATTCACAGCACTGTGAATATATATAGTGCGGGTTCGCGGGCGGCGGGTCAAGCCCGTTAGGCCCGTTCTTTCGAGGGTCATCTTTATTGTAGCCCTAACCCGTCCCATCGCGGGGCTAGTGTGGGTCTGCCCGTGGGCTTCGACCCATTTTGATAGTACTACCTTATATTAACAATTTTAGATATCAATATACAAAATTATATTACTCAATATTCACAATTTTGTTATATAGATTCAAAAATTATGTTATACTATTGAATATAGAGTTATGAAATTCTGAATATAGTTCGAAAATTGTGAACATAGAATTCTACAATTATGAACATAGAGTTCTAAAATTGTGAACATGGACATGGGTCCACCTTGTAAGGTGGACCCGGGAGGTGGACTCGGGTCCATGGCATAATGACCGGTGTTATGCACGCGCCTTACTAGGTGCACATTTGCGCTCAACGCGCAAAAACAGACCTTGTTTTTTTCTTTTCTGTCTCTGCGCAAACCCCACTGTATAAAAACCAATATTTATAGGAGAAAAAATCAATGAAAAACCATCTTCTCCATTTGTCAAAAATCATTTACTTGATGACGCATATATGCCATGAGGGTAATCAATGCGCTGACCTTTTTGCGAACCACGGACAATCTACGACATGGGGCACCACTATCTTCGAAGTTCCTCATATATGCCGTGACGCATATATGCTGTGAGGGTAATCAATGGTCTGGCTCATCTCTTGGATAGTGACGCTCGGGCGTGTACTTACAGAAGAGTTCGCTAACTCCTGGAGCCCTTTGGCTCCTTCCTTCCACCCAAAAAAAAAAAATCATTTACTTGATTTTTTTACTTGCCAAAACCAAGTAAAAATCACTAATGGGAATGACCTAAGTAGTGTGAAATGGGTACTAAGTAGATTATTGTCAAAGATTGAATGTTTTTGGTTTTCTTTACTAAGACTATTTGAATTTTGTCAATATTTATTATAGCGATTTAATGGGTACAAATAATGTAGTAAGTTTTATTTCATTGTCATTATTGAAGATTTCATCCTAATTCCAAGATATAATTTTTAATTAATGAGATATATTTTTATGGAATTGTATGTGAGAAAATCTGATTTTCCCTAATGTAATATCTAAAGAGGTAATATATGGAAAATATTTTTATTCAAAATATATACAAACTATCATATTAATTTTTTTTAAATAAAATAAATTGGTACCTAATAGGGTGATAGGGCAACCTACATACCCTATGTGGTTAACAAGTGCACTTCCTAATCTTTAGAGGGCTTACAAGTGCACTTTTGAATCTCATGAGGATCTAAAAGTGCACTTTTCGACCTCAGGAGGGTAAAAGTGTACTTCTCGATCTCATGAGGGTCTAAATGTGTATAGCAGCACGATTATCACACCACAATCGCACAGGCACTCTCACCTCTACACCTATCTCTTTTAGAAAATTATGCACCCAAACTATTTCACTAGTCACATGAGCCATAACTCTATATTCTGACTCTGCACTTGATCGAGCCACAACACTCTGCTTTGTACTCTTCCACGAGACCAAGTTGCCTCCCACAAATACACAATATCCTGTTGTAGACCTCCTGTCATCAGGCGAACCAGCCCAATCTGCATCGGAAAATGCCTCAACATCTGTGTGTCCACGATCAGTATAAAGAACCCCTTTCCTAGGTGCACCCTTCAGATATTTCACAATACGAACAACTGCTTCCCAATGAGTTTGTGTAGGTGAACTCATGAACTAGCTCACCACACTTACCGGAAATACAATATCTGGACAGGTAACCGTGAGATAGTTCAGTTTTCCTACTAACTGCCTATATTTTTCTGGATCTTCAAACATCTCCCCCTCACCTGCTACAAGCTTAACACCTTGTTCCATGGGCGTATCGCAGGGCTTCGACCCAAGTAATCCAGTATTATCAAGAAAATCCAACACATATTTCCTTTGTGAAAGAAATATGCCTTTCTTGGAACGAGCAACTTCAATACCCAAGAAGTATTTCAGTACCCCCAGATCCTTAGTATGAAACTCAGTTCCGAGGAAGAGCTTAAGAGCACTAATTCCGTCTTCGTCAGTACCTGTGATTACGATGTCATCGACATATACTATCAACAAAACACATCCACGGTTAGTGCGTTTATAAAAGACAGTATGATCACACACACACTCCTCTACATTCCAAATTCCACAACTGCATTACTAAACCTCCCAAACCACGCACGTGGAGACTGTCTCAGACCATACAAAGATTTTTTTTAACTTGCACACTCTCCTAGACTCCCCCTAAGCAACAAACCCTGGTGGTTGCTCCATATAAACCTCCTCAAGTAAATCACCATGCAAAAAGGCATTTTTTACATCTAACTGCTGCAAAGGCCAATGATTAGTAGCAGCCAAAGATATAAATATGCGTACCGAAGTCAACTTAGCTACTGGGAAAAAAGTCTCGGTATAATCTACACCATATGTCTATGCATACCCCTTAGCCACCAAGCGTGCTTTGAGTCTTGCAACAGAGCCGTCAGGGTTCATCTTCACCACATAAACCCATTTGCACCCAATGGCTGTCTTACCGGGCAGAAGATCCACCAAATCCCAGGTCTTATTCTCTTCAAGTGCAGCCATCTCCTCCCCCATCGCACGCCTCCAGCCATCATGAGACATAGCTTGTTTCAAAGATGCTGGAACTGAAACTGACTCTAACTGAGATATAAAAGCATGTGAAGAGGAAGACAAATGGGTATACGACACAAATGATGTAATGGGATGAACACAACGACGTTTACCTTTACGAAGAGCAACCGGAAGTCCGAGATCTGTTGACGACGATTCTGGTAAGGAAGGATCGGGCGGTGGACCTACTAGCGCTTCAACTTCTCTCGACCGCCGGTGATAAACCTGTGTAACAGGCGGCCTAGTCTCATCCCTACCCATCGAAGGAATGGTAACAGTGTATGTAAGAAAGTCATCTGAGACTGAATTATAATCAGACGGGGTGAGAGCTTCTTTAAACATGGTGTCCTCAAAGAATGACACATCAGTAGATACTAAGTACCTTTGTAAGTCAGGAGAATAATAGCGGTACCCTTTCTGAGTGCTAGAATACCCTAAAAATAGACACTTCAGAGACTTAGGATCAAGTTTCCCCCTATTAGGACGGATATCCTGAACAAAACAAGTGCACCCAAACACCCTAGGAGAAAGGGAAAACAACGCGGTGGATGGATAGACAATGTGATGTGGAATCTGGCCTTGGAGTACTCTTGAGGGTAACCGATTAATCAAGAAAGAAGCTGTATGAACAACATCTGGCCAGAACATTTTGGGAACTTTCATTTGAAACAATAAGGCTCGGGCAACCTCCAACACATGGCGATTTTTATGTTCTGCAACACCATTCTGTTGGGGAGTGCCGACACAAGATGACTGGTGTATCACGCCATTTTGACTCATATAATTGGAAAAACTACGGGAGAAATATTCAGTCCCATTATCACTCCGTAAAACTTGAATCATTTTATTGAACTGTGTCTTAACCATAGAACAAAAATTACAGAAGATCTCAAATAATTCATCTCTAGATTTCATGAGATATAGCCACATGTGTCTCGAGAAATCGTCTACAAAGGTTACAAAATACTTGAACCCAGACCTAGATGGCACTCGACACGCCCCCCTTACATCTGAATGAACTAACTGAAATAAAGACTTGACCCTTTTATTGACTCTGGGAGGATATGGTACCCGACAATGCTTAGCAAACTCGCAAGACTCACATTGCAAGACATACAAAGATTCTAAATTTGAACATAACTTCTTCAAAACAGACAAAGGTGGGTGACCATACCGACAATGCACCTGGAAAGGAGATGTACTACCCAATAAACTAACCAGAGCACCTTCAGGATTAGAAGCGAATTGTTCCAGCACATACAGCCCACCAGTTTCCTTTCCTCTACCAATAATCGCTTTCGTCAAAAGATCTTGAAACAAGCAATAACCAGGAAAGAACATGACACAACAGTTTATATTTTGGGTGATTTGACTTATCGACAATAAGTTGAACGGAAACTTCGGGAGGTATAACACATGAGAGAGAGACATTGAGGGAGTTACACTAGCACTACCACTACCCGAAATAGAGGTGGATGAACCATCCGCCAGGGTAACTGTAGTACCATACAGAAAAGGAGAATACTTAGAAAAGATGTTTAAATTACCTGACATATGGTTACTGGCTCTAGAATCAATGACCCACTGTCTAGACGAGGATGAGACACAAGTAGTAGGATTACCTGTTTGGACAAATGATATGATCTCATTTGTGCTTATTTTTATATGTATTTTGGATCAACTTTGGAGCTTAAATGTATTAAATTGCCTTCTTCAATTCATGTTTCATTGCTTTCTAGTGTAGACATGATATATTATTGATTTTGGTGCTTTTAAGGCGTTTGTTATTATTTTGAAGCCATTTTAGATCAATTGCAAAGCAAAGGGATGTTTGAGGACATGATTTGGAATCAAAACAAATGAAGAGTGCTGATTTTAGAGCGGGACGTGTCCGGAATCCCACCCGTCGCGACAGATTACTTCTAAGGCGTGAAGATTTGAGCCGACATTCAGGCTCGACGCGTCGAGCCCATTCTCGACGCGTCGAGAGTCTGCCGTATGAATTTCTGGAAAATCACCCGAGGCTCGACACGTCGAGAATCATTCTCGACGCGTCGAGAATTCTGCGCAGTACAGTGGCGAAAAGCCTATTTTGCCCCTATTTTGTGATCCCACTATAAAAGCTTATTTTTCCATGAACCCTAAAAAAAAGCTGCGTTTTTGGGAGGCAAAAAGGAGTGAGTGAAAGGTGTTGTCTCTTCAATGGAGTAAAGGAGGGATCCACCACTTTGGAGAAGAAGATAGTCATCTCAAGGAGCTATCAAGGCTTTGGGAGGAAGAAGGAGAGCTATATTCGGGGAGAATTTCCTTTCCCTTTCTTTATTTCCTTAGTCTTTGTAAACTCTTCATTACTTGTGCTTTGAATTCTATCCTAGCCATGAGTGGCTAAAGTAAGGTTGGGATTTTTGGGTAATAGGTGTTTATGAATCCTATTTGCCTTGTTCTTAATGTTTATATGATATGTTTATATTTGGGTTTAATACTTTTGTTGCAAATTGTGATTTCTATTTGAGATGCTTGTGATTAAAGGCCTAAATTGCTTGTATCTTGCTATGTTTGTGTCTTAATGGGAGTTGGGGCATAGATTAGAGCACTCACATTTGCACTTGACCTTTTGCACCTTGGGAGAGGGCAACTTGTTAAGGGATTCCTTTTAGATTGCTTGTTCTTGTTTAGTTCTTTATTGTGGTTTGAATTATGGGAGTAATTCCTTCCCCTTTTGTGTTGCAATCATCCACTTTTGTTAGAACCCAAATCACATATCTCCCTTAGTTTGGCATTAGGAGACTAAACACCTAAACCCGGAAATCCCATTTCTCCTCCTATTTGTTTTCATCAATTACGTTTTCTTTATTCTCGTTTATTACTTTTACAACGTTCAAACATCTCTTTCGTTAGGATTAGCTTCACATGAATATATTAGTAACTAGTGTTCAATGCGCCCGCGCTTCCCTGTGGATCGATACCCCGGAATACTCCGGGTATTTGAATTGTTATAAAATATGCTACAATCAAATTGGCGCCGTTGCCGGGGAGGTGGCGTTTAAGTATTGACATTAGTGAAAGTTTTATTCTAGGAGTCTAATCCATTATTTTTCTTTATTTTTACTTACCCGTAACAAGTTTGCTTTGTTTAGTTTTGATCTTGTGTTTTAGGTACTTGTTGCATGCAAACACGGTCATTGGGGAAAGAAGGATTATTGCCTTTGGACCTTGAAATTGAAAAGAGAGCAAAGTACCTTAGAAAGCAACGAAAAATGGCACAAGCTCAAGGAAATATCAATCTAAATCTTAATGGAGACGGAAATGGAAATGGTAATGGAAATGGAAACGGTGATGGGAATGGAGTTAATCAACCCCCACCGGTTAGGAGAGCCATGTCCGATTATATTGTACCCGATTTGGAAGAACGTGATAGCATCAATATTCCGGGTGTTGAGGCCAACAATTTCGAAATCAAACCGGCGATAATTCAAATGGTTTCATCGGATCAATTCGGAGGATCACCTATGGAAGATCCAAATGCTCATATTACTAAGTTCCTCCGGATTTGTAGCACTTTCAAGATGAACGGAGTTCCTGCCGAAGCAATCAAACTTCGACTCTTTCCTTTTTCGGTGAGGGATAAAGCTCACGGTTGGCTCATTTCATTTCCCGCAAATTATTTTGATAGTTGGGACCAACTCCATAGGGAGTTTTTGAAGAAGTTCTACCCAATTTCAAAGACCCAAAGGATGAGGAGAGCAATCCAAAATTTCAAGCAAATCCAAAATGAGTCTCTAGCCGAGTCGTGGGAAAGATTCAAAGATTTGAGAAGACAATGCCCACACCATGGTATACAAAGTTGGGATCTAATGATGGCCTTCTATGAGGGATTATTTGACACTTCAAGGACTTTGGTAGATGCATCTTCGGGAGGTTCATTCACAGTTTTGGAGCCCATTCAAGCCGAGGAGTTGTTGGAAAAAATTGCAATGAACGGTTCTACTTGGTACTCCGATAGATCTTCACAAAGATTGGGAGGAGGTATTCATGAAGTGGAGCAAATATCCGCTTTATCGGCTAAAGTGGATAATGTTGCAACAATGGTGCAAAAGCTAGCTCAAATCACTCTTCAAAATCAAAATGTGAGCTATGTTTCTACTCCTCCTTCTCCCTCAAGACAAGTGATGATTTGTGATCTTTGCGGTGGAGGGCACAACTTGGGTGAATGCCTTAATGATGACACAAATTCTCAATCTTCCGTAGAGCACATTAATTTGGTGGGATACAATAGGCCACAACAACCTTTTCAACCTCAAGGAGCCTATGATCCTAATAACTCTAGGAATCATCCCGGTTTTTCATGGAGTAACCCAAATGGGGCGGCAAATCCCCAAAGTTATGGCAATAGAAACCCACCTCCGGGATTCCAAGGTCAACAAAATTTTAGAGGGGGTCCTACACAACAATTTAGGTCAACTCAAGGATTTCAACCCCAAGCTCCAACTATTCAACCAAGTCCACCATTACCTACTTTGGAAGCTCCACCTCCACCAAATTGGGAAGCTATGATGCAAATGATGCTTAAATCTCAATTGCAAAGTGAGGAGAGATACAAACAAATGTCCGAAAAGATAGATCAATTGAGTGCTCACAACAAGATGTTAGAAAGACAAATTGCGAATCAAGCTTCTACTTCTAGTACCAAGGTTACCGGAAAGTTGCCCGCTTGTCCCGAGAATCCAAGAGAGCATGTCAATGCTATTATAACAAGAAGTGGCAAGAAACTTGAAGAACCACCTCTTCCGGTTGAAAAACCAAGGCTAAGTAAAATCATTGATGTTGAGATTGAAGGGAAACTTGAGGAAGAAGAGGCTAACCCTCCCGTTTTGAATGTGAGCCCTCAAAGTCATGAAAAAGATGAAAAAGAGAAGCCCGAGAGAAATTACGTGCCACCACTTCCATTCCCTCAAAAATTTCAAAAGCAAGTCAAAGAAAGTAGATGGAAAAAATTCTTGGATATTGTTGAAAATTTGAAAGTCTCTATCCCGTTGCTTGATTTGCTTACCCAAACACCTTCTTATGGGAAGTTTTTAAAGGAAATTCTATCTAAAAAGAGAAAGTTTGGTGATCAAGAAATAATTGCAATGGCACAAGAGTATCGAGCCTTAACACGTGAAGAGGGAAGGTTTCCTACCAAGCTTAGAGATCCGGGAAGATTTACAATTCCATGTGTTATTGGTGGCTCCACAATCAATAGATCACTTTGTGATTTAGGAGCAAGTGTTAACATAATGCCTTTATCTCTTTGCAAGAAGCTCAATTTAGGAGAGCCACAACCGGTCGAATTCACACTTCAATTTGCCGACCGGTCAACCAAAAATCCTATTGGAATTCTTGAGGATGTTCCCGTTCGAGTTGACAAGTATTTTGTGCCTTGTGACTTCGTGGTAATGGATATTCGAGAAGATCCCTACACTCCAATCATATTGGGGAGACCTTTCTTAGCCACAACGGGAGCAATAATTGATGCACGGAAAGGATCAATGATCTTTGATTTTGGAGAAGAAAAAGTGGCATTCAATGTTCTTGAAGATCCTAATTCTCGTGTTACTGAAAGGTGTTATAGGGCCGATATGATATGTAGCAAGACCCGTGATGGGGATGTTAATTTTACACATGTGGAGAAAGTCGACAAAGGATGTCTTTTGGGATGCCAAGCTTGTGTTGGGAACTTCAATGAGGCTAGTGATGGAGGTAGCCTCAAGGATCAACCCGGATGAATTATGAAAAAGGGGTCGAGCTTATGACCTTAAACAAGCGCTTCTTGGGAGGCAACCCAAGCCCTTTTAATTTCTTGCGTTTTAATTTTTGCTAGTTTATTTTGCATGATGGTTTTTGAATAAGGAATTTGGGTGTTACTTGCTTTATCTTGATATCACATGATGTTTTCGAAATTTTTGAGCTTAAGTTTTCATGTTTATATGGTTTTGGAGTTGAATTTTTACTTAATTGAGTGTTGTTTTTGTGTGGGAGTTAGTTTCAGATTTTACAGCTGAAAACAGGGAATATTTGCAGACTGGAATTTTCCGACGCGTCGAGAACAAGCTCGACACGTCGAACTCATGCCGTAAGATTTTAGGAAAAATTCCGGAAAATCTCGACGCGTCGAGAACACGTCTCGACGCGTCGAACATATGCCGTATGATTTTTACGAAAACCTGGGAGTCTCGACGCGTCGAGACCCTTCTTCGACGCGTCGAGACCCTTCTTCGACGCGTCGAGCTCCCGTGGTCAAACCTTGACCGAGCTTTTAAACCAGTTTTTCCCAAAAAATTTTCCTCATTCCAGTTTTCGAACAGCAGCATTCCCACGCCTTTCTTCACCATTTCTTCATCATTTGGTCTCAAAATTCGCTCATTTTCACTCCAAACTCTTCTTAAAGCATCTAGGTAACATCCTTATTCATTTTCTCCATCAATTTCTCTTAGTTTTATTTTTAAGTTCATAGTTTTTGGGCATGAAACCTAACCCACGAATTTTGCCTAATTTTCGAATTTCTTGGATTAAATTGCTTTGGGTTAGTGTTTCTTTGATTGATTTTGCTTTATATGTTGCTCTTACATGTTCATAACACTCTATACTTGACTTTTGAATGAAAACAATACTTTGACACTCTTTATTTGCTTATGTTTTCACATGTTCAATGCCCATAGTTTTCTTGCATTATTAGTGTTATTTTAGCTTGCATTTGCTATTGGTGTATTGTCTTGTTGGTGGTATCCATTGTTGAACAAAAATGGGATGGATTGTCATGCTAATTGATTCAAATTCTCATGCTTTAATTGATGCATATGAAGTGTTTGATAAAATGCCTAAGTGAGAATTTTTGAAGTCTTTAAGTTATTTTCTTGCATTATGCTTTTCAATTCTATAATTCTTTGAACTTTTGCAAGTAATGTGTCTTGGTTTTGTTTTGTAGTTGCTAAATATGGCCTCGAAAACTAGAAATCCAAAGAGGAATAGGGGTGAATCATCCCGACAACCTCAAGCACAACGTCATGCGCCACAATATGAAATTTTCAATACTCCTGGGGCTCACGAAAGATACCAAGCTTGCATTTCTAAGCGGCCAATCAAAGCGGAAAGGGGAATTGAAATTATTACACCCGACGCTTGGAATTGGGGAACTAGTTTTTTGGCACAACCGAGTGATGCTTTTGACTCCATAGTGCGAGAATTCTACGCGAATGCCAAAGATGGAGCGGAGACACATCGATGTATTGTTAGGGGTGTAGCGGTAGATTTTTCTCCTACGGCCATCAATGCCTACTATGGTACGACCAACCACAGAGGATATGATTATTACCATAGGGACTTGAGGTCGGGAAACATTACACAAGCTGATTTAGATACCATCGCACGCTCCTTTCATCAAGACGCTGAGTGGAATATTCGGAATGGAGTCGCGGTCCACATGGATTATAGATTCTTTTTCCCACTGGATAGGGCAATCATTGACTTCGTTCGTGCAAAGCTCATCCCCAACTCGCATAGGGGAAACGTGAAAAGAGATCTTGTGTTCTTAACTTACTGCATTAAAGAGCACAGAACCATTGATATAGGGAGGTTTATTTCTCGGAGCATTAGTGATATTGCTCAAACCGAGGCGAAGACACGTTGCTTTCTAGGCCACCCCTCCCTCATCACAGAGCTTTGCAGACGCGCCGGTGTACCAATAATTGAAAATCAAGAAGTCCGGCTACCACCTCAGCTCTATCTCTCCCAGCACCACATCCAGACTCGGTATGGCCAAGGCCATGTTCCCGTTCCTGACCCAGAGGATGCAGAAAACGAGGACCAAGCTAATGATGAAGCAATGGAGGACCCTGCACCTGCCGCCCACGCACCGGATCATTTCCCTCCTCAGTACAACATGGAGCAATACTTTGCCAGACAGGAGGAGTTTATGAGGCGGCAGGAAGAATTCATGACGAGACATGAGGGTTACATGAGGAGGAACGATGACATCAATTGGTTTGTTGGTACGTCTGCGCATCAACATAACCTAGCAGCTCAAGGCTTGACCCCTCAGTTCCCACCACCACCTCCATGGCTTCAGGATCCCCAATTCATTCCTGCGTATTATTCTTCTCAATTCCCACCGCCACCACCACCCGAAGGCGATCACCAATAGAAGGTCAAGGGATGCCCTTCAATCCCTTTCCCCCGATTTATCTTATTGCATTGGGACAATGCAATT
>CP025657.1:13919098-13961436 GCA_003576665.1 Ipomoea trifida
AACCATCATGCAAAATAAACTAGCAAAAATTAAAACGCAAGAAATTAAAAGGGCTTGGGTTGCCTCCAAGAAGCGCTTGTTTAAGGTCATAAGCTCGACCCCTTTTTCATAATTCATCCGGGTTGATCCTTGAGGCTACATCCATCACTAGCCTCATTGAAGTTCTCAACACAAGCTTTGCATCCCAAAAGACATCCTTTGTCGACTTTCTCCACATGTGTAAAATTAGCATCTTCATCACGAGTCTTGCTACACATCACATCGGCCCTATAACACCTTTCAATAACACGAGAATTAGGATCTTCAAGAACATTGAATGCCACTTTTTCTTCTCCAAAATCAAAGATCATTGATCCTTTCCGTGCATCAATTATTGCTCCCGTTGTGGCTAAGAAAGGTCTCCCCAATATGATTGGAGTATAGGGATCTTCTCGAATATCCATTACCACGAAGTCACAAGGCACAAAATACTTGTCAACTCGAACGGGAACATCCTCAAGAATTCCAATAGGATTTTTGGTTGACCGGTCGGCAAATTGAAGTGTGAATTCGACCGGTTGTGGCTCTCCTAAATTGAGCTTCTTGCAAAGAGATAAAGGCATTATGTTAACACTTGCTCCTAAATCACAAAGTGATCTATTGATTGTGGAGCCACCAATAACACATGGAATTGTAAATCTTCCCGGATCTCTAAGCTTTGTTGGAAACCTTCCCTCTTCACGTGTTAAGGCCGGTACTCTTGTGCCATTGCAATTATTTCTTGATCACCAAACTTTCTCTTTTTAGATAGAATTTCCTTTAAAAACTTCCCATAAGAAGGTGTTTGGGTAAGCAAATCAAGCAACGGGATAGAGACTTTCAAATTTTCAACAATATCCAAGAATTTTTTCCATCTACTTTCTTTGACTTGCTTTTGAAATTTTTGAGGGAATGGAAGTGGTGGCACATACTTTCTCTCGGGCTTCTCTTTTTCATCTTTTTCATGACTTTGAGGGCTCGTATTCAAAACGGGAGGGTTAGCCTCTTCTTCCTCAAGTTTCTCTTCAATCTCAACATCAATGATTTTACTTGGCCATTGGTTTTTTAACCGGAAGAGGTGGTTCTTCAAGTTTCTTGCCACTTCTTGTATAATAGCATTGACATGCTCTCTTGGATTCTCGGGACAAGCGGGCAACTTCCGGTAACCTTGGTACTAGAAGTAGAAGCTTGATTGGCAATTTGTCTTTCTAGCATCTTGTTGTGAGCACTCAATTGATCTATCTTTTCGGACATTTGTTTGTACCTCTCCTCACTTTGCAATTGAGATTTAAGCATCATTTGCATCATAGCTTCCCAATTTGGTGGAGGTGGAGCTTCCAAAGTAGGTAATGGTGGATTTGGTTGAATAGTTGGAGCTTGGGTTGAAATCCTTGAGTTGACCTAAATTGTTGTGATATGACCCCCTCTAAAATTTTGTTGACCTTGGAATCCCGGAGGTGGGTTTCTATTGCCATAACTTTGGGGATTTGCCGCCCCATTTGGGTTACTCCATGAAAAACCGGGATGATTCCTTGAGTTATTAGGATCATAGGCTCCTTGAGGTTGAAAAGGTTGTTGTGGCCTATTGTATCCCACCAAATTAATGTGCTCTACGGAAGATTGAGAATTTGTGTCATCATTAAGGCATTCACCCAAGTTGTGCCCTCCACCGCAAAGATCACAAATCATCACTTGTCTTGAAGGAGAAGGAGGAGTAGAAACATAGCTCACATTTTGATTTTGAAGAGTGATTTGAGCTAGCTTTTGCACCATTGTTGCAACATTATCCACTTTAGCCGATAAAGCGGATATTTGCTCCACTTCATGAATACCTCCTCCCAATCTTTGTGAAGATCTTTCGGAGTACCAAGTAGAACCACTCATTGCAATTTTTTCTAACAATTCTTCGGCTTGAATAGGTTCCAAGACCGTGAATGAACCTCCCGAAGATGCATCTACCAAAGTCCTTGAAGTGTCAAATAATCCCTCATAGAAGGCCATCATTAGATCCCAACTTTGTATACCATGGTGTGGGCATTGTCTTCTCAAATCTTTGAATCTTTCCAAGACTCGGCTAGAGATTCATTTTGGATTTGCTTGAAATTTTGGATTGCTCTCCTCATCCTTTGGGTCTTTGAAATTGGGTAGAACTTCTTCAAAAACTCCCTATGGAGTTGGTCCCAACTATCAAAATAATTTGCGGGAAATGAAATGAGCCAACCGTGAGCTTTATCCCTCACCGAAAATGGAAAGAGTCGGAGTTTGATTGCTTCGGCAGGAACTCCGTTCATCTTGAAAGTGCTACAAATCCGGAGGAACTTAGTAATATGAGCATTTGGATCTTCCATAGGTGATCCTCCGAATTGATCCGATGAAACCATTTGAATTATCGCCGGTTTGATTTCGAAATTGTTGGCCTCAACACCCGGAATATTGATGCTATCACGTTCTTCCAAATCGGGTGCAATATAATCGGACATAGCTCTCCTAACCGGTGGGGGTTGATTAACTCCATTCCCATCACCCCATTCTCCATTCCATATCCATTTCCATTTTTTGAATAAGGAATTTGGGTGTTACTTGCTTTATCTTGATATCACATGATGTTTACGAAATTTTTGAGCTTAAGTTTTCATGTTTATATGGTTTTGGAGTTGAATCTTTGCTTGTTGAGTGTTGTTTTTGTGTTGGGTGTTAGTTAGTTATGTTACAGCTGATATTATGGTGAAAAACTTCCTGTTATTTTCGACATGTCGAAAAGTTGCCGTAGAATTTTCTAAAATCTCTGATGTTTTTCGACGCGTCGAGCCTAGGCACTCGACATGTCGAAACTCTGCCGTAACATTTTTAAATAATCCTGATGATTCTCGACGTGTCGAGAATCATTTTCGACATGTCGAGAAATTACCGTAGAAATTTTCCGAAAACCTGGGAGTTTCGACGCGTCGAGCTTCTGCTTCGACGCGTCGAGACCCCGTGGTCAGACTTTGACCAAGGCTTTTAAACCCGCCATTCCCAAATTATTTTCATTCTGCATTCTTTCGCACAGCAGCATTCCCACGCCATTCTTCACCATTTCTTCATCATTTGGTCTCAAAATTCACTCATTTTCACTCCAAACTTTTCCTAAAGCATCAAGGTAACATCCTTATTCATTTTCTCCATCAATTTCTCTTAGTTTTGTTCTTAAGTTCATAGTTTTTGGGCATGAAACCTAACCCACGAATTTTGCCTAATTTTCGAATTTCTTGGATTAAATTGCTTTGGGTTAGTGTTTCTTTGATTGATTTTGCTTTATATGTTGCTCTTACATGTTCATAACACTCTATACTTGAATTTTGAATGAAAACAATACTTTTACACTCTTTATTTGCTTATGTTTTCACTTGTTAAATGCCCATAGTTTTCTTGCATTATTAGTGTTGTTTTTGATTGTGCTTTGCTATTGGTGTATTGTCTTGTTGGTGGTATACATTGTTGAACAAAAATGGGATGGATTGTCATGCTAATTGATTCACATCAATTGGTTTGTTGGTACGTCTGCGCATCAACATAACCTAGCAGCTCAAGGCCTAACCCCTCAGTTCCCACCACCACCTCCATGGCTTCAGGATCCCCAGTTCATCCCCGAGTACTACTCTTCTCAGTTCCCACCTCCACCACCACCTGAAGGCGATCATCCTTAGAAGGTCAAGGGATGTCTTTCAATCCCTTTCCCCCGGTTTATTTTATTGCATTGGGACAATGCAATTCTTTAAGTGTGGGGGGAAGAGGTTGAATTGATTTTCCCTCTTTATATTTGCTTTATTTTTATTTATTTAGTTTTATTTTGCTTTTGGATCTTCTCTTGAGCTTATTTTGAACTCTTACTCCTTATCCTCTTGCTATTTGGGGTTTTTATGAAATGAAAAATTGTGCTTTTATGTTGAAAAAATTTATGTTTATGAGCTTGTTAGCTTCTCCACTTGATTTATATGTCATGTTTTGCTTGGATGACTCATGTGCTTAATGTTGGATAAATTACTTGTCATGGCATCTAGTTGCAATTATTCTCTCTTGTCGGTTTGTGGTTTGATTGTTTGAACTTGTTGCATTCCAACGTGCCATAGTTGAAATCAAAGTGAAGCATATGATTGAACTATTCTCTTGCCAATGTCCTTGTTAACCGCTTAATAAATGAAATAACTCTTAATCTAGTGGTTTGTGCTTCGCTAGTGAAAGTTTATGCGAAATTCCGGCATTGCCTCGTTAGTTGGCTTTATGGAACTTGCCTCAATACTCCTCCAAAATGTAGTCTAATTGCTTGCATGTTTAGAAATGATTTAGGCCATTTTTGTTCACCCTTAGCCTTTAAACCTAACCATATCATATGTTTTTATCCCTTGTGTCCCCTTTGAGCCTTTTCTTTGTTTAATAAGTGCTAAGCACTTAACCCTTCTTCGTGTATTTTTCTTGTTTAACCCTCATCACTAAACCCTTAGCCCTTAGCCAAATATATTCCCTTCCACCCTAGAGAGAATTTAACTTTTATCTTTGATATTCTTAGAAGAGATTTCTTTGGAGCTTATAGTTTGAAAGCAACATGTTCTTTAAAATGTCTAAGTGTGGGGGTCTAGATCTTTTGTGTATAGTCGTTTACTACTTGGGTAGTTTGCTAGCATTCGAATAAAGTTTGCTTCTATATATAAAAAAAAAAAAAAATAAAAATAAAAAAAAATAAAAAAAAAATCAGAAAATCGAAAATCAAAATCAAAGTCCAAAAGTTGATACTTTGCAAAGTTGTTGCTAGTTCTTGCGAAAAAAATCAAAAAAGAAAAGAAATGAAGAATGAAAGTTTGTTTAGTTTGAAGTTTGTAAATAGTTAGTTTGAAAGTTTGTTTTCAACCCTCACTTCTTTAGAATGTTGCCTAGTTCTCTAAGTTACTTTTGGCTCCTTTGGTCATACCTTTCTCATCTCTTCTAGGATTTCACAAGGTAGATATTTGTGACATTCTCTCTCTTTTGTTAAGTTTTTCCATACCCCTTCTTTGTTAGCCTAAACCCTTAGCCCCGTTACAAGCTAATAAAAGACCTATTTGATCTTTGCATACAACTTTAGATCTATACTAGGAGGAGTACAAAATGCAAGCCTTTGGGATCTATTTCTAATGTCAAGTTTTGCATAAACCTAACTGAGTATGTGTGCACACTAGATTTCTCACTATAAATAATTTGGTGCTTGGATATTGGCTTGCGAATGGATCTTGTGTGTTCTGGCGATGATTCTTGAAGCATGTTGTCGTGTGACAGTTGGTTTGTGGATGTTGGTTGTTGCAGAGAGGTATGCGCGACTTGTGTGCTTGACTTGAATTTACCCTTTTGTTTGCTTGAGGACAAGCAAAGACTTAAGTGTGGGGGAGTTTGATATGATCTCATTTGTGCTTATTTTTATATGTATTTTGGATCAACTTTGGAGCTTAAATGTATTAAATTGCCTTCTTCAATTCATGTTTCATTGCTTTCTAGTGTAGACATGATATATTATTGATTTTGGTGCTTTTAAGGCGTTTGTTATTATTTTGAAGCCATTTTAGATCAATTGCAAAGCAAAGGGATGTTTGAGACATGATTTGGAATCAAAACAAATGAAGAGTGCTGATTTTAGAGCGGGACGTGTCCGGAATCCCACCCGTCGCGACAGATTACTTCTAAGGCGTGAAGATTTGAGCCGACATTCAGGCTCGACGCGTCGAGCCCATTCTCGACGCGTCGAGAGTCTGCCGTATGAATTTCTGGAAAATCACCCGAGCTCGACACGTCGAGAATCATTCTCGACGCGTCGAGAATTCTGCGCAGTACAGTGGGCGAAAAGCCTATTTTGCCCCTATTTTGTGATCCCACTATAAAAGCTTATTTTCCATGAACCCTAAAAAAAAGCTGCGTTTTTAGGAGGCAAAAAGGAGTGAGTGAAAGGTGTTGTCTCTTCAATGGAGTAAAGGAGGGATCCACCACTTTGGAGAAGAAGATAGTCATCTCAAGGAGCTATCAAGGCTTTGGGAGGAAGAAGGAGAGCTATATTCGGGAGAATTTCCTTTCCCTTTCTTTATTTCCTTAGTCTTTGTAAACTCTTCATTACTTGTGCTTTGAATTCTATCCTAGCCATGAGTGGCTAAAGTAAGGTTGGGATTTTTGGGTAATAGGTGTTTATGAATCCTATTTGCCTTGTTCTTAATGTTTATATGATATGTTTATATTTGGGTTTAATACTTTTGTTGCAAATTGTGATTTCTATTTGAGATGCTTGTGATTAAAGGCCTAAATTGCTTGTATCTTGCTATGTTTGTGTCTTAATGGGAGTTGGGGCATAGATTAGAGCACTCACATTTGCACTTGACCTTTTGCACCTTGGGAGAGGGCAAGCTTGTTAAGGGATTCCTTTTAGATTGCTTGTTCTTGTTTAGTTCTTTATTGTGGGTTTGAATTATGGGAGTAATTCCTTCCCCTTTTTTGTGTATGCAATCATCCACTTTTGTTAGAACCCAAATCACATATCTCCCCTTAGTTTGGCATTAGGAGACTAAACACCTAAACCCGGAAATCCCATTTCTCCTCCTATTTGTTTTCATCAATTACGTTTTCTTTATTCTCGTTTATTACTATTTACAATCGTTCAAACATCTCTTTCGTTAGGATTAGCTTCACATGAATATATTAGTAACTAGTGTTCAATGCGCCCCGCTTCCCTGTGGATCGATACCCCGGAATACTCCGGGTATTTGAGTTGTTAAATATGCTGCAATCAACAAACGTGGCTGAGGGAGATGCTAACGACTCCTGATTGTCTAGAGGCTGTGGGGTAGGCACTTTCAATTGCTTGAACATAGCCAATTCTTCATTTGTCATCACAACTACATTACCTTCGGGTTTGGAAACAGAGTTAGCATACCTCTGTGGTCGGAGTGGTTTTGGACATTGGTTGCGCAGATGACCGGGATCTCCACAATTATAACAAAACCTCTTACTTCCTCGACCTCCTCCACGTCCTCTACCAAAGCCACCACGTCCTACGAACCGACCTCCGCGGTTAGTGGAACCCCCACTTCCATTATCTCATTGTGTCATAAAAACATGTTTCTCCGAGACTCCACTACTTGTACCTGACGCATTCTAGACCATAGTGAAAACTTGGTCTATTGAATCTAACTCTTTATTCCCGAGCAACTGAGACTTAAGGACATCATATTCCTTATCCAACCCCGAAATCCAACTAAACACATGCAACTGATCTCGTTGTTTTTTCATTTAATTCACATCATTTGTGACCGGCATAGCAGCACACAACGCTTCACTCACACTTTTGAAATCATAGAAATAATCTCGGATGTCCCGTCCATTTTGAGAGGGACAATGAACATCTTGAGATAATTGGTACAATTTCCTCATGCTATCTGTTCCACTAAACCACTTATTACCAAGTCCCAAACTTCTTTCATGGTTTTACAGTCTTGCATAGACAGAATTATTTTCCTATCAATACAATTTATTATACAGGATAATAAAGCTTTATCATCAATTTTCCACTCTTCAACCCTAGCTTGCTCGGTTGGACATGTTCCAGTCAGGTGTTCATCTTTACCCATACCCCCTAAATTAATTTCAACCAAAAACTTCTATTCTCCAAAATTAGACCCATCCGGTGCAAGCACCACATCAACTAACTTAGATGGGGTCGACACAACATTACACGTAATATTTTTCGTATCTGCCATAATAAAGAGACTGACCGTCCTGGAAGACCAAACACCCCTTCATACGTAGATACGCAGATACAACGACACAGATCGGGAGAACAATGGAGAAAACTTGAACAAAACCTCTCACTCTCCACCCAGGTCGACCACCTTCTTCACGGCGAGACGGCCGGTGAAGTCGCCGTCGCAAAAGGTTGCCGGAAACACCCTCACGCGCCGACACGTGAGTCGGCGATCAGACTGTGGCGGTGGTGTGTGACGGCGCGTGGAGGCTCTAGTGGCGTCACAACACCTCGGCGAAGGGTCGCCGCCTTCTTCCGAACACCACCCACCTCTTCACCGTCGCCGGAGCTTTGATACCATGTTAGACACACCACTGCTAGTAGGTAATATATGTGTTTGCATTTACTGTGTTTAAAGTACACTGGAAAAAACCCTATATATACAAGCTAAAGACTGTATATAGCCATAGAATTCAAAATTCAAACAAAGAGTTGAGAGTGATTCTCTCAACTAAACCTTTTTCCTCTAACAAAAGGAAACCTAGTAAAAGAGGGGTGGTAGCATTCAAATTTCAAGCTCCCTAGACCACTCATATGGACTTCAAAGATGCAATCTGTAGGGAATGGAGCAACGAAAACACTATCATGGTTAGCAATAAGAAATTGGCAGGTTGTTTAACAAAATGGGATAAGGAATGCTTCAGCAACATTAACTAGCGAAATAAAAGAGGTGTTTGGCGAGATTGGATGGGATGCAACATGCTCTGTTAAACAAAAGAAGTTCGAGCATGCTAAAACTATACTATAAACTAAGAGAAGAACGGTAGGATATCCTTTATCAAGAAGAACTCCACTATTCTAGAAATCACGCAAATATTGGATCATATATGGAGACAAAAACACAAAGCTTTATCATGCATCAACAGTAGCTCGTAGAAGGAATAATAAGATCACCTCATTGTGATAGGAGGATGGTTCGTGGGTATTTGACAATGACCAAATCAAGCAAATGGTCCAAAACTATTTCTGTAATTTGTTTACAAAATATTACGGTGCAAGCATAACTCAAGGACCAGTCATTAGTTTTCCTACAGTTTCTACAAGCGTGTGGGAGGAAGTTCAAGCACCTAATACCCATGGAGGATGTTAAGGCAGCCCTCTACGCTATGGCTCCGTACAAATTAAAGCACCCGGACTCAACAGTTTCCATCTAGGATTCTATCAAACAACGTGGGATTTTGTTGGGCAAATTTTTTTTTTGAAACTATGGATAATTTCTAGCGTACAGGTTGCCTCTCAAAGGTAATAAACAACACATGTGGTTCTCGTACCGAAAATTCAAAAACCAGAGTTTGTATCCCACCTGTGCCCAATTAGCTTATGCAATGTGGTGTATAAAGTCATTACGAAAGCCATGACCAACTGTTTGAAAACTATCTTGTAGGAAGTGGTTGGACCTGAACAAAGTAGCTTCATTCCCGAATGGCAAATCACCGAAAATATTCTTGTTTACCAAGAAGTAATACATTCACTACGAGCGAAGAAGGATAGGGGGCCAGCTACATTATGCTAAAAATTTACTTGAAAAAATCCCATGACAAGTTAGATTGGGAACTCATTCGTGGTACATTATGGAGAGTTGGTTTAAACGAGGTCTGTACACCTAATATAATGGCATGCATAGAGAGTTCTCGGCTTTCTATTATTTGGAATGATGAGAACCAAGAATTGATAACTCTAGGGAGGGGGATAAGGCAAGGTGACTCAATTTCATTATACTTGTTTGTATTGTGTATGGAGATGCTATGTCAACTAATTTGATAAGCAGCATCAATGAGCAGATGGAGAGGAATCAGTGTATCTAGGCATGAACCTCACTTGACTCACCTCTTCGTAGCGGATGATATGGTACTATTTGCAGAAGCAACATATGAACATATGGATATGGTCATGGAATGTTTGGACCACTTTAACACCATGTCAAGATAAAAGATTAGCTCCCTCAAATCAAAGATTTTTTTTCTCCAACAATGTGCCAATGGAAACAATGGTTAGAATAGCGAACAAAGCAAGTTTCCAGAAAACGGACAACTTGGGGAGATATTTGGGAGTCCCCTCGATCCACGAGAGAGAGAGAGAGAGAGAGAGAGAGAGAGAGAGAGGAATGTAATGTTTAACCCATTATTGGAAAAGATAAATGCCCGACTAAAAGGGTAGAATACTAAAACCCTTTCCCTAGCTAGTAGAGTGGTGCTAACCAAGGCAGTTATCAGCGCCATTCCCACAAATGCAGACTACTTTATTGCCAACTGGGATATATGATGCTATCGACAAGAAAATTCGAAATTCTTTGTTTGGGGTAGCAACAAAGGAGAGGGAGTGCAACCTTGTTCAATGGAAGTAACAAATAAACCTAAGGAATGTGGCATTTTAGGTTTAAGAGGAGCTCGGGAGTAGATGAACACGATCTTCTTGTCAAAATTGGGATGGCAATTAATTAGCTAGGAAGATAAACTATGGGTTAAGATCTTTAAGGCAAAATATATGCACGGGAAAAAGGGATACATGGTATCCTTCCCAAGGGTGGAATATCTAATGCTTTGCAAGGAATATGTAAAGCTAAAACTATGCTTACCAAGGGGCTTCGAAGGAATGTTCACAATGTTACATTCACTAAGTTTTGGAAAGACAAGTGGATTTTGCCTCAACTCTTAATTGAGTTTATCAAACAACATGAAATTCACATGGAGGAGAATGTGAGAGATAGCGTCTTCTTGTCCCTAGAAGCATCAAGAACATTTATGGTAAACTCAACCTATATCAGTAGGTTGCAATTGGAAGATAAGGAAAAAAAAGGGCTTGAATTGGGACCGAATTTGGAAACTTAAAGTGCTAAACAGAATTAGGACATTTCTTTGGTTGGTTGGACAAGGAATAGTTATGATAGCGAAATGAAAAGGCGAGGATTTACAATAGAAGAAAATTACCCTTGGTGCCTCAGAATCAAGGTAAATATCGATCATCTACTGCAATGGTGTCAAAGAACTAAGTTGGTTTGGAGAGCGGTCACGCTCACTGTGGTCAATGACAAAAACAATACAACTCCTTTTGAGATTTGGTTCTAGAACCATCCCAAAGACTAGTAAAATTCAAATATAATAGGGGAAACTACAACCATGTTTGCCATAACAATATGGTGGCTCTAGAACTAGCGTAATGTAGCTATTTTTAGAAAACACGACCCTACACTAGAATGGAAGTCTAGATGGTTATGCACATATGAATATGATGTCAAGATGGTGTTCACTAAGAAATTTGTTACAGGTGAGCCAAGAAGTGACGCAAGCACTTGACAAATCAGTTGGAGAATGCCAGATCGAGATGTCATGGCATTAAATGTGGACGTTGGCATAGATGAACAAACTAAGAGGGGAAGTTATGGTGGGATAACAAGAGATGACAAAGGAGATTGGATTAAAGGCTTCATGGGTAACTTCGACACGGCTTCAACGATTGAGGCGAAGGCTTCCGCCATACTAAAAGGCTTAAAATGGGTTTGCTAGGAACCCCGAACTTTAAGATTTTGATGATACCAATAGCAGAAGTCTAGATCCCCAATTTTTTTTTTAGATCAATCTCTTTCTATCTTTCGACTTGGCCAAGATAAACAATCGAATCGATGCAATGACTTAAAACGCGTGGTCATCAGTTCGTGTAAGTGAAGAATATGTTAATCAAGACATGAAGGACGAGTCATGAAAATATGAGATGCTCAGAAGGACGAGAACATGAAGACAGAAGATCAAGACCAAGGGGTTTTTTGAAGAAGCCGAAACCTGGAAGGGCTTATCTCTTGAGATCATCTAGGGCTGAATGAATAAGTGAAGACATTTAAGGAGTTACTAGGACAAATAATTAATGCAATTATTCGACATTAAGCATTTAAGGCACGAATCATTCATTGTTTGTGTGGACAAGCTAGAGAATATTCTTTGAGCGTTACTTTGTCCGAAACCTTAAAATTATGGGTGATCGACCTTGGACAAATTGAAGTCCTAAGAACTAATCGCAATGTGCATTAAAAGTTTTGTCCTTAGTGTAAGCCAAAAAGCAAAAGTCTGATCACTTTTAAGGACAAACAGCTACATAGTACTTACACCCACATGGTCTCAATAACTAGAGGATATTACACATTGGACAAAGAAAAAGGGTTTTTGAATTTGTGTTTCCCTCCAACGGACTCAAAATTTCACACCTATAAATACCCTCACTTCATTCAACTTGAAGTTGCTGGTCCATCCAAGTTTCTCAAGCAAATTGTTAAAACATCTAGTGAATTTTTCAGTATGTAAGAGAGAGAAGAAAAAGCTTTAATGTCTTATCTAGCATTGAGAGAAATCTTGCGCAGCTTAAACATTTATTCAAGAACACCAAGGCCAAGATTTCAAGTTGGAGGAATCAAGCTCAAATCATTCTTACAACAATCTCTACTTGGAGAAAAAAGTAGAAAGAGGCGGAGTAGACTTGAAGGGTCGAAAAACCTGAAGAAAAGTGCACTGCCAGGCTTAGTGAACAAGGAACTCACTATTTGGATTTTGTACTAACAAGGGAGACATTAGTGCAAACCTTCACAAGTTGCGAAGAAGAGTGGGGTAGGCTTCGTTAATAGCCGAACCACTATAAAAATCTCTATCTCTCTCTATTTTATTTGCGCACTTACTTTATCGCACTGCATATTTAAGATCAAGCCCAACATTTTTCCCACTGCATTAAACCCGTGCAAAGTTATAATTAAAATTTGAAGTTCTCTACATTTTCCGCTGCATTAAGTGTTATCTCCAAAAGATAATTACTTTTGAAGAAATTTTCAAAAACCCAGTGAGTCTATTCACCCCCCTCTAGACTCACTTAGCAACCCATCGGGACCAACATGGTTTGGGAGAAGGGATTTACTAAAGTAAGACTGTAGAGTGATTCCAATGAGGTGATCAAATGGATTACAAATTAGGCCTTGCCCCATAGTCCTTTTAGCGACATTATTGTGGACTGTTAACACCTATTAGAGAAACAATGGGTCGTTACTTTAGAACACATATTCAGGGAGTAAAACAAGATAGCCGATATGCTAGCCTAGAGAGTAAAAGGAAGTAAGAAAGCATGGATCGACATGAAGAACCCATATTGTGAAGTTGAGAAGATGATACAGGAAGAATGCATGGGAGTAGCCATGTAGAGAGTAATTGTCATGAGACAAGCCTCCTTTGCTTAGTCTGGTTCCACCCCTCCCTTCCTCCAAAAAAAAAATAAAATAAAAATTCATTGGTCATTCTTTTATTTCATTAAATTTTATTTTTCTATACTAGAGAAAGAAATAAACTATATATATATATATCCTGTGACAACATTACTATAGGAGATAAATAAGAACCAATCTCAGCCTTATACCTGTAAAAATTCAACGAATTTGATCATATTTAAAAAAAATGCGATGGCATTTTTGTAATTATCATCAATTTCACTGTGCAAACTTGAACACTTAAATATGCAAACCTGGTAAATTTTATAAAATCAAAGATAAAGCTAAATTTTGAATCTAAACCATAAATGCTACATCTTAAGTAGTAAAAATGAGTTAATTCCAGCAATGGTCTTCCGACTATGTTGATTTTCCAAAATTAGTCCCCGACTTTTAATTTGGATAATTTAAGTCCCTTGACTTTCAAATTCTTTCCAATGTTGATCCTTTCGTCAAATTTTGGTTAAGTTGAGGTCAAATGAAGGGGTAGAATTGTTCGTTCACCTGTATTGTTTATTATTACTCATATTTCTCATGTCCTATACGCTATATATATGAATATAATCTCAGTCGAAGACACTTTGACTGAGATTATATGGCTTCGATTGAGACTTTCACTGCGATTATATTCATATATACAGCGTATAGGATGAGTAATAATACACTAAACAGGTGAACGAACAATTTTACCCCTTCATTTGGCCTCAACTTAACCAAAATTTGACGAAAGAACCAACATTGGAAAGAATTTGAAAGTCAAGGAACCTAAATTGTCCAAATTAAAAGTCGGTGACTAATTTTAGAAAATAAACATAGTCGGAGGACCATTGCTAGAATTAACTCTAGTAAAAAGTGAACCACTAAACCAATTAAAATAAAAAATTCAGTCATAAGCTCTAAAATCGAAACCCTAAGTGCAATGCACTTTCGCAATTTTGCAAGTGCAATCTTTTAATACTAAATATGCAAAATATCAATACTAAATGTGCAAAATGTTAATACTAAATGTACAAAATTGAAAAAGTCTGAGAATTACATATTTTAGTGTTCAAATTTGCATAGTAAAGTTGGTGATAATTACAAAAATGTCATTGTATTTTTTTAAATTTGATCTAATCCATCCGATTTTTTTAGATGTAAGGTTGAGATTGGTTCTTATTTATCTCCTAAGATCTTGTTCTCATTTGATCATATATATATATGCTTAGGATCTGGTGCGAAAGAGGTCCTAAGTAAAACATGCGGATGAATCTAAGTCATTGGTTCATTCAAGATCAACTTTGTTTAAAAAAAAAATTCGCCACTTACAATCTTCAACAATGTGCACTAGAAGGCACAACAATACACACTGGAATGCATAACAATGTGCACTGGAAGGCAAAAATATGCATTTTAAGGCACAAAAATGTGAAACAATTATTGAAAAGACTAAATTTAATACATAATCTTCAACACAAATCATAAACGATCACAATTTTTAACTAAATTAAATTAGTAATTAGTGATTCATTCAAGATCAAATGCTCTTTAAAAATATATATAACACCTACGATCTTACAAATGTATGCACTCGAAGGCACAACAATGTGCTCTTTTTTACACAAAATTATCATAATACCACCGCATTTTTTTTTAAAATATCTTCATTTTGAACCCTTGATAGAGTGAATCAAATGATAAAATTAAACTCTACTTTTCACCTAAGACTTTCTTAACATATGATCCGTAATATATATATAGTCATAATCAGGTGTGGTCGCGCCTTAACGTGGGGTCAGTGCGGTCGCACCACTATGCATACAAATATACACCACTAAATGTTAGAAAATGCACCACACAAATATGCACCGTTAGGTACGCATCAGCAAAAAACACACCACTAGATATGTAAATATACATCACACAGTGTTAGGAGATGCACCATTAGGGGTAGGGGAGTTATGATGCATTATTTTGGGTGTGTGATGTGTATTTTGGTGTTTTTGTGTATTTTTATTGTGGTGCATTTTCTAACATTGAGTGGTGTATATTTGTATACATAGTGGTGTATTCCTGCTTAGTCGCAAGGAAAGGCGCGACCACATTTGAATAGAATATATATATATATATATATATATATATATATATATATATATATATATATATATATATATATATATATATTACGGATCATATGCAAAGAATGACAAGGTCGGGATATCGACCGATATGAGATGCGAACCTTTCGTCACGGTCCACATAGCCAACTCTATTTGATAGTGTAAATTGACTTAGGTCAGCCTACATAACAAAAATGAGTAGTAGAAAAGGAAAAACGAAACAAAATGTTTTACGTGGAAACCCAAAAGGGATAAGCCACGAGTCTTTTTAGGCTGGGTTAGGGTGAAATCCATTATTATTATTGAATATTACATGTTCCAATCTAGTCCATTGAAATATAAAACAAATATAAGGGGAAATTCATATTGTAGGGAAGCTAACTGAATGATGTGATCAGGAAGCAAACTAAGGGTCCAATCGTACGAGGTCGAAAAGCTACGGTTCAAAGGGTGGATGTTGGGAGTAGATTCAGCAAAAGTCTCCTTTACACTAGGCATAATGGTTCATTTATACTAACTACTAAGTGAAAAGGGGACATAATGATGGTCAATGTTGACATGGATGACGTGACATCCCTTCATTCGGCACTCAAGTAGGTCATGACAAGAGTAAATTGTTGAGGTGACAGCTAGTGAGGTGACGACGAAGTTGACCTATCTACTAATGACGATTTATAAGTCGATTGATGTGGCGACAGATAAGTCTATTGATATGGTGACTGGTAAGTCTACTGATATAGTGAAAGGTAAGTCTACCGATAGGGCGACCAATAAGTCTATGGCCATAGGGGTCGACAAGTAGTTATGTGGGCTCTTTGGGCCGGGAAGTGCACTTGGTCCCACCTAGAAGGACCCTCTAGGTAAAAAAAAAATACACTTATGAGATCTATTGAGATCGAGAAGTACACTTGTGAGTCTTCTTGAGATTGAGAAGTGAACTTGTGAACCCTCTTGAGACCAGGAAGGACACTTGTAAGCCACGTAGAGCAAGTAGGGCTACTCTATAATCCTTTCAGTTTCAATATAAGAAAGAGTAACCTATGAAATTCTTACTTTATCCCTCTAATAATAAAGGGTTTTTGAGTTTTCCGTCAAGTTAAGACGAATCCATAACGTCGGGGACTAAATGCGTCACTTCATTCATAATTGAGGGGTTAAAAAGGAAAATATTTGGTGGACTCCTATTTTATACACCCAACTTGTATTCGCTCCCACGAGTTTTTGATGTAGACAATTTTCTATGAACTCACATGATGAAAATAACCAATCTTTGTTTGCCACAAAGTATAATTAAGGGAGTAGAATTTTTAAGTATGTATAGTATTACACCATTAAAAATGAATACCATCGTAAACTGTCAATATGAATAGAACTCAAGACAAAAGATGAAAAGACACCATTTTCTCTTTAAAAAAAAACATTAAAAATAGCATGGAGTAAAAATAACGGTAAATATAACAGCCAGCCCAATATTTAATCCATAAAAGTCAACGTCAGATACTTTGAGGTCACCAGAAATCCAGAATCTAAACTACCTCCCGTTTCTTCACCAAAGCATCCACAACCACCAGCTTCATCGCCTACTTCACCTCACAACCTCTAACCTATAAATACACGCCAATAATTTCATTTCTCCATTGTCTGTTTCCCCAAACCCTTGGACAAGTCTCAGAGACGATTCTGCATTTCTGCAGATTACTATTTATCAAATCTTCACTTCTCTCACATGTCCTCCGTCAATGGCCGCCGCATTTCAAGCTCCGTATCTCCTCCAATTGCCTGTCCGATCGCCGCAGCTCCGGATTGTTTTGTCCGGCGAATGCCCCGTCCTTCTCCCGTTCAGAATCTCGGGCTTGCCGTCGTTGCATAGGGGCCGTAGAGTCTCGGTGAAGGTGCGGACTCTAGATGTTGTCAGGTGCTTGACGAAGTCGACGGTGGAGCCCGAGCAGGAGGGTTTGGTTGATCGGGAGATTAGCGGGGATGATAGTAAGGTTGATCCGCAAGAGGTCTTGGCTGAAGCTGCGGCTCAGAAGGAGTTTTCCAGTGATTCGGTCGGTCAGCGGAAGGTTGTCGCCGGCGATTCTCTGTCCCTTGGGATCCGAGAACCGGTTTACGAGGTCCCTAATGTTATTTCGATTTTGATGTATCTTCGTATTCTTAGCTTTAATTTATAAATAAATATATTTCCCGCTCGCATGCCTTCTTTTGTCTTTCCTGACCTATTACTATAACTATTCACCTATTGTAAGGTTTTAATGAATTTGAAACTAACCTGACAGTTCAATTGATTGGATAGTTATTACTGAATATGAGTTTGGCTTCATAGTAAATTACTAAGGAGTAATGAAGTTCAGATTTTGGCTAGTAATGTGTGAATAAACTTTTGAAGGGGATACTTATTTGATTGTAGTCATTCTAGGGAAAACACAATTAGTATGAGCTAGGGAAAGTTGGAAATGCATGCAGTCTGTTTCATACTTCACGGTTTGGTTGCATTCCAATGTGCATGTTGGAGAGATTTTCCTTACTCTGCTTTCAGGATAGTGATATTCTTTTACTGAGGCATATAGAAGTCTGGTTATTTGAGTTCTGAATACTATGAATAGTGGATTAGTGATGGGCTTTCATATTTCCTTTGAGCATGTTAGGCATATTTGAAAACATGAGAACATGTTTTAGACCTCCAAAACACAAATGTCAGAATGCATAGCAAATCCTCTTTACCTTTGAGCTCATAACTAGCTGATGAAGTGATGAACCTTGTAATAGTATCATGAACAATGATTGTAAGCTATTTGATTGAATTGATGATGGATTTAGCAGCACCACTAGTCTCTATTTTGTTGCCCTTGTTTTAGAACTTGTATTAGTGGCTAACTCTCCAGAGTTGCTTATATATCTTTTTAAGGTACTGGAAGTAAAGTCAAATAGGACGGTCTCAACAAGAAAAATAAATAGAAGAAACTTGCTGAAGTCGAGCGGTAGGTTAACTTTTTTCCCTTCAAAATTCAAGCTTATCTCCCTGTATTTGTTAGATGAATTTAACAATTAAACTTTTCTCTGTATTTTATTCATAAACTATATGCTGAGATTATATTTTTTAAAATTCCACTGTTCAATTCTAGTTAAAACCCTGTATATCCACTGCTTTGAATAATTTGTTCTGGCACCTTATTTATTTATAAAATTCCACTGTTCAATTCTAGTTAAAACCCTGTATATCCACTGCTTTGAATAATTTGTTCTGGCACCTTATTTATTTATTATTTTTGCCCGACGCAATTTTCTGTTAATGCTCTCTCTTTTCACTCTTACATGTCTGTGGATGCAAATGATCTAATTGCCAGAATATGCTAATTACATTCAGGTCTTCGTCCTCGAGATATCCGGAGTGTTGATCCATCATTGTGGTTGACAAATTCAATGCCTTCTTTACTGGTATGCAGAAATTCATGATTTCATGTCATTATTGTTTATGCTGGGAGAACTTTTTCCTATTGTCTTTTGATGGAATGCATGCATCTTAGGTGGCCTTTATGGATTGATTTCAGCTAAAACTTATCCCTTCAATTCCCAGAACAGGTTAACTTTTTCTTTTGGTCCTTTCTGTCACTAGAATCTAGAATACAAAATGGAAGCATATGGCTACTACTATCCGTTTGTGTTTCTTAAGCTCCTTTATTGGGATATTACACAAAAAATGATGCCTTAACATCTGGAGCAAACTGTTCCTAAAGCAAATTGATCTATTATATCTCAAGAGTGCCTCGTTGGATTTTGAAGATAAAATGTTGGTAGTTGGCTTGTATACATAAGTCCAATTTTGTTTATAACATAATAAAGTGTTAATGTCGTAAAATTAGATTAGCTTTTACATTTCATTATTTCACAGATTTATCACTGATATGAACTTTTGTCTTACTATTCAATGTTCCCATTGGCTTCTCACATCATATGTAGTCATATTCCATTTCTTTGTGCTAAAAATGCATTACAGGAATCCACTTGTTCTTTTAATGTATATTAATATTTGAAGCATCACTCCAGGTCCGTGAACATGCAATCCTATTGAATCTGGGCTCTTTACGAGCCATAATAATGCAGGAAAGTGTCCTTGTATTCAACTATAACAGGTAATCCCCTTGCAACGCTGAAAATTTTTTGGTCTAATGTGTACAGTGTCTAAGTGGACCTTACATTTTACTTCTGGATGTTCACAGTAAAGGCGGAACAGCTTTCATTGGTGCACTCTTACCTCGGCTAAACCCTGACAACTTGAGTGGAGGGCATTCAATGCCATTTTTGCTTGAGGTTTGCCTTTTGACTCTGCTTATACTCTAATACTTGATGATATACTTGCAGACATTGCTGCTTTTTTCTCAGTCCTTCAGAAGATTTCTACTTCATTTTTAGTGGATGATGTCTAATAGTAGATTGAATTCGAATTAGTGACATTCTTCACTTACATGATACATCATTGGGTACAGGGACATATATCATGTGAACCTTTATGTAAAGGTCCATGGTCCATCAGTTATGGACACAGGTTAAGATAATTTCAAATGCAGGAAGCAACTAAGCACACTGCGAGGAACTTTTTACTTAATTCTGTTTTCCATAATTGCAGTGTTCACCAAATAGTTGTTTTCATTGGTTTTGCCTTACATTGGTGGAATGCCTACAAGCAGAATCCATACCAAATGCACCACTTTTCAGCTGCTTGATCAATATATTCTCTTTGGCATTTCTTTTGTTAAAATCTCTGTAGAAATAATTTGAAGAAAATTATGTTGGTGACCCTCTGATATTTTTGAACCGAAAATACTTGTCCTGATAATTTTCAGGTGGTTGAAGCAGCCTTGCATTCACGGATTCAACGACTGGAGCAGAGATTATGGGATCTAGAACCTCATGTGAGTAAGGAACATAGTGAGCATATGTTTATCTTTCTTTTCACCGACCCCTTGCCTCAACAATATTTTGCTTAAGATTATAGCCTGTGCTCATATTCAGTTGTTGCACTTTGTTTAAGTCACTCGTTACAAAATAAATCTTCTATTTCTGTAGGTGCAGGATTTACTTGAGGTTTTGCCTAATAGATTGACTGCAGATGTATTAGAGCAACTCCGGATGAGCAAACAGTCTTTGGTAGGCCATTTAACCTCACAGCTAATTTCGCAATCACAATACATATGAGATTTAAAAAAGTAACTTTCCTCCTTTTTTGGGCACTCCTTTATGTGAAGGTTGAACTGGGTTCTAAAGCTGGTTCCCTTAGACAAATGCTACTTGATATTCTTGAGGATACCCATGAAATACGCCTCATCTGTATCATGGGAAGAAACTGCACCCTCAAGAAAGAAAATGATGAAATGGAATGTGCTGTTTCCTTGGACAAGCAGATTGCAGAGGGTAAGTTGGTTATTGGTTTTCTAATTACTGCTAATAACACTTGCTACTGGATAGAGAGGCAACTAATCAACTGATTAATTTAAATGCCTAATGCTACACATTTAAATGTGTGCTTTGCAGAGGAAGAGGAAGAAATTGAAATGCTTTTGGAAAACTATCTACAAAGGTTATTACTAGGTTCCATTTCAAATTTATGCAAGTGCTTTGAATTTTAGCTAGTAACCAATAATTATGTGCACATGTGTACATACAACAGAAACCGGGTTTAGTCCTAATGATTTGTACGCATTTCCAATTCTTCTATTGTATCTTATCAATGATGTGAAATGTTTGTAACTAACAACTCCCCTTCTGTAAAAGAAGTGATAGAGGAGATGAGATTTGAATCCCCATCAAATGTCTGGAAAGAGTCTTGGCATACCAAAATCTCCTACCCATCAAAGTTAATCTTGCTAATGATGTATATACTTGTTCTTAATGTCCATTCTTTGTAAACTGAAACACAGATCTTTTAGATAGTTTCATCTTTGGCATATTACATTTCATTTTAGGCTCAAAACAAACACTGGCTAAAGGCTGTAAAATTATACGGAGTAGTATATATCAAACTAATTGTTTATGGCAAGTATTGTCTATTACTTTGTCTTACATTGCAAAATAGATATTATGAACTACCACTGTGTCTCATCTATATTCTAGTTAACCTGACTAGCTTCTTGCAAATGCAGATGCGAATCTTGTCATGGTCAAGCAGAAAGGCTCCTTGATTCTGCAAAAGAAATGGAAGACTCAATTGCTGTTAACCTAAGGTTCGTATACCTTTGCCTTCCCTGATTTCTTTGATTGTAGAGATAACAAAAATTGTAACTGCAGATAGAGAAATGGAAGACTCAAAAGAAATAGAAAACTTGAACTAATTTACTGCAATTTCTTTTTCCTTATCAGCTCCCGTAGGCTTGAGGTAAGCAGAGTGGAATTACTCCTGCAGGTTGGGACATTTTGTGTTGCTGTTGGTGCTCTGGTAGCAGGTAGATAAGTGCTTTTGTATCTTTTTATGATGAAAATTTGTATATGTGGTGGATTGAGACAGTCTCTTACTAATATTTGTTCACAAAACTAAACAACTAAAAGTCTAAAATGGCTTCACTTAAATAGATAAATGGACACACATTCTTAATTTCTACTTTCAATCATAAAAGAGATAATTGTTAAATTAAAGTGAAAATGGTCAAATAGGACCTCCAACTATACACCAAAATACAATTAAACCCCGAACCAAAAAAAAAAGTAGTTCCAATTGAACCCATAAACTTGTTAAAACAATGCAATTGACCCATTTTGACCTATAATAGCATGTTAACACGAAGTCAACCGCCACCTAGGATCCCACATAGGTTTTATCCTCTAGCTAATGCCCTAATACCTTGGGTGCAGGTATATTTGGAATGAATTTGAAGTCTTACCTTGAAGAACAAATGGTATGTAACCCCAACCTCCAATCTCAAGGGAAATTGGTATATTTCAAATGTGAATGTTTTTCATCTCTCTAAATCTGTTGTTAACTTTATGCAGTATGCATTTTGGCTAACAACGGGAGGAATAATCATTGGCGCTTTTGTGGCATTTTTTGTAATGTACTTGTATCTCAGAACAAGGAAAATACTGTAAGTTGTTATGTTAGTCACTTATATTTCTCCTGGATTTTAAATAATTTGAACCATTATCTGTACGTAGTTACATTACCTCAGCAATTATGATAACTGTGTTCCATCTTTCACAGATGAAGTGAAACCTGAGAAGCCTCCGCTCTTGACTGCATATAGGGCATCAATTCTACTATTCCCCGCGATTTCTGGTCGAGTCCTTATTCCTCTAGGAATGAGCTTTCAAGTTTCAATCACCAGTCACCAGAACAATAGTCTATACTAAAACAATGAAGGAATTCCTTGTTTGGTACAAAGGAAGCTACATTGTTTGGAGAAGGTTGATGATCATCCATCCTAAACTAGGTTGTTTGTGAAATTGCCCCTTTTGGATCTGCTATACTAGAGGGGCAGGATAATTGGACCAGTATAGTAACACTAAATGGGAAGATTGAGGCTTGGATTGGAGGTAGTTGGTTCGATTCTGTACAGGGTTAAATAAATCTTTAGAGCATCTTGATATCAAATATTTTTCTGCTGCCTGAGATTTTGGCAGATGATTTTATTTAATAAACAGTTTATTTTGTTTTGGTGGCTAACCTCAAATGGCCCTTTTCAGTGTGTTGGCAGTCCAACTGCGTATTATTATTATTTGTAGATATTGTGTCATTGTTGGAACCTTAAGATTTAGTTGAGTTGATAAAAGTTGAGATTTGATATTTAGACACCTCATCAAGGATTTGCTTACATTTCCCAGAAGGTATTTGCATTTGATTCTTGTTAATTGTGAATTGTGTGATAGATATTTTTGACAAAACCAAATTCAGTTTGAGTTGCAAATACAAAGTTTAACAGTTTGGTTCACATAATCTTATATTACTTTGGTATAGTAATGTTATAATGTTATATATTATATTGTTTGATTAGATTATCTTATAATGTTATATTACTCCAAAGTTTATGCGATGGTAATATTTCAAGATAATTTAATTACCTCTATTTTCTTTGATAATCTTATATTATCTTGAAAGAATTAATTTCAAGAATGGTTACTTAACTATTAACATTTACTAATTTTTATTTTGGACTTCCAGTTGTACCATAAATGATCCTTTAATTATTGACATTTACTAAATTTCATCGACTTATAATTTAATTATAAATGGTCCGTTAATTATTGATTTTGTTTCAAATTTAATCATCTAGTTAAATATCAATTTAATAAACATTAAGTAATCTTACAATTCTAAAATGAAGAAAGATTGGAGAAAAAATAAAAAAGAAGATTATATGGTGATGTGTATAAGAGTTAAACCCACGCAATGAAATGATGAATATATAAGGAAATAAGAGTTGTGGATGCCTTTAGAAAAATATTATGGGCACAAAAATTTCTTTAGCATAGCTAGTACGGCAATTTATATCATGGATCAGGGTACACAATGCATTGTGCACCTCGTACCAAAATGATCATATTAACGGTTTGTATTTTTGAAAATCACGTTTCCCGTTTCGGCCGTTAATTTTCAAATATAAAAAAAAAATGCGTTGTTTAGATTGGGGGTTTTGATTTGCTGCTTGTTGATGCAAATAAATGAATTCGTATGTGATATTCGTTGATTGAACTATATGGGAATAGTGATAGGATTGTTTTTTAAACAACTAGATGATCCGAAGGTTAGGAGGATGAAGTCTATGTATTTGCGTTAATATTCTGTGTATTCTTTGAAGGCATTCTGTGTATTCTTTGAAGGCATTCTGTGTATTGTACACTACGATTCAGTGTATTCATGTTAGGGGTACTTAAACATAAGTTGTGACGTATTTTGTGTATTCAAATGTTAGGAGAACGGTTTATGTATAGTAGTGTCAATATTCTGCGTATTCCCTGAAGTCATTCTGTGTATTCTAGACAAGGATTTTGTATATTCATGTTAGTGGTACTTAATCAAAGAGGTGATGTGTTTGTGTATTTGGTGTTTTCATTTTCTGCGTATTATTTGTAGGCATTCTGTGTATTGTAAATTACGATTCTGTGTATTTATGTTATGGGTACTTAAACGTTAGACATGTTTTGTGTATTTAAATGTTAGTTTTGTGTATTCCCTAAAGTCATTCCGTATAAAGTTATTCTGTATATTATAGACAAGGATTTTGTGTATTCCTTGAAGTCATTTGAAACGGCGTCTGTACAGTCACCCCATCCACTAACATTCAAAACAACGTCGTTTTATACCAAGGTCCACAGTGACGCTGGTCCACAATATAACAATTGAGCCAGTACATACAAGAGTTCATCTAAACATCGCCTGGCCTAACTGCTTAGTTTTGAAAGACATTTTCATTGTTTCAAATGGTTGTAAATTCATATTAATCTTACTGTATAATAAAATTACAACGGTTAACAGATAACACCTAGAATTTTGAACTATATACTTTTACATCTAAACATGAACCCTATGCGGGGGAAAACTAGCCGTCATTACTTGTGACCTAACGGGCAAAGAACCACAAGAAAGACTCAAACTAAGAATGCCAATAAATAGCTCCCGCAGAAAGCCAAACTTGAAACCTTGTGATTACCCAGCCAGTTATCTAACCAACTTGAGCGGGTAGCCTCATAAACCCCACTACTTTTGTAAGGGGCAAAATGGGATAATGATGATACAGGGGAAAAAGCAAAACCTGAATAAGTTACAGTTTATGCTTTCTGTCTGGTTTCCTGTAGATTGAGAAGCCTTGAATTGTTATCGACTCCGGAGTTCCATCAATGGCTGGCTATATTAATATTCCTCATTCTCACCTCCATTGCCTCTCTCTCATTCTTCTCCTCTTTCTCTGAACTTCCATCTTCTGTTGGTGTTAGCAAAGAACTGGATGCAGAAGGCACAGGATGATGTTGGGGTCCTCCAGTTATCCATGGATGGTTGAGGCACTGTGCCGCTGTGGGTCTTTTCTCAGGCACAAAATCGAGCAAGGGAACGAGGAAATCCGCCATGTCTCTTGCATCTTGCTCGCTGAAATCATATTTTTCCTTGAGCACCTTACTAAGAGGCCAGAACCGCAAGCGTTTTATGTGCCTCAAATCTCCGTATCTGTTGAAGAATTCCCGTGAATAGCGCCCACCTAAGGCAATCTGCATAAATACAGAAATTAGTATACAGGAACGCATCAATAAAATGCATAGTGGATTCGGTTTTTCAATTTTGTTCGGGAAGAAAGTAAAAGGAGTAGCTAGTTCAATGTTAGCTAGCAATACTTTAAAAGAAGCTAACCTTGCGTGGCATCATTCCCAGAAGCTCCATCATTAACGCCAAGTGGTCCTGTAACACAGGGGCAGGGAATCAGTAAGCATCGAAGCAGAACACAAATCCCAAGTACAATAACTAATATAATTGGCGATTTGTAATCGAATTCATATATATATGAAAAGCTCAACCAGAAAAGTAAAAAATGAAACTTGGATGCCAGTTTTAGGAAATGCATTTCTTTGTTAGCCCAGGCTGCTGCCAGGAAACTTCATATTTGAAAGTACTCTAAGAATAGTTAGGAACATATATTAAAATTGTTGTCCCCAAACAATTAGCTGCAGAAGATTATAGGCAGCTAAGAAAATTTTCAAAATGGAACTAAGAATTTTCTAAAGACGATTGTGTAAATTTTGTGGATTCCAAATATGATCAGGGAGGAATGGAGGGTAGAAAACCAAATCACATAATGGATATGCAGATGTTCGGTCTTGTAAAAGCAAAATTGAATAGAAAGTGAAACTATTGTACCTCGTCCCTGTCATAATTGTCACCACTATGAGGATCAAACAGAACGTCTCCCGTAGCCATCTCAAAGCAAATGCAAGCGAAGGACCAGAGGTCTACCGGAGTTGAGTACTTAATGCCCAAGATAACCTCGGGGCATCTATATTGTCTAGTTTGAATATCACTTGTAAACTGTTTGTAAGTCCAACAAGCATTTCCAAAGTCAACCAATTTGCATTTAAGGTCAACCTCAGCCGATAGCTTTTGCCTTACTGAGCGGCTGACTCTCTTATGTTTTTCAGTCTCTACGAGCCTATCTGAGGCACCCTCTAGTTCACGTGACTCACTTTTGAAGGATATGTTATCAGTTTGGCATTCAGCCGAGTCTCTATCCGCTTTTGCATCCTGAAAAGAATCTCTGGGACTATTTGCTTCATTATCTTGCTCAACTTCTCCAGGTGCGTCTTTCCCAGCGCATCTTTGAGCTGCCTGCTTAGCCTTTTTCCGTATTTTCTTCTTCTGGTTCCTGGTCAGATCACTATTCGAAGTCTTGGCACCACTTGAAGTCCCTGCATCCGGGATAATCTTACTTCTATTGGATGAAAGAACGAGAGGAGCACCAGACTTTCTTGGATCTTTGTTCGGATCAATCGACGATAAAAGCAAGATATTTTCAGGCTTCAAGTCCGTGTGTATGATCGAGAGTTGGCGATGAAGATAATCAAGACCCACTAAAACATGGAAGCAAATTTTTTTAACCATGTGAAGAGGAACCCCTCGATAATCCGAATACTTAATAAGGGTCAAAAGATTATCACCCAAGTACTCGAAAACCATACAAACATGCTGTCCATTGGGGCCTGAATGCTTAAAGTGATCCAATAACTTAACCACACACTTTTCGTCTTCTGGATCTCCTTCCGCAATTTGCTTTAGTATTGCAATCTCATCCATTGCTGCTTCAGTATAGTGGTGAGCACTCTTTTGAATTTTTAGAGCCACAAATTTCTGCAACCCACAAACCAGAGAAAGGAAGAATTAGCCCAATGCCCATGATTCTCAATAAGCCAAACTCAAAACAAAAGTGCACACCCTCCCCCACACCCAAAACCACCAACAATTAAAATAACCCTCCACAAATAACTGGTTGTTTGGTTTGAATTATGAATAGAAAATCTATAAATCTTCCAATTCTTGACCCAAAGGTACCACCTTTAAAGTATGACACAACATACAATTGAATTATAACAAGAAAAAAAGTAAAGACTTTTTTGAACACAGAATTTACTCACCAAGCAAACACCCTAGGGCCTTTGAATTCTCAAATGAGAACCACCCAACGGTGAGAACATGAAACTAACAATCTACTACACGAATGCACACAAATCATTAGAGGGTAAATTGAAATAATAGATTGTGTACATTCATGTAAAAGTTCGAAAGTTCTCACATGCGGTGAGAAAGAGAAACTAACAATCCACTACATGAATGCACACAAATTATTACAGGGTAAATTGTGTGTCTAAAATAATAGATTGTGTACATTCATGTAAAAGTTGGAAAGTTCTCACCCAAAAAAATCAAGGAGTCAATTTTCTATATGACATACTGTTTACAATATTTATAAAAATAGCACCGCCCTTTTCCCTTTAGCTCCGGAGGGTAAAAATTGCTTGTTAAAGATACAAGTGTACTAACTACTAAGCATGCTCAAATGTATAAGAATTTAGAGCGAAAAGTGTAAAGAAATGGAATTTACGGAAGTTTGAATGTCCCAAGCGAGCCAGACAGTGGAGAAGTGGCCCCAGCCAAGCTTGCTCTGAACTACATAACGTCCCTGCTTGAATGCGTCTCCAATTCGGACGGCGTGGTACCCTCCGCTCCGGTAGTATTCGGTTCCCTCGTCTTCCGAGGTATAGTCGCTAGTCTCACTCTCATCGCCGCCGTTCCTGTCGTCCACCGCCGCCATCGTCTTCCGTTTCGAGAATTCTCCGCTCCGGCAACCTAAGCCGCGATAAGAATTCTAGAATGTAGTAGTAGAAACTAGAGAGAGTGTGAGGTAGAAATGTAGAATTAGGGTTTTTTTTTTGCTTGAAATGATTTTCAGGTGGCTACATGTGGCGCCACCTTGAAAATTCATGTTCATTCTAATTCCCAATTTGTTTTTTTCCAAATATGGTATTATTAAATTAATCACTATTATTTATGCGTTCAAATTTAAATTTTTATTAAAACTTGAAACTTATTTTTTCGTGTGAAAAATAAGGTTTTTGCTGTAGAACTAGACATATCTTTGTGTAAATAGATATAATGAGATCAGTAAAGTAAAGAGAAAAAAGACAACAGATATAAAAAAATATTATCATAATATAATTCATCTAGTAATGTTCCCATTACTAATAATAATAATGTCTTGTTAAAAATTCACTAGAAAAATTTAATGAGAAAAATCTAGTTGAGAAAAAGAGTATATGATGTATGTGTGTGTTTATGTTGTACTAATTGTCCAACTAAAACAACCTTTAATTAAGAAAATTATATCAAAACTCAATCAAATGAAAAAAAAAGAGTACAACTGTTGGCCTTTATGACCCAATCTTCAAGATTGATTCAAGTGATGACATTACCCTGAAAATAACAATCTTCAAATCTCACACATAAACCATATTTCAAAGGGAAAAAGGGTCAAATAGGCCCCTAAACTTTACCCCAAAAGTCAATTAGGCACCTAAACTTTAAAAAGGGTCAATTAAACCCTTTAACATATCAAATTGAGTCAATTAAACCCAATAACCGGTAAATGACCTGTAATAACAGGTCATTTCAACTCCAGCGACATAATCCGGCAGCCAGCGACATATTCCGGCGACCGGCGACGGTCGAATCGTCGCCGGTCGCCATTTCCGGCGGATGGGCGACCAAAAGGTCGCCTTCCCGCCGGAGAAGGGAGAAGGCAACATTTCCGTTGCCTTCTCCAGGAGAAGGCGACGGAAATGCCGCCTTCTCCCGGAGAAGGCGACGGTTCTGGTCGCCTTCTCCCAGAGAAGGCGACGGAAATGTTGCCTTCTCCAGATCTGGTCGCCTTCTCCCGGAGAAGGAGACGGTTCTGGTCGCCTTCTCCCAGAGAAGGCGACGCTCCCGGAGAAGGAGACCAGATCTGGTCGCCTTCTCTGGAGAAGGCGACGTTTTCTGGTTGCCTTCAACTGGAAGGCGACCTCAGGTCACCTTCTCCGGCGGGAAGGCGACCTTTTGGTCGCCGGTTGCCGGAATATATTGCCGGCTGCCGGATTATGTCACCGGAGTTGAAATGACCTGTTATTACAGGTCATTTACCGGTTATTGGGCTTAATTGACTCAATTTGATATGTTAAAGGGTTTAATTGACCCTTTTAAAAGTTTGGGTGCCTAATTGACTTTTGGGGTAAAGTTTAGGGGCCTATTTGACCCTTTTCCCTATTTCAAAAATAAGTGTAGAAAGAGATTTTGTGAACAAATATGCTAGATTGTCACTGAAGAATATTTTGTATAATAATCTTTTGACACTTTTGGAATTTACGTGGATTTAATCTAGACACTATATATGTTCGGGATAAGGATCAAATTGGCTCTCGAACATATTGAAATAATGTAATTGGACACTTGAACTCCAAAAAGTTTCATTCAACACTTGAACTTGGTAAAAAATTTCAATTGGTCCATGTTTGCCTGCTGTAGTAGGTTGACAATTATTATACCGTGGACCACGGTGCACATAGCAATGTGAACCACATAAGTAAACGGCGCCGTATTGATAAGTATTGGCCGTTGACGGGACGGACGCCGTTTCGTTCGTCCAATAAACATTTTTTTTTAATTAAAATATATAAGCGAGAGAGTCTTCTTCAACAAGACTTGCTCCACTTCGACGTTGTCCAAGCAAGAAACTCCGATGATCACACATACAGAACTCAAGAACATCATAACCAACACACATTAATCAACAACCAAAACACAGCTTCACCAAAGAAACAAGAACGCACGTAACTAAAGGTAAATATTTAAACAACATTGTGAAATTTGAAAACAAAAACACATAATATTTGTATATATATCACATTCGCATTCACATTCTAGCATGAATATTTACTGATTCTCCATATTCTAGCATTTTATCATCCACATTGTTGATTTACAGTACTAAACCTCATGAAACAACTGTCTTAGGTTATTGATAATACTAAGGCTTATATTCTGTGTATTATTGTTAATGAGTCTGTGTATTATAGCATGTCATTGTGTGTATTCTAGTATGTTATCATCTGCATTGTTGATTCCAACAGTCTTAGGCTATTGATAATACTAATGCTTTTATTCTGTGTATTATTGTTAATGAGTATGTGTATTATTGTATTTCATTCTGTGTATTCTAGCATGTTAATTCTGTGTTTTCTATTATGTGACAACAATGTCAAGCTCCCTAGAAAGTGATCAAATCCTAGCAAATGTCATACTAACAAGGAAGCGCAAGAGAGAATGTGCAGCTACCTCACAACCACAAACAGTAGAGAGACAAAAAAAAAAAAAAAAAAAAAGCCTGCTAAAACATCAGCAACCAAACAATCAAAGAAAGGAAAACAAATAGAGGATGCCAAGCCAAAAAACAAAAAATACTTCATTGTCCGAACAACTCCTAAGCAGTCGTTCAGCCTCATAAGTAGTTTGAGTGAGGAGCAGCATTAAGCTGTCAAGGATATAGAATTTGGGTCATTGCTAGACATAAAGGTCACTCATTGTGATGATGCGCTAATCAAGCACATTCTAAAGAAAATGGACATAGAGAGATGCTCAATTCAAATTGATGATGGTGAAGATGAACTTTGTTTGTCAGAAGACGATATCCAGACTACTCTTGGACTCCCAAAGGGTAAACTCCATGTGGTAGAGGGCACCTCCGCTAATGAGACTGAACAATTCAACACCGTGGTCAAAGATTGGAGACAAAGATGGGGAATAGAGAAGGGAACCCCAACAACCACTGAGATGCTAAACAGAATTGTTGAGAGACAAGACTATGGTGACATGTTTAAACGCGACTTTGTCATCTTTGTGGTTACAACACTGACCAGGGGGTACAAGAACACCTTTTGCAACTACAGGATCCTGTACTCACTACAGGATGTGAGCAAAGTCAGAGAAATGAATTGGTGTGCTTACACCATAAAAAGTCTTCTAGACATTGCAGAAACCTAGAAATCAAACAAGGATACCTCATACAGTGGGCCTGCAACTTTCCTTATGGTACGCAATACTAACTTAGTCTTATAATTCTATACATTATTGAATAAAATGCCTTACCTGAGTCTGTGTATTCTATGTGTATTCTATTGAAAGATTCTGTATATTCATGTTCACATTCTGTGTATTACTGAGTAATATTCTGTGTATTGTAGTTAGTCATTCTGTGTATTCGATGATATATCTCTGTACATAGTCCTAAATACTAAACCCTAAATCCTAGATCCTAACCCCTAAATGCTAAACCCTAAACCCTACATGCTAAACCCTAAACCCTAAATACTTAAGCTACTAATAATACTTAAGCTTATATTTTGTTTATTCTTGTTACTGATTCTGTGTATCCTAGTTACTCATTATGTATATTCTGTTATACAATTCTAATCTTTGTTTGTTTGTTTTTTTCTTTGAAGCTTTCTTACCTGGATCGAGTCTAGATCAGGGGGCTTGTTCTCACACAGACCCCTCCAACCATTAAAGACTAGACAACGAAAGACGTTAGAGCAACGCTTGCAGTGCATAAGAAGCCAGGAAAGTATGATAGGGGAAAGGTCATTGATAGAAGGCCAATGCCGGAGGATGAAGTGACTCATAAACCAATTAAGTTCGAAACTGTACAACGAGTCACTGACTCCCTGAAGAAAATGGCTTCTAGTATTGCAGAGTTTGGGGATGTTATGATAGGGATTGGAACGCACAATTCTGCAGCTAAAATAATAAAGAACATCTTTGTCAACTTCTCCCACATTGTCAACCCAACACCAAGCCCAAATCTAACCCCACCGGTCCCACCCGAGAGCCTACTAAGAGATGACGATGTCTTCAACGAGCCAAGCTTCTTAGAAGTAATCGTTGAGCTTGAAGCTGCCTTCTATGAAACCATGAGGAACATCACGCATGAAATCAATGCACCATCTTTCCAGCTATTATGTCCAACACCATCACCACCACAGTGTGAAGATCAACAAGCTGCATCACCGTTATCAACTGCTACAGTAGCAGCAACAGCACCAACAGAAACAACAACAACAGCACCAGCAACAACAACATCACATGCAGCACCAGCAGCAAGATCATCCCCAAGAAGGCAATCACCGAGAGCAAAATCAGCCCAAGCCCCACTGGAAAAGATCCCACCAGCACCAACAATGGGGGAACAGCAACCAGAAGCAATGCCATCCCCAAAATCTCCCCAAATAGCAACCATGTTGGAAACTTTGGTTGAAAATATTTCTAAAGGGGCTGCACAACAACCACAAGTGGGCCCATCTACTTCAAGACCACCAACACCATCTACTACAACACCACATACACCAGCTGAGATTGAATTTGAAAGGTATACACCTATGCTTATAACCCTGTGTGATTTACTAATACTTGTGCTTATATTCTGTGTATCTTATTCAGTAATTTTGTGTATTCTAACATGTCATTCTGTGTATTCTGTATATTACAAAGTTTATTTCGTATGTGACTTGAAGTATATATTCTATGTATTACATAGTAGCATTCTATGTATTACATACTGTCATTCTGTGTATTGACTATTATATTTCTGTGTATCTACACAGCATTCTTGCAGAACCCGAAGAGGATATTGAAGATGTCCATCAAAAGAAAAGACCACAGAGAAAGTTGAAACAACTCCCACTGGCCTTACGTTCACCTTACTAGGCAAAAAACAAAACCAAGCTGACAAACGTTTCAGCTAGACAAAAAATCTTTTCAGACTACGCATTCTTGACTTCCGGTGGTGAATATTCAATAAAGTAAATTCCATTTTGATAACTCTTACTAGACATAAATCATATTACTTAACATGTTATTTCCTTATCATTAATCTATATTTTCTTTTGTGTAGTGACATGCTTTATTTGGGAAACAATTTGGTAGCTTACCGGGAAGATTTCATGACAATGGCATCGGGTTACATATCTACAAACATTGTATAAATTTGGTGATAAATAATGACTATACTAGACACGAGAAGATCAATCAACCAACCGAAAAGAGTTTTCTTCTATGAAATTGTTGTAAGATTGTTAGTCTCAAGGATTGTTGGTGCTGGTTGTTCAGGGACTTGTGTAGAGGGAAATTGAGTCTCAGGAGTAACATCAAGAACATGAGGAGGTGCCAACAATCTGTGATCAATTCTTCTTATTTTGGGTTGCTCATTAACTTCATACTTGTATGCTTTGAGCCCTTCAATAGACAGGAAGACATAGATCAAGCTAGGGTAAGGAAGTTTGACCTTCGGATCCTTGGCATCTAGAAAGCTAATAACCTGGTCAAAGATTACTGCTCCAAGGTTTATAGGAATTCCTAGCCCAATTTTGTATATGCCTTCAACCATATGTGGATTGAGATCACCTCGATGTTCTCTTGCAAGCCAATTTATCAAAGCAAGTTTATGGAGAATTGCAAACTTGGAAGTTAATACTTTGGCAGGTAGCATATTTGTCTCAGTTGGCCAGTAACTTATTACTCCACCAATCAGTCTCTTAGTCATGACATTTGGATAGCCAGTAACTTATTACTCCACCAGTCGGTCTTTTAGTCATGACATTTGGACAGACTTCAACTTCCTCTATGTCTTTAGAAATGCCAAGATAGGTGTTAATCTTGTGTGCACTAAAATAATACCATTTGTTTCGGATCCATGCTCTTTCGCATAACGGAGATTCAGTTTTGTTGATTTCAAGGATACAATTTGCATAAAATTCCTTGATCATGGTCGGTGGGTTAGCTTTGATCTGTGTACCTAATCTCAACAGATTGGTTCTCATTTGTGGTCCTTTGACTTTCAAATTGTTACCATTTGTAGTCCAAGTTAACCACTTATGGTCCTTCTAAGAGGACCATGGCTGGTTAAATTTTGAAAGTTGAATGACCATGGGTGGTTAACTTGTACTATGAATGGTAATAATTTGAAGTCAAAGAACCATTGGTGGTCAATTTGAAAGTTTAAGATTAATTATAGCAAAACTACTATACTCAGAGGACCATAGATGATATTAACTCATATACTTAATATGTGAGACATGTTATCAGTTTCATATTATACATACTGTAGTTTCATTTCATCACAACTAAAGTATCATTTTAATTCAACTATAGTTTGATTTGGTAATATATACTGAATATATAGGACATGTTATTCAGTTTCATTTTAGATAGACTATAGTTTTATTACATCGCAACTAAAGTATCATTCTAATTCAACTACAATTTCATTTGACAATATTCGGCTTTATTTTAGATACACTGTAGTTTCATTTTATTCTGAGCACATCATAAATAAAATTTTTTTAAAATATAATGGCCGTTGTTTCTTTATTTAAAGAAATAGTGTCGTTTTTGGACCATGTTTTACCGTATAACAATTGATTACTTAGTGTGAACTTTTTTTAAAAGAACATTTTCGGGTTGTTATGCCGTGGACCCAGGTCCACCTTGCAAGGTGAACCTGGGTCTACATTCACATACATTATACTCTACATTCACAATTTGTAAACTCCACATTCACACATTACAAGATTATATGCTTAGTAATTATACTTTACATTCACATACACTATACTCTACATTCACAATTTGTAAAGTCCACATTCACACATTCAAAACTCTATATTCACATGTCCTATACTCCACATTCACAACTTGAGAACTCCACATTCACACATTACAGGGCTACAAGTTGCTAGAACTTCTTAACTCTATTACAGATTCACACATGCATAACTCTACATTCACGATTTATATATTCCATATTCACAATTTAAAACCTCCACATTCACACATTTCTGGGCAACTCTACATTCACACAATCATAAATCTACCTTCACAATTTCTATACTCTACATTCACACTTTGAAACCTCTACATTTACACATTTTTGGACAACTCTATATTCAGCAATATGTTAAAAAAAAAAAAAAAAAGAAGAGAGAGAGAGGACAAAAACGACGTAGTTTTGGACCCAGGTCCACCTTGCCACCTTGCAAGGTGGACCTGGGTCCACAGCATAATTTGCCAAACATTTTCCACTAATTTTCATTCTTAGAAAATAAGCCCAATTCTTCAAATGAAAATAGAAAATTGGGATGCCCAATTTACAGGCCCATTTTAACAAATAATTACTTAGTAATCGTTATACCCTGCACCACGGTGCACATAGCAATGTGCACCATGTATGTAAAACGACGTCGTTTCGATGTTAGTAGACGCGAAAGCGAACGACTCAGGGAATTCATTATCTATAATACACATAATCATTATCTATAATACACAGAACGTTTGCCTATAATACACAGAATGTTTGCCCTGAATACACAGAATATTGACACAAAATACACAGATGTTAGTGGACGCAAATGACTCCAGGGAATTCATTATCTATAATACACATAATCATTATATAGAATACACAGAAGGTTTGCCTAGAATACACAGAATCTTTGCCCATAATACACAGAATATTGATGCCCGTAATACACAGAACTCATCCTCCTAACATTCGAATGCACAAACACATCACAACTTGTGTTAATAACATGAATACACATAATATTTACACAAAATATACATAACTCATCCTCCTAAACATTCGAATGCACAAACACATCACAACATGTGTTACTAACATGAATACACATAACGGTTGCCTATAATACACAGAACGGTTGCCTAGAATACACAGAATGATTGCCTGGAATACACAGAATATTAACATAAATACAGAGACCGGCCGAAACGGGAAACGTGATTTCCAAAATAAACGCACGATTAGTTTACAATGCTCAAAACGACGTCGTTTAGATACGTGATGCACATTGCTATGTGCACTGTGGTGCACAGTATAATTTGCCATTACTTAGTGTGTAAACTTTTTAAAAATAATATTTTCCGCCAATTTTCATTCTGAGAAAATAAGCCCAATTCTTCCAATCATTATACCCTGCACCACGGTGCACATAGCAATGCGCACCACGTACGTAAAACGACGTCGTTTTGGTGTTAGTAGACGCGGACGCGAATGACTCAGGGAATTCATTATCTATAATACACATAATCATTATCTATAATACACAGAACGTTTGCCTAGAATACACAGAATGTTTGCCCAGAATACACAGAATATTGACACAAAATACACAGATGTTAGTGGACGCGAATGACTCCAGGGAATTCATTATCTATAATACACATAATTCTTATATAGAATACACAGAAGGTTTGCCTAGAATACACAGAGTGTTTGCCCATAATACACAGAATATTGATGCCCATAATACACAGAACTCATCCTCCTAACATTCGAATGCACAAACACATCACAACTTGTGTTAATAACATGAATACACATAATATTTACACAAAATACACAGAACTCATCCTCCTAAACATTCGAATGCACAAACACATCACAACATGTGTTACTAACATGAATACACATAATGGTTGCCTATAATACACAGAACGGTTGCCTAGAATACACAGAATGATTGCCTGGAATACACAGAATATTAACATAAATACAGAGACCGGCCGAAACGGGAAACGTGATTTCCAAAAAATACGGACGATTAGTTTACAATGCTCAAAACGACGTCGTTTAAGTACGTGGTGCACATTGCTATGTGCACCGTGGTGCACAGTATAATTTGCCCAATTCTTCTAATGAAAAAATAGAAAATTGGGTTGCCCAATTTACAGGCCCATTTCGATTCTCTGATGCTCTATTTCCAATTAAAAATAATTGTACACCTCTATGCTCTTTTAATGCTTTAGATGCGTATAGATCTAGATTTATGTGGTTTGTTCCTGTAAATTAAAATTTTTTGTAGTTTGTGGTCTTAAAGCGCACATTTATGTAGCGACCACATTTATATGTAGCGGTCGTAGATTTTCTCACAAATAAAAGATGTAGTAGTTTGTCTTGCTTTTTGTTTCTCCTATTGTGCACAAAAATAAACATCCTTTTTTTTTTTTTTTTAGTACTACTGACTCCGTTACAATGTAGTACATCCTTAATTGGTTACAAAAACCCAAAACCATCAAAATATATGTTTAAAAGAAAAAAATATTTTAAGGGTACATTTGGTTCAAACACCAAAACAGAAATTATAAGTGGAATCAAATACTTAGTAATTGTAATTGATTTTTATAAATGCAATTTTTTTTTTGAATGAAGAGGGAAATTCGCAGAGTTATTACTCGATGGGGTATAGTGGGTAAACCCGTCTACCAAGAAAGTCAAAAGGCTGCTCTTGTTGGCAGTCAAACTTGTAACCTTGCGGTTACCAAGTCAACAATTTGACTAACTTAGATGGAATTATCCCTTAAATGTAATATTTTTGTTTCGTAGTAAATATAAATTGAAATTTAAATAAATAAATAAAAATCATTATTCTACACTTTTCGTCCTTTTGAACATTGGAATAAAAGAATAATGAAGGAAAAAAATCATTTTCCAAACATTCAATATGAAACTTATATATATATAAGTTTCATATTGAATGTTTGGAAAATGATTTTTTTCCTTCATTATTCTTTTATTCCAATGTTCAAAAGGACGAAAAGTGTGGAATAATGATTTTTCAAATTATTAAAAATTTGAATTTAATGGTGCAATAATAAAAGTAAACAAATAAATATAATAGTTGGCATTTGATAATGAGATACACAAATTTTCAACTAAATTATCGATGTTTGAACAAAAAGGGGGGTTTTAACTTTGAAGAGAAGGAACACCTTTCATTTAAAAAAAAAAAAGTTTAAAATGCACCTTTCATAAAGATCTGTTTAAAATGCACTTGAAAGCCCATCAATTTCTCGGCTTAACTTTTCTTTTTTTCTTTTTTTTTTTCTTCTCTTTTTGTGTGAAAATACTTGGTAAATTGTACCATAAATCAAAATTCATCTTACATTGTAGGCCAGACATTTCTTATAAATAACATTCAAATTTTTGGTGTACAATTAATAAATTATGTGTTTATAAATAAATTGAATGCACATAATATAATAATTACAGACACGTAATATGTTACAAACACATAAAAGGTTAAGTATACAGTTAACATATTATGTGCTTGTAGTTAACATATTATATACCTCTAATTTATTTATAGACACATAATTTATTAACTGAAGAAACATAATATGTTAATTGCATGCACATCATTTTTGGATCAGAGTCCACAATGCAAGGTGACCCTTGATCCATGGTATAACAATTGAAAATACTTTTACAGTGTAACCCCTCGGTTTTTCCGGCAAAACTAAGATTCGAAAATAGCGATATAATTTTTTTTAAGCTATGACATTTAAGGGAATACGATTCGGTGCTCAAAATAATTTTTTTCGATTAAGGATTTATTATCGGTAAGCTGCGAACTACGTATCGATTACGAACCGAGAAAATTTCTAGGACGTAGAATCAATTCGGATTTTCAAGAATTGGGATTATTAAGTATCATACGATTAGGCCTGAATTTTAATTGGTTCAAGAGAATTCCTAAGTGGACCGTAAGGGATAAATTGTTACGGACTCTGAACGTAAATTTAGCGGATTATCGGAAAATTCCCAAAATTGGTGATTTGCGACGGGAATATTTTTACGATAATTTTGGTATTAGAATTTTCCCGAATTAAGTCATAATCCTCCGAACATTCATCTGATTTAAGCTTAAACTGATCAAGTGAATTAATATCTTCCAAGGGATTGCTAGGGTATTGACATGTGGCACATGATCTAGGAAGGATTTGATTTTGATTGCTCATTAAATGAAGATGACATAAGGAAGTATGGTGTGTGTACTTGTAGCTTCTAATTCAAGACAAAGCCTAAGATCATTCTTCCACTTCATTCCCCATCATCCGAAATTCCTAAGAAATTAAGGAGAAGAAGAAAAGAAAGAAAAAGAGAGAGAGAGAAGGAAGCTAAGTCTTGCCTTGTGATCAATTTTTTTTCTACTAAATTTCTTCAACTCTTTTAGCAAAGTCTAGGTAAGACTTCAAACTCTAGTGATTTAATCCTCTCTAGCATTTAAGTGTCGATATTAATACAAGAATATATCATTGTTATGGTGACTTTTTAGGACTTTTTGGGAGAAAAAAATCCTAAGGAACAACCTCAAATCGCGATCTAAAAATTCAAGGTAAGGATTCCCTTAAGTCGGTTCAATCGCTTGGAAATAGGCAAATGCTAGGAAAAATTGCATGTTTAGAATTTTGTTCATGAAAAGTATGTGCTATGTTATAGATCTAAAAGTTGGCTCAAAAATCTTTGCTTTGATTTTTGATAAAGTTGTTATGCATGTTCATAGCTAATTTATGCATGTATATGTTGTATTTATGCCCATATAGACTTATACTTGTGAAAATGTTGAAATAAAATCAAGCTAGTCTCGGGCAGTAACTTCCGTGATTTATTGGGAAAAATTGGTAAGGTATTTTGATCCTAAATTTTTTGGACATGTAGATCTATAAGTGTAGAACCTACATATAAAATTTCATAATTTTTGGAGTAGTATAAGTATGGTTTTCGAGTATTTTTCCAAAACTGGTCCAGAGAGAGAGACAGCACACTGCCAAGGGCAAAAATGTAATTTTCTGTGTTAATTCGTGAACCTAGGTGACCAAAACTTTTTATGGAAATTAAGTACTATAAGTTGGGGTTCTACCATAAAAATTTCAAGTGAAAAAGAGTTCGGGAACTATTTTTACCGGCTCAATCTTTCGGACTGCGCCAGAAATTTTCTGGCAGATTTGGGGTGGACGCGGCCGTGGACGCGCGTCCAATGCGCGTCCACCGCGCGCCCAGTGCGGGAAATCCGATTCGTTGCCTCGGCCGAGAGGCTGGACGCGGGCACGGACGCGCGTCCGCTGCGCGTCCGTGGGCGTCCAGTCTCGGCGCGAGATGCCGAACCCGCGGACGCGGTCCGGACGCCGCGTCCGCCGGGCGTCCGCAGGCGCGGCCATTTGCGAGTCCGCGCGACGCGGACTCGTTTCGACTTGTTCTCGACCCGGTTTTTCCCCGATGCTTTTAGGCTTAAGTGTTGTGATATTTTGAGAGCCTACGGGCATCCGGGTGGGTGTTTTTGAAGCCAAAATATTATACTTAAATATTTTACGATTTTGGGAAATAACTATGTCTTGAAAAGTATTATGACTCTATGTTTGGATATTCCGTGATGTGATTAACACTAACTAAGTGTGAGAGATGGGGAAACGTTTGTTTTATGGGATTGTTGACTTTGGAATTTATTAATTAAAGGTGGGTGATGTGTTCCCCACGTGTTACTTAAAGATGGGTGATGTGTTCCCCATGAATGAATCAAAGGTGGGTGATGTGTTCCCCACGTGTTATTTAAAGATGGGTGATGTGTTCCCCATGTATGAATCAAAGGTGGGTGATGTGTTCCCCACGTGTTACTTAAAGATGGGTGATGTGTTCCCCATGAATGAATCAAAGGTGGGTGATGTGTTCCCCACGTGTTACTTAAAGATGGGTGATGTGTTCCCCATGTATGAATTAAAGGTGGGTGATGTGTTCCCCACGTGTTACTCAAAAGTGGGTGATGTGTTCCCCACGTGTTACTTAAAGATGGGTGATGTGTTCCCCATGTATGAATCAAAGGTGGGTGATGTGTTCCCCACGTGTTACTTAAAGATGGGTGATGTGTTCCCCATGTATGAATTAAAGGTGGGTGATGTGTTCCCCACGTGTTACTCAAAGATGGGTGATGTGTTCCCCATGTACGAATTAAAGGTGGGTGATGTGTTCCCCACGAATGAATTTAAGTTGGGAGTTGGGTACTTCACGGGCAGGGTGTGAGAGCTGACCGTATAACGTTCTAATATTAGAGGTGGGAGTTGTGTACCCCACGGGTGAATTAACGATTGTGTTATATGTTTGAATTACTGAGGTAAATTGAAACTGCTTGTTGATAGAATGTTTGCAGGTCGATTGCGATCGATGGGTAATGTTATTGTGCCTTGCTACTACTGAAAACTATTTTGAAAACCTTTGTTTATTTTCGAGTGATAATGGATATCCTTACTTAGCCGTCGCGCTAACTACACTTCATTGTGTCATCTATTAGATGCAGTCTAGCGTGAGCTCTGAATAGGATGGAAGTCGAGGTTGAAGACTACTCTATCCTAGAATAGACACCCTTGGAGGATTAGTTCCATATGTACACTCTTGGATGTTGATATGGTTTTGAGGTTGTAAGTTTAGCCTTAACGTTTGGGTATAGGAAAGATACCTGAGCGTGGCGGTAACACCCAGTTTTCTGCTGGTTAGACGCTTCCGCAATGCATTGTATTATTAGAATTTTGTAATAAATCCCAGATGTGAAAATTGGGGTGTTACATACAGTTTTACCCCTCTTGAATTTTTTCTTTGATATTTTTTCTACCGATGTGACTTTTATTTTTGAGTGCTTATAAATTGACTAACACTCCCACATGGATAATGGTAGTGGGTTCGAGTCTCAGTGGAGGCAACTATTGACTCGCTGTGCTTTAGTAGGTTGAGAAAGTAGCTATGGACAGATACTACATCGTACATCGTAATAGAGTTAGTAATACTAAAAAATTTTTTACTAACACTACTATTAATTAAAAAATAAATTTAATTAATAATCAAATATTAAAAAGTTTAATCAAATGAGGCCGAGGCTATTGCAATGAGAGAGGCTCTGAGCTGGTTAAAGGATACAAGCCTAGGCGAAGTTGACGTGGAAACGGATTCCCAACTAGTTTTTAAAGCAATATCTTGTCGTGACTTTACTTCTGCTTTTGGTTTAATAACAGGTGATATTAAAGAATTAGCATCTCAAATTAATGATGTTGATTTTTGTTTTGCTAAGCGATCTGCGAATCGCGCCGCCCATACTGTTGCTCGGGAGGCCGTTTTTGAATCAGATTGCGGGGAGTGATTTGATACTCCTCCTATTTTCCTTGGAGATATATTGTATTCTTGATGATTTAATGAATTAATCTTTTATTCTCAAAAACAAAAAAGTTTAATCAAATAAAACAATAGCAGGAGGAGAATATGGTAGGAAAAATATATGAGGGGATGCATTATTACTCTTTTTT
>CP025657.1:13961470-14125927 GCA_003576665.1 Ipomoea trifida
TTTTTTTTTTATTAGTTCAGTGATGAAAAAAAATCGATAACTATTACTTGAGAGTTTCAATTAAGTAAACCTAATTTTTGTACAATAATCTATAAATTATACAAGAATAATAGATGGTATTTAAAAGATATGGTGTGACAGATTTGGCCAAAATGCTTAACTAAATTTGGTTTTTGCGGGTGCAGATGGCAGATGGTTCTTGCACAGATTCATCTGTCATCTCCTCACCAACCCCAAAGAAAGAAAGAAATCAAATTGGCAATTTGCCTCATCACCAACTGTAGTCTGTGTTCAAATTTGACTGTTTGTTGTAAAAATTTCTTGTCAGCATTTCAACTTTAATTTCAATTCTTCTTCTTCTTCCATCTCTTCTCGCCGACATTCAATTCCGTTCCACAACCTAACTCCGTTATTGCTACTACCTAAGCAATTTCATTTGACTTTTGTTTTGTTTTTTTTACTTTAATTTAATTACCAAACACATGCAATAGTAAAGGGATTTTGTTTTTTAATCATAATTTCCCCATCTTTCTCGCTAAAGAATCACATTCTTAGATTACACAAACACAAGTGTAGAAAATTGAGATGGTTGTTTGATGCTAGAATTAAGAATAATGTAATAAATTAAAAGGAAAGAAAGATTTTTGAAATACATGTGAATCATATCATAATTAACATTATCAAATTAGTATTCAAAAACTCTTATTTTAAACAAGATTTTATTATGTTCCGACCGAATTAATCTCATAAATTTTATTGGCATCGTTTTGGGGTTCTTATGCAAAATTATTTGATATACATTACCATATATATTGGTGACTTTATTAAGATCTATATATATTTGTTTACGTAGAGGAGAAATCTCTAAACAAAATGCGCTTAATTAATTAGTCTCTAATCAAAGCAAGCACTCTCATAGCTTGGAAGATGTCAAAATTATCCTCTTCATAATAAATTAAAATCAGAGGCTAATCTAATTCCATCACAGTACAACCATTATATATTAAAAGATTCGCCTTTTGATAAGTCACATGATTTTGCTCGATCTCTATACATACAAACATCCTTAACTTATCATTTCTTACCTATACGGATCTCAATGGTATTTGTGAATTAACAATTAACTGTGAAATTTGTAATTGTAATTTTATATACAAAGATTGGTATAAGTGTAATGATATATCATATATGCATTAGGGGCAGTATAATTAGTGTAGGAATAATAAAATATATTTAAAAAGATTCACTTGAAGTGCTAGGCCACCAAAATGGAATTAGGCACAACAAATTCTTAATAATGATATTACATTATTACGTACTAACCAATTACACCAAATTTCAAACTTTGAACTTGGATATCATATAGTTTTAGGTAGTAATTAATAACAAAATAAAAACTATGCAAATTGTCAACTAATTATTTTAAAATATTTATTGGTCCAATAATTTAATACGACCAATTTTTCAAAAGTAATTTTTAAGCAAATATTACCAAAATTTATGATGTCTGCGCTTACTTCATTAGTCATCATAATGATTTTTTGGGTTACGAGAAAAATTCGCAGTCACTTCTTAAAATTATGCTATGTAAAATTTTATGCAACTGAGAAGGTTTTGACCAGAATCAAACTTGTGATTTTCCGGTAAGAGAATTATATTTCACTCGCTCGACGATCATTTTTGTGTAGTCATCATAATTATTCTTAATTATGAAAGGGGTTTTTATAAGAAAAAAAGTTAGAGTAATCTCGTAGTGTTAGGGAAATTATTAGTTGCATTATGAGTACTAGTATATGGACTTGTATTTTTTTATTTTTTATTTTTTTTTTATAAATAGGTTGATTTATTAAAATTAGGACAATATACATTTTTGCAATAAATGCAATCTAAAAATATGTGTGTGGAATACATATGGTTTTGAGAAGTAATGTAGGTACTAATCTTGTGCGCGTTCATTTTTTTTTTTTATTGGATGACCAAATTCGATTTCTGATCTTAAGTTGATATAGATTGATTTATTATAATTATTTTCTTTTAAGTGAGGGGAGTAGTGACTTTTTATTTATTTATTTATTTATTTATTTTTGGATAATCAATTCTGCGAATTATAGTCGCGATTTCTTTATTATCGATCCAGTGTTTGTCCTTGGAAAGTGATCATTTTTTTTTGTTTGTTTTAAGAGTACAATATTACTTATATTTGGATGTTGGTGTATACGTATGCATTTTGGATAGTACGGATCAGAATGCATATTTAGTATTAACGAAATACACATTTATTATTAAAATTCATATCATATTTACAAAACATAAAAAAAAAAAAAAAGAAGAAGAAAGAGTTGTGACATTGTCGTAATTATCGCAAACTTCACTTTGTAAACTTAAATACTTAAATATGCAATATGTAACAATAAAGTATGGAACACTAACTAACTAACTCGCGGTGTATTTTCATAAATAACTCAAACTTTGGTGCAAGTAAATGTGTTATAAGTGCAAGTAGCCAGTGCACATTTGTAAGTAAAAAGTGCAAGTAAAATCACTTACAAGTGTACCTACATATTTTAACTTATAAGTGCAAGTAATTTACCTTGTTAATATTCGTGTACCTAATTAAAATGTTAAGTGCAACTAGTTATAACGTTAGATTCACTTATTATTGATATTCACTGTGCACTTTAATTGAACCTATAATACATTTTACTTGCAGTTGTAATACAATTTACTTGCACTTAGGTTCACTATATGAAACTGTAACTTGCACTTGTAATACATTTTACTTGCAATTCAATGTTTATATATATATATATATATATATATATATATATATATATATATATATATATATATATATATATATATATATATATTTATTTATTTATTTATTTATTAGATATTGTCCCCACTAATATAATTAAAAATAATGTATTGTTATAACATTTACAATAAAAGAAAGAGAATTGGATGATGCGTATCTTTTACTGCCCTAGAGAGGATAATGTGGTAGCTGATGCTTTATCAAATGTAGCGATCGAACGAGGCTATGACTGGATTGAGTTTGTACAGCCTCCAGTTCATATTTTGAGGGATCTTGTGAATGATAGAGGCACTGCTGGTGTGTTCTTTTCTGTTAGTTAATAATGTAATATAATTTACGAAAACATATTCAATTATTAACAGAACTTAATGTTTGATTCTATGTTATTATTGAAAATATAAATTACAAATTATTAAAAAAAATTGTGTAAATTAAATTAGTAGTAGAAGTAGTACAAAATCTTTTGGGTTCATCACAAATTAAGATTTTGAGCTTGTTTGGATTACTCACTCTTGATGCAACCACATGCCCACATATATTAACTATGAACAAAAACTGGTTTTTATAATAGCAAACCAACATTCGATAGTGTTTGACCTTGACTTTTTTTATGGTCATTGCATAGGAAAGCACCAATGCAAGTTGTCTTCTGTTAAACTTGAACGACAGTCTTAGGTTTGATGGAGTGATAGTCATTCTAACTAGTAGTACATTGGTGTCATCATTTGTCCTTGCCAATATGCGTGCTTCTATAACATGGTCAGCTAATTTCGTTACAACCAACCGAGTACCATTACAAATGGCAAGAGTGTACTGTGGTCAATATTTCACATTAACATGACCCAACCTTTAAGATTAACGAATGATTTTAAAGTATATAATATTTAACAAATAATGTAAATATGTCATTCGATGTAATTTCAGTCTTTACTGAAAATTATTCAGTTTATTAATAATTGTAAACAGGATTAGCATTATTATAGACATTAAAAAAAAACAATCAAAAAGTAAAATTTAATTTGAAATAGTTAAATAAGATATCTTAACCATTAAATAGTTAAATATTTAGTGTGCCAAATATTCAGTCACATTAATAACAATTCAATATTGATATTAATATTTATTAATAAGACTATTATAATTTATTTTGTGATATTAATATTTATTAATAAGACCATTATAATTTATTTTGGATTACAAAAATTATTCCATCACATGTGACATGTTTACTATTTTAAATTAACACTCAAAGAGCATTTTTTTAAGAAACCAATATAATACCACAATTAGTTCATTGTAGTTATTTTAAAACTTCATTTTTTAGCTTTTATTTTTACATTGCAAATAAACATTAGTCATTACAAACTTTCTATAACTTAATGAAAATTAGCGTGAAAAATTAAACATACACACACACACACACACACACATATATATATATATATATATATATATATATATATATATATATATATATTTGAAAAAACAAAGTTCTAATTTCTTTTTATGAGAAAATGTATAATATATACTTTTCTAATCTTATAACAATTTAGGACTATATATATATGTGTGTTTGTAAAGCTTACCAAATAAAGTCATTACATGTATACATGTAATGACTTTATTTTGTAAGCTTTATATATATACATGTATCGAATTTAAGGTATTTATTTAAATATGATTTAATTTTGTTAAGTATTGTAATATTATGTTGACTGATTTCAAATTTCATATTAATTTTTTGTCTAAAATTAGCGGGGAAATAACACTTTTCTTTATATATATATATATATATATTATATCTGTGTGTGTGTGTGTGTGTAACATGCAAGGTTAATTAGCATATCGTGCAAACATTGCATTATATTGTAAACAGAATATCAGTGTTCCATCCTATAATATAATTAAGAGCTTATTACTGAAATGGTCACTCGACTATTACGAAATTATCGATTTAGTCCTCGATAATTTTTCATACCCAATTAAGTCACTCGACTTTGAAATATTTAACCAATTTGGTCATCCGTTTATTTTGCCGTTAAACATCCGTTAAATCAGGACCAAATTGGTAATTTTGCCATAGTCAATGGACCATTTCAGTGAAAAATTAATTACTAATTTGGTCCCTTGATTTAACGGATGTTTACTGAAAAAATAAACGGAAGATCAAATTGGTTAAAATTTTCAAAGTCGAGGGATTTAATTGGTCACGAAAAATTGTTGAGGACCAAATTGGTAATTTTGCAATAATCGAGAGACCATTTTGGTAATAAGCTCTATAATTAAGGAGCTGCCTCAATAATTTGTTATTGTTTTTTCATCTTAATGCGATGATTATAACAACCGATTATTATTCAATACGTAACCATAAAATAAATACTGAGTGGCGAAAACATTTAAATAAAATAGTATTAGATAGCTTATATATATCGATGTAACCTTTGCATATCACACTTCCAGCCAGCTAAGCTAGCACATTAGTCTTTTGCTGTATTTCCTGTAGGGTAGGTATAGTCAAGGTATAACTAGGGACAATACTTCCGGCGCAGTTAGCTAGCAAATTAGTCTTTTGTATCATATTTTCTGCGATAAGCGTAATCTAATCTTGATCGGTCCATATAAAATAATCAATGATTAGAAAATAAGTAAAAAAAGAGCGGAACTAATTTTGTATTTCTTGCTAAATAGGTGTAACTAGCTAGAGACAACACATTCAATGTAGATTAAATTAAAGTGTGTGCGCATATATATAAGGATAATTAGATTTACTATATCAATGAGGAGCACTTGTGTCTGATCTACACACATATGTATAGGACACTGTTTCTATGAGTCCACCATTTTTCATGAGTTCGTATGGACAGATCTGAATCACTGAATACTATCAATGACTTATATTTGGTTAACTGTACAATTGTACATTTCACTTGCACAGTTCGCATTGCAGTTGACGAAATCTAAGCTATTGATCTCAAGCATTCAAAGGCCAAAATCTGTCCACACGGACTCATATAATAGGATGGACTCATTTGATCACTAGTGTATATTTATATATGGGAGGTTAAGGTGAGAACAGTTCCATGTAAAAAGTAAGGATTAATCTTTTTCATCCGTTTGTATAAATTAACAATTAGTGGTTGTTACGTTAAAAAATAATAGAAAATTAAAAAAAAAAACAAAGTCAATTTTATAAATATTACAAACTTTCAACTTTGCAATAATAATTACAAAATTGAATTCGTTTTTTTTTTTTTTTTTTTTTTTTTTCATTCTCAATTATTAAACTCTGATGGACTTTTACTTGCAACACACACATATTATTCATAAACATTGTGTTAGGTGTACTGTAGTGCATGCCATGACGGAGCAAGCTAATATTTGCATATTTAATGGGCAGTCGAAGATCAGATCAAGTATAACGCCTTTGACTTTATAGAACTGAAGATTACAGGTATACATGATGATAATCACAATTCACAAAGATTATAGTCTAAAAATAATAAAAAAAAGCAACTTAACGTTGGGGAATATAGTATTTGTCTGGAAAAGTAGACCACATACAGTAACGTAAAAATTAAACTGAAACGCTTGACTGAGGACGACCAAATTTTAATTTCCTATGAAATTAGGCAAAACTTTAAGAATTTATGTCTTTTGAACATTAATTTACCCGGCCGTTCAGTCAAGAGAATAGCAAATCTGCTTGAAGGTGGGCAAGTTGTCTTGGAAAAGAGGAATAAAAGCATCGATGCTTCCATCTCCGATGAAGGAAGGGAGCAGAAACATCATCCCTTCTGTCGGGAAAAATGTCGGCATGAAGATGTACGGACACCCGGTTCCGAAATCCAAATCGTAGAATGGGAACCTTAGCCAGCTATCAACTTCCAGGTTAGGGCAGAGAATGTGCTTGTCCATGTCGGCGGTTGGAACAAGGCCGTCTTCCTCGGTAACAACCTTGGAATTCGCGAAATCTATGAAGGATCTGAAGTAGTTGTTGTTGACCTTCGAAACGGCGTCGTGGATGAGCTTTGCTGCGTAGGGAAGAGGCTCGCGCAGTAAGTCTTTTACCTTGGCGGTTGGGAATGCCCAGAGGACTAAGTTGCCGAAGTATTCGTTGGGGATTTTGGGGTTAAGGCGTGCACGACCATCAACAGAGATTCTAATGTGGGTAGTTTCGAAGCCTCCGAGGTTTCTTGCCTTGGTTATGGCCCGCCATAGATGCGCCACGAGGCTTTCGAAGGTGCTGTATGGCCTGGCGCCGCCGTTCATGGCGGAGGCCTTGGCCTTGAGCTTGGCTAGGAACTCTAAGGTGAAGTGGACTTTGTGGACCACGATGTCGTCCAAGAATGTTGCGTCGTTGTTGTTGAGGAAATGGTCGTTTTTCTTTATTTGTTTGGGCATGTATTCGGCCCCGACGTGGTCGTACTCGGTTCTGGATGGGTTTCTCGGGATGAAAATAGTGCGATCGCGTAATGGTAAGGGCTGAATCATGACGTTGCGACAAGCTTTGCCCCATGCAACTAAGAAATTGCTGGTGGAGTGGCCGTCTGCCACGAGGTGGTGGGCGGTGAATCCGACCACTAGAGAGCCGCATGTGAAACGTGTGACTTGGACTTGGACCAGCTCCACAACCCCTTTGAGACTAGGGTGAAGGTTGAGCAGAGACGCCGAAGGCTTGAAAGGCATTACCTTATCAAGAGTGGTGTCACCCGACGCCTCTACAAACTTCACTCCTTCATCATTCAGCAAAACGACAGGGTTTCCCTTCTCGTCTTTGCCCAATCTCCCCGCCCACTCCCTATACACTCCAAGTGCTTTTCTAAGCCCCAACTCGATGGTGCTATTCGGAGGGGTGGGCGGGCGATAGGCATAAATAACAGCAATCTGAGCATCATAGGAGACCTTATCAAACACACTAAGAGGAACATGGCTTGTTGTTAATGGAGGATTGCCTTCATACAAAGGTTTAATGGTTCTCGTACTCTCTACCTTCACCTTCATGGTTTTTTTCGTAGGATTTTCGACAAAATGTACGAAGAAAACAAACAAACTAGATCTAGGTTGATCTGACTATCTAAGTTTCGTTGGTTGGGGTGTTTATATAGAAGAAATCATGCAGACATCTTCTACTGTAGGTTGGTTAAGCTTTAGACTTATGACACCCACGTTAGTTTGTGTTGTAGGGATTATTATATTATTATTAACAAATTAAATTATTATGTGGATTTGTCAACCACCTTATGCTCAATTGGCATTTCAATTTGTCGCTACGACTATAGAGAAAATATATTGAACAGATAGTACATTGTAATAGAGTCAGTAGTACTAAAAAAATATTATGTGAATTTAATTTAATTCCAAATAGCGTCCAGGTGCATTACAATCTATAATTCCTTTAATTTTGATCGTTTTTAATTTTCAAAATTAAAATTTCTGGATTAGGATTTGACTTTAGAATTTTTTTATGTCCAGTAATCATTAATTAATAAAAAATAATTTATAATATCAAAAAAAAAAAAAAAATCTCTCGATCTCTACTGTTGTCATTTGCCGACTCGCTGAAGTTTCTTTAAAATCTAATAAATAATCCATGAACTTAGCACGCGTCAATCCGCTTGTTAATTAACAGTCAAATTTTGTTGTTATAAGGAAAATCATTTAATTACATATCTTTCTTTTTAAAAAGTTTGATCCCCGACCTCAATTTTATTGTTATAAGGAAAATCGTTTAATGATATATCTTCCTTCCAAAAGGCTGAATTCACAACTCAATTTTGTTGTTATAACTTATAAGAAAAATCGTTTAATGACGTATCTTTCTTCCCAAGAGGCTAGACCGCCAGGCCAACCCCAATTTTGTTGTTATAAGGAAATTAAAATCGTCTAGTGACATATTATTTTGTTGTTATAAGAAAATTAAAATCTTTTAGTGATGTATTATTTTGTTGTTATAAGCTTTCTTCCTAAAAGACTGAATCATCAACCCCAATTTTGTTGTTATAAGGAAAATCGTTTAATGACATATCTTTCTTCCCAAGAGGCTGGATCGTCTCCAACCCCAATTTTGTTGTTATAAGGAAATTAAAATATTTTAATGACATATCATTTTGTTGTTTTGTTATTATAAGGAAAATCGTGATATATCTTTCTTCCCGAAAGGCTAAATTTGTTGTTATAAGGAAAATTGTGACATATCTTTCTTCCCAAGAGGCTGGATACCCAACCCCAATTTTGTTGTTATAAGGAAATTAAAATCGTTTAATGACATATCATTTTTGTCATAAGGAAAATTAAGGCTGAATCCCTTTGTTATTATATGTAAAACATATATGACAACCCTTACTTTGAGAGATTGCCTCCACACTATCGCAGGTGAGACTCGATCTCTAATCTTTCTTCTCAAAGTGACCAAGTGAGCTGCCTATGTCAGTGTTTAATAACGTAACCTATCTTAATTAGCTAATTCATAGGTATAAAAGAATTAAAATAATATATGCTTTTATAGAATTGTCAAATTTATGCATAAAACTTTTGAATGTTATTTTGACACTATAAATGTTTTCTCGTAGAAAACTAATATTTAAATTACTAAAAAAGATTTAATTTTTATATATTGTGGGTACATTTTGACATAATAACAAAGGAATTTTGACTACGTACTTGTTCATTGTTGGTGGTTGGATTTCCCAACAGAGTTAGAGTTGGACTGCATACTGTAGTTCTGTTGTTGGTTAGGAATTAGAATCCCCTTATTTATATATTTTGATTGATTTAAAAATGTTACAATTTTTAATTGGCCGGAAATATATTGATTGATTTTAAAAAATAAATTATAAAATTTTAACAAGAAATTTATTCATTAAGAATATACTTATCATTTTTCGTAATTTTGATGTGATATGTAAAAATTTCAATATGATAAAAACCTTGCAAAAAATCTTTGTTAGAGATGGTCTTAGGAGGTGTGGCCTAACACATGTGGGAATAATGTGAAAGATTGATTGGTGGATGTCTACACTCCATAGCCTGTAGGTACGTGTGGGAAGGTTGCTTTTCCTTTTCATGTACGTGTGAAAAAGATAAGTTTCAACAACTAATTTCTATATTTTATGTAAGTTTTTCTTTGTTTTATTTATTTATTTATTTATTTTTTGATTTTTCTATATATCATTCAAAACGTAGACCAACAAAATGTACCCGTGCTTTAACAAAAATTCGTAATTAGTTTTGTGCTCGGACGTAACCTCTGATCTTGTGACCTATTTCTATGCTTTAACGAATGTTTCTTTTAATGACTCATATTTTAAAAAAAAAAAAATAGCGGAAGAATTTTTTCAATTTTTTAAATATTGATTGAAAATATATTTACTTTCATATTTTCCTTTTCAGCTCATTCCAGAACACTATAATATATTTTTTAAATGGAAAAATGAAACAAAGAATAATATCTATTGCCCATTTGACTGTATATTTATAAGTTATAACTATCACAATTGTTATAAATTTATCCTTCTTTAACTCAATTTATCAGGAATCCAGGATGATTCTATAGTAATCGTACGCCAAGAACATAGTAAAGAAGAGAGAAGAGAGAAAAGCAAAGGAAAATTGAAAAGTGTAAGAACTCATAAATTCAACCATCTTTTATTATTGATATGATCTTTGCTATATATATATACATATATAGTCACACTTGTGTGAGAATTTCACACGGGTCTCAATCCGTGAGAAAGGTAGGGCCTACATAATTTGGGTCATCATAAAACCAACCAAAAACCAATTGATAATATTAACTATAGCCCAATTTATGTTGACCCGACCCGTCTTACAGATTAAGACACGTGAGACGGTCTTACACAAGTATGAGTTTTTACTATATATATATATATATATATATATATATATATATATATATATATATATATATATATACTAGTATTTGTACGCGCGATGCGCGAAAGTTCATGCCCAATATTAAAACATTAATAAATATAAATAATTAAAATTTTTATTTCTAATTATATATACAAATATAGTATAGGTATTTTATACACACATATGATTTACCATACATAGAAATTTAATTAAAATATAATCAACCACTAAATTAATTATATAATGATTTTACTAAAATGATAATTATATTAAGGAATAGGAAAATGATATGATAGATATAGGTGTATGATAATAATGATGGAGTTAAAAACTAACGGTGTTATAACGGTGTAAGGGTAGTTTTGTATAACAACAATGTAGTAGGGACAATTTTGTCTAATAACATTGAAGTGTACAACATTTAAAGTAAAATGTACAAATTTATTAGCATATAGAAAGAGGGACATAAATCAAGGATATAACATTAATTGAGACTTATTAAGTTTTTAGATATATATATATATAGATATGGTCTTACATATATAGATATATATACATACATACATATATATATATATATATATATATATATATATATATATATATATATATATATATATATATGCTAAGGATTTGAGTGTGGTGACTGATGATTTAAGAGTGAAGGGGTTCATAAGGTTGTGTGAGAATAAGAGTAAAACAAGTATATATGAGTAAATGTGTGTAAGAAAATAAGGGATTGGATAGTGCTCATCTATGTTGCATCCTGGTGTGTCTAAGGTAATGGATAAATGGAGCAAAGATGTTGGCTATTCAGGAGTGTGTCTTCTTAGTCCTCTTCCACCTCTGTGTACTAGGGCTTCTTGGACTTAGGAGTACCTTTAAGCAAACAAAGTTCTAAGAGACATTTTATCAAACACTTTAGCTACGCACTTTCCTACTATCCTTAAGAAGTCCATAGGATCTATGATTGTTACAAAGCTTTCAATCCTAACTCTAATCAAAGACATGAAAGAGTCAAGAGCTCAATCTCTCATCTAGATTGGCCAAATCCAAACAAGATATCATCAAAACAACAATCAATAGACAAGAATAGAAATTCTAACAATCCAAGCATTTAAATCCAAAATAAGATATAAGATCATCACACTAGCAACATATCTTCACACAATCCAAATCCCTAGATTAAACTAGCCACTCATGATTAAGAATTCAAAGACAATATCTAATTTAATCCAAGAACAAAATAGTAAAATAGATTAAGATGTAATAGAAATCACCTAGTATTGAAGTGTTTCTTCAATCCAAGCTTGTTGTCTTCCTTACAAGGAGAAATTGCTAAGCTAAACTATTCTAAAAACTAAGAAATGAAAATATTGCAAGAAGGAGGAACTCTCCCAAAAATGGAAAAAGGGACTCTCCTCTGAAATTCTATCAAGGGGGCTTAAATAATTAAAGCATGTGCTCCATCTCAACTAAAAGCCTAAGCTGATAGTTGGACTGCACATATTATATTTATGCTCACATAAATAGTCTCTGAAATTTCGCCCTAGGGAAAATTCTCGCGCAGAGTCCCAACCACGTCTCCCACACGCGTGGTGGCGTGCGTGGTTGGCTACTGGAATGTTGCTACGCGCACCACCAAGCGTGTGGGCATCATTCCGGGTCCTTCGGGGCTCCAGACTTGCTCGGTTTGCTTCTTAAGCTCGTTCTTTGCTCCTAATAGCTCCCGGGACCTCTGTATTATCTCAAATCATGCCAAAGGTAGCTTTGTGTGCGATTAACGAATTTAAAGCACAAATCATCATAAAATCATCATTTAAGGATACTGAAAACGTTATAAAGCACCCTAGTTTGCACTCAAATAATGGGTATCTTGGGAGCTTATCAGGTGTAAATGTCGTTCCGCTGAGGATTGAGAGTTGAGACTATGGAACGTACTTGTATGATATGTAGAATTCGATGCACTAAAGTATTGAAATTCACTAGAATCCAAGCAAACTAAGATTAATGAATGGAAATAAAATAAAAGATGCAAATTAAATAAAGAATAAACTATATGTTAAAAGAATGGGTTAGATTAGGGGTATTGCAATCTTGATGCTCTAACAATCTCAAAATTAGGAAAAAATAATTAACCAAGGGATTTATTGGTGTTAATAAAAATAATAAACAAAGTTCTTTTTCAAAGAACTCCCTAAGTTGTACTAAGTTTCATGTCAATGTGTATTTAGTTCAGCAGATAGTTCAAATCTAGTAGGTCATATAAACAAAGTTCTTTTTCAAAGAACTCCCTAAGTTGTACTAAGTTTCATGTCAATGTGTATTTAGTTCAGCAGATAGTTCAAATCTAGTAGGTCATATCTTGTATCCTTAGCTTATAGTACAAGAAGTAGATCAGAGGACTTTGAAGACTCTGAAGACAACTTACTGAACGAATGTCTACACCAGAACATAAAAGATGTTCAGAGTTGGTTACTGAAGTTACAACCGTTTTCAAGATTCAGAAGAGGATAAATAAGAGCCAACTCTTAATTGTGAAGGTTGAACAATTTTACACAGAAAAATCAGCAAAGAATATCTTTGTATGAGTTTAAGAGAAATCTTGGCAAAGCTTACCTTTGACACAAGATCCATCTTCTCTATGAAGTTAATTGGGCAAGCATTCACTCTGTAAAGCCGTTCGTGCAACTGTTGAGGGGGAGCCTCAATTCAAGAAGATCGGGAGATCAAGTTCTTGTCAACTCTTCAAGGTTGAACTCTAGAATGGAGCTGTGAAGAATTTCTAGAGCGATCGTGTGATACACAACTGTAATCGGTGGTACATTTCATAGTGTTGATCAATGAAGAGTTGGGCAATCAGAGTGATGCCCCCCCAGTTGTAGGAACTGAGGTTCCGAACTGGGTTATCAATTGCCTGAGTCTTTACTACTTTAGAAGTTTTATATATATATTGCTGCTTCACAATCTTAGTAGAACTAATCTCTGCACTATGTCAAATTGTTGTTAAGTGACCTCCAATGAATCTAGCAATCACTACAAGAAATCTTTCATTTCCCGACGAAAATTTTAGCGACGCTCTAGAAAATGTCGCTAAATATAATAATTTGCGACGTTATATTAAATAACGTCACTATATATTTTGGTAGAGACAATAATATTTTTTTAATATTCGCTGACGAAATATAAATTTTTTGTCAGTAAAGATATAGAATCAATGACGTTTTATAATAAACGTCCCTAAATGTTTTATTTTAGAAATCAATTTTAATATAAAACGTCAGGAAAAGTGAAAATATTTTTGCGGGAAGCTTTTTATCATTTGGCGCCTTTAAGAAACAATCCTTTAGAAATAAAAAAAAAAATTTGTCTAAATTCTTCCATCAGTACAATCCAACTTCACCTCTCTCCACTACCATAAGCAACAACATTACAATCTTCATCCGTCATTTCCACTGCAACAAGACTTCTATCGTTTTCGCAGCGGCATTGCACATAGAAGGAAGAGAGGTAACACTCTAAGCCAGTGGTTCACTAATTTCTTCCACAATAGGCCTAAGGATCTCTGCTTTTTCCCTCCTCTATAGTCTTTGATCTCACTCACTATTTTTCTTTGTTTATAATTTCACTATTTTTTCCTCATCTCATCTCTATCTTCTCTGCCTTCATCTCTACAAAACCCCAGTGGAATTGAAGTCTTCCCAAGGACCTAAGCTTACAAGAGAAGATTCATGTCCAGGTAAATACAAACCCTAATAAACTAATCTCCACCCAAGAATCCATGAATAAACTCTATTTTTGGTATCATTTGGGTGGAAGAGAAAAACTTTACTGATAATGAAGAATAAATCCAACTTCAATCTCTGATTCCAAGCTTGAAATTAAATAATCTAATATAAAACTAATCTAAACTATATATGCTAGGGAAATATAAAGAGAAGGGGAAAAATAAACTAAAACTAACTAAGCTTGGACTTCCTTAAATTGTAGAGAATATGTAGAATATATAGGAGATAGATGGGCCTTGGGCCCATGAGGCAGCTTCCAATTCTTTTCCAATTTTTATTATTCTTGTTTCCTTTCCTTCCTTAGGTAATTTCCTTTTCTTCTAAAACTTGTCCAAAATGTTCCAACATTCTTCCTTTGCTGCTCCTTGTGGATAATTCAACCATTGGGACAATATAACACACAAACAATTCTCAATTTCACTAGGATAAAGAAAATAAGCATCAAAACAACTAAAATAATGGGTGAATTATTGTACAAAATAGTAGATATCAAGGATGGTTATTGCTAAATTATGAAATTAAGTGACTAGTTTGAACATTTTCATTAATAACAATAATAATTATAATAATAACAATTAATATTGATATTATTATTATTGTTGCTATTGTTGTTGTTATAATGATGTTATTATTAGTATTAATGCCAATGCCACTCTTGTGATCTTTGGACTCTCAATTAGCTTCAAGCTTTACTCTCATGGTGACTCAAGGCCATTGAAGCATTTTATCATACATGTGCTATTTGCATATCCTGCCAACCCCTTTTTCTCAAAGGTGAGTTGAGTTATTGAGAAGTGTAGCTATGGTGTTGCACTATTCTCATAGAGGCAACACTTATTTCATGTACCTCTTGCATAATTTGGTCACAACCATACAATAATCAATACAAACTACCAAGCTCACAACTAGAGGCATCATTAAGTCTTTACACTAGCTTATAGCTCAATTCAATCATATAGCATCAATCACAAAAGATGACTTATTCCAATCCCTAATTGATTCTAGCTAAGCGTCCTAGGAATGTAAATGAAAGCAATAATTGAAACAAGAGACATTGCAATCACAATTGGAAGAAAGAAAATACAAAAGAAACAAGAAAGACTTAGTTTGGATTAAGAACTATGAAAAATTAAATCGGCAAATTCAGAGATGAAATCTGAACTTGTTCTTCAAATTTTCTTCAAAGTTGTACTGGTTACACAAATGAAATGTTTGGAGAAGTTTTCTCTCCAAGAAAACCTTTGAGAGAGAGTGGATAACAAAAATTCTAAAACAAATAACCGCTTAGGGCTTTTATACTCCTCAAATTGCGCAAAAAATAAACCTTAAAATTGATTCTTGGCCCGTTGCCACGATAGGACTCAACCTTGTAGACCTCCGAACTAGCGTTTGTGATCTCCCTAAAAGTTGTAGCCCTTTCCATTGTCGTTTCAATGCCACTTGAATCACCTCATTTGGACACTCCTAGCCCGAGATATGCTCAATTTTTTGACCTTTCATGACTCTCGAAACACGCTATTTTGCAAAGATGACTTCGAAAGATATCTAATTGAACTCCAATTTACATGATATTGCAATAAATGCTTCAAAGTCACCTAAACGACACAAAGAAATCAAATAAGCACATACTTAGCTTTCAATTAACATGAAATCATATGAATTTGATATCAATTGTGGACATAAAAGTTCTAAGAATTAGCACTTATCACACAATAAATACTCCAGCTATGTGATTACTACATTAATGCACCATGCATTCGTATAGTAGATTGAGTGCATTCATGTAGTAATCATGGAGCTGGAGTAGTTATTGTGCATTATTGAAGAAGTCCGCATATACATATATATACACATTGTGTTTAAAGAGTGTTATTGGTATTATAATTAAAAAGTTACTCTCGAGAACTTGGGAATAGTTAATACTCTGGGGTTCCCTAGGAATGACTACTTCCCAAAGGGAATAACTCATTCCAAGAAATACTATTTCTAAAAATAAAACGTCAAAACAAATAATAGAATATGTCAATTCATAGGAATATTATTCTATTCATGACCTATTCCATGAACCAAACGTGATGCAAAATCCTTAGTTACTTAAAAACTATAGCTATTTAATCCATTGCTAAATATGCACGTATTTTATTATTTTCTTATACTAACATTTTTGAAAATGAGTTAGAATTGAGAGATAATGTATAAAAATAGTGAGTAAATTACTAAAATGCTTAAATGATAATAGAGTCTAATTTGAGAAATGAGATAATATTGTTGAGATAAATAATAATTATGAACTATTACTCAAGAACATGCAATGGTTACTTAGTATATACCATTATATAGTAGCCGTGGCTTCCAAAAAGATAACAGTACACTAGTCAAGAGAATAACAATTTTGTTGGAAGGTAGCCAAGTTGTCTTGGAACAAAGGAATAAAAGCATCAATGCTTCCATCTCCAATGAAGGAAGGAAGGAGAAACATCATCCCTTCCGTCGGGAAAAATGTGGGCATGAAGATGTACGGACACCCAGTTCCAAAATCTAAGTCGTAGAATGGGAACCTTAGCCAACTATCAACTTCTAGGTTAGGAGAGAGAATGTGCTTATCCGGATCCATGTCGGCGGTTGGAACAAGGCCGTCTTCCTCGGTAGCCACCTTGGAATTCGCGTAATCTATGAACGATTTAAAGTAGTTGTTGTTGACCTTAGAAACGGCGTCGTGGATGAGCTTAGCTGCGTATGGAAGAGGCTCACGCAGTAAGTCTTTAACCTTGGCAGTCGGAAATGCCCACAAAACCAAGTTGCCGAAGTATTCATTCGGAACTTTGGGGTTAAGGCGTGCACGACCGTCAACCGAGATTCTAATGTGGGTAGTTTCGAAGCCTCCGAGGTTTCTTGCCTTGGTTATGGCCCGCCATAGATGCGCCACGAGGCTTTCGAAGGTGCTGTATGACCTGGCGTTGCCGTTCATGGCAGACGCCTTGGCCTTGAGCTTAGCTAGGAACTCGAAGGTAAAGTGGACTTTGTGAACCACGATGTCTTCCAAGAGTTTCATGTCGTTGTTGTTGAGGAAATGGTCTTTTTTCTTTATTTGTTTAGGCATGTATTCGGATCCGACATGGTTGTACTCAATTTTTGGCGGATTTCTCGGGACAAAAATTGTGCGGTCATGTAGTGGTAACGGCTGAACCATGATGCCACGGCACATTTTGCCCCATGCAATTAAGAAATCACTGGTGGAGTGACCATCAGCGATGAGGTGGTGGGAGGTGAAACCAACCACTAGAGAACCGCACTTGAATCGTGTTACCTGGACTTGGATAAGCTCGACCACCCCCTTAAGGCTAGGGTGAAGGTTGAGCAATGACGCAGATGGCTTGAAAGGCATTATCTTGTCGAGAGTAGTGTCGCTTGATGCTTCTACAAACTTCACACCTTTGTCATTCAACAAAATAATTGGGTTACCCTTCTCGTCTTTTTCCAATCTCCCCGCCCACTCCCTATATACTGCAAGCGCTTTTCTAAGCCCCAACAAGATAGTGCTATTTGGAGGGGTGGGTGGCCGATACGCATAAATAATAGCAATATGAGCATCAAAGGTGACCTTATCAAACACACTAAGAGGGACATGGCTTGTCGTCAATGGAGGATTGCCTTCATACAAAGGTTTGACGATTCTCGTGCTTTCTATCTTAACATTCATGGTTTTTTCTCTGATTTTCTTCAAAATGCATGAAGAAAGCAAACTAGATTATATTTAGGTTGATCTGAGTTTTTGTGGATGGGAATAGAATGTAGGTTGGGGTATTTATATAGAAGAAATCGTGCATAATTGTACTATCATATCGGTTCATGAATGTTAGTTCGTGTTGTTGGTATAAGTCACAAATTAAATTATTAATGGAATTTAATTTAATCCCAAAGAGCTTCCCTTCCAGCTGCATTACAAATCTTTTATTCCTTTAATTTTGCTGTTGTTTAACAATTTTAAAATTAAAATTTAGGGATTAGGAGTTGACTTTAATTTAGAACGTCCGAAAACATCTCTCTAACTCTATAGTTGTCATTTACCGAATCCCTACAGTTTCATTATAATCTATTAAGGAATCCATGAAGCTATGTCCCCATTAACAAGCTAGCATGCGTTAATCCAGTAATTAATTAAGAATGAAGTTTTAGTTTGTTGTTATAAGTTATTGATCGATACACATTTTTTTTTTTTGGGTAATAAGAGAAATTCGTAACTACTACTACAAATTGGATAAATGTCAAAATATCAGTGAATTTTGGTTGAGAAAGTTTGATATAAAAACATATCAGTTGGGTGGAGATCGGAGGTCTAAGTCTAACATCTTGACACAAAAAATAATGATTCTAGGGTATGCAAGTATGAGGAAATAAACTCGTGATCATGTGGTACGAGAATCATAATCCATCTACAAAAAAAATACTTATTTTGATTATATTGAAAATAGTCAATTCTATTTTATACTGATTAATTTTCATATATAAAATATATTAATTATTTACTTATTTTAATTTTCAGATTAGACAATATTTTTGTCACACAATGCGCTTATTATACCTACTAATAATTGTTAAATTAATTCATAAAACTTTTGAATGATGGTTTGACTTTATAAATGTTAGCTGGTAAAAATAATAATAGTTAAATTACTAAAACTCTAAAAGGAACACTTCTTCTGGTGTTAAATTAATTCATGAAACTTTTGAATGCGCTTATTATGGTGAGTACAGTTTGACATGCCAAGGAATTTTGACTTGTTCCTCGTAGGTGGTTCGATATAGTTTGACCACACACCGTACTTCTTTTTTTTTTTTAGTTGGGAATTAGGATAGAGTTGGCAAAGAAAAGATTGTATATTCCTAAAAGACTATGATATTTAACTAATCAATTTAAATATTTATTAATTTTTAAAGAGAAATTATAGTCAATGTATTTTTTTTCCTTACCTCATTTAATATTCATTTCAGCTTATTAATTTGTTTTTTTTTTTTTCACTACACAAATCAATAAAATGTTTAAGTTTATTGGTTATGATATGAATTGATGTGGTATTCTGAGACATACGTACAATCCGATCTCAAAATTCGTAATAATGGAATTGTTGTGTGTCGACTTGGAAGGGTGAATCCAACATTTCACCATTAAATTGTGGCTTTGATTAATTAAAAGATAGAATAAAATAAAGATGCGTCTTTGCTGTTAATTATAGTGTTTGGTGTAATGCTAAATGCTAAATGCTAAATGCTAAATCCTTCGTCGGAGAAGCCGGCGACCAAATATGGTCGCCGGAGAGACCAAAAAAATAAAAATTTAAAAAATTTAACGCAAGTGGGACTTGCGTTTTGTGTTTGACCAGTTCTGACAAGGAACGCATTTGGGAACTAAGTTTTTCACATTTTTGTCAATTATTATATTCATTCACATTTTTGTCAATAGAATGCCATGCACTTACATTTCTGTCAAATATTCTATCAAATACCCTCCTCCCTACCACTATCCACCACCACCTCCACCATATTATTACGAACGAGCATATGCCATGCACCACTACTCACCCCCTAGTCATTCTTACACATATGAGACACCACATTACCCTACAACACACTCCCATGAGCCACAGAATCAAAATTGAAGTCTTTTCGCAGACAACAGCTCATCTACGCCAGCCCCACGCTTGGGCAAGGCGTGAAAAAATTCCAGTGAGCTCCCACGCCCGTGCCCACGCGTGGACGAGGCGTGGAAAAATTCCAGTGAGCTCCCACACCCGTGTACATGCGTAGACTCGTGCGTGGAGCAGGCGGAGCAGTAACACTATCCTCTTTTTGCTTCGAATCAATCTTTTTTGACCCACAATGAGCGGGATGACCTTGAGAAGTGCCTCAACACTTTTATCAATGAAACTAAGGAAGAAAATGCCAACCTCAAAGAAGCTATCATGAAGCAAATGTTGGGAGAAATCTAAGAACTTCGCTAAGAGACCCTCCATCCTCTTAAGGAAGTGGAGACCACCCTTGCCAAGACGATGGAAATGCTTCAAGCTCAAGCACAAGCACAAGGAGAAACAGATGTTCATGCCATTACGTTGAGGAGTGGGAAAGCACTTCCCGAGGCTATTCCACCACAAAAGAAGAACACAATCAACGAAGAGCCAAGGACGAAAGCAAGCTCTCCCGAAGCCAAGAAACACGAACCAAGCAAGGAAGAAGAAGAGGAAGAACCTCCAACACAACCTTCGCCTTCCAAGAAAGGGAAGGAGAGCGTGCAAGATCCTCCGCCAATCCCTAAAGCATGGCTTCCCTTCCCACGATGATTTCACACCGATGTCGATAACGCAAAGTATGATAAATTCCTCCAAATGCTACAACAACTTCATATCGACATGCCTTTCATCGATGCATTGGGCGAGATGCCGAGGTATGCCAAGTTCCTTAAAGATCTTTTATCTAACATGAAGAAACTAGTTGAGTCGGCAACTGTAGTTCTTGGGGAGGAGTGCTCCGCTATATTGCATAAGAATGTGCCCAGAAACTAAAGGATCCAGGGAGTTTCATGATTCCGTGCAATATAGGGGGGACCTCCTTTAATAAAGCCTTAGCCGACTTAGGAGCTAGCATAAACTTAATACCATTTTCCATTTACCAAAAGCTAAACTTAGAACTCTTAAATTCACGCGAATGTGCATCCAACTCGCGGATAAATCCACCAAATACCATCGTGGTATTGTGGATGACGTGTTGGTAAGAGTTGACAAATTATATTTCCGATTGACTTTGCTATCCTTGATATGGATCCCGATGTCGAGGTGCCTCTCATTCTAGGTAGGCCCTTTTTTGCTACCGCAAGAGCACTTATCGATGTTGGCAAGGGTAAGCTTGTCATCCGAGTAGGTGACGAGTCGGCTAGTTTTGATGTCACAAAATCGATGACATATCCCTTGGAAAGGGATGAATGTTTCTTTATAGAGTCAATGCATGAGGAGGTTGATTATATATGTGAGTTGCCAATTGATAAAAAACATTATTTTGATTGGGAGTGTCCCAAGGGCAACAAGGATCATAGTGCGAATGATTATGATCACAAGTTGCATGCTTTGCATACATCTTTAAATCATGAAATTTCATGTTTTAATTCCATTGATGATATACATGATCTTGCTTTACTTGAAAATTTGAATTGTGTTGGCAAAGTTGAGGAGGAAATGGTTGGAAGTGAAAGGGTTGTATTTGATGAGTATGAGGGGGAGAAATGTGTTGACAAAAAGAAAAAGAAGGGTGAGAGTGAAAAAGGGAAAGAGAAAAAAAAAAGAGGGGGAGTTGAAGCCGCTACCAAACCATCTTGAGTATGTTTATTTGGGAAGGAAAAAGAGCTTCCCGTGGTTATTGCGACCGATCATGCGAAAGAGGAAAAAGAGAAACTTGTGAATGTTTTGAAAGAAAATAGAGAAGCCATTGGGTGGAGGTTGACCAATCTAAAAGGAATCAATCCGGCCATTTGAACACATAAAATTTTTGTTTGAAGAATGTCAAAGCCAGTAGCTCAACCACTGAGGCGACTCAACCCGAATACCTTTGAAGTGGTAAAGAACGATGCCATCAAGCTAATGGATGTGGGGATGATATACCCCATCTCAAATAGTACGTGGTTTAGCCCAACCCATGTAGTGCCAAAGAAAGGAGGTATTACGGTGGTTGAGAATGAGAAAAAAGAATTGATTCCAACAAGAAAAGTGATAGGGTGGCGTGTGTGCATTGATTGTAGAAAATTGAATGAGGCCACTCGGAAGGACCACTTCCCTCTACCATTTATAGATCAAATGATTGAAAAAGTGAGTGGGAATGGATATTATTATTTTCTAGACGGCATGAGTGGCTATTTCCAGATTCCCGTAGCGCTTGAAGATAAAGAGAAAACCACTTTCACGTGTCTGTTTGGTACCTTTGCATAAAGAAGAATGTCGTTTGGTCTTTGCAATGCTCCGGCCACCTTCATGCGTTGCATGATAGCAATCTTTGAAGACTTCATAGGTGACTTTATGGAAGTCTTTATGGACGACTTCACCGTCTTTGGGGAAACATTTGATAGTTGCCTAATGAATTTGGAAAAGGTCCTCAAGCGATGACAAAAGATGAATTTAGCACTCTCATGGGAGAAGTGCTATTACATGGTCAAGGATGGCATAGTATTGGGACACAAGGTCTTGAAAAAAGGGATTGAGGTGCACCGGGCGAAAACCGCGGTGATTGAGACATTGCTACCCTGGCACAACATCACATCATTGAAGACGTGGGGTTCTACCGCCGATTTTTTAAGGATTTCTCCAATTTTACAAGACCACTCACTAGACTACTTGAGAAAAATGTTGTGTTTGCAATGAATGAAGAATGTACGCAAGCGTTTGAAAATTTGAAAAGTGCAATGGTGAACACACCAAATTCTTGTGGGGCCGAAATGGGATAAACCGTTTGAACTTATGTGCGACGCAAGTAATTTTGCTATTGGAGTTGTGTTGGGGCAACGGAAATAGAAAACATTTCAACCGAATGCTCACCAAGACTCAACAAGCGTATACTACTACTGAAAAAGAGTTGCTTGCTATAGTGTTTGCCTTGGACAAGTTTAGATCATATCTTTTGATGTCTATAGTGATTGTGCATATCGACCACACCGCAATAAGATTTCTCATGTCAAAACCGGAAGCAAAGCCAATGTTAATACCTTGGATTTTGTTGCTACAAGAGTTTGATGTGACCATCGTGGATAGGAAAGGGTTGAAGAACAATGCGGTGGATCACCTATCTAGACTAGAAAATGAAAAAGGGCAAGACATGAATGTTAAAATCGATGAGTACTTTCTGGAAGAGAAACTATTAGGAATATTCCTCACCCCCTGGTATGCCGACATAGCCAACTACCTAGTGGGGGGGGGGGGGTGTTACCGGAGTTTTTGGATGTACATGCAAAAAGGAAATTGAAAGCGGAAGCCCGATTCTATTTTTGGGATGAACCTTACCTATTCCGGATTTGTGCGGACCAAGTGATTAGACGTTGTGTGACGGATGAGGAAGGTTATGAAATCTTGGGGGAGTGTCAAAAAATGGGCCATCATTTGGCCAACCGAACAGCAAGAAGAGTCCTTGAGGTGGGTTTTTATTGGCCGTCTATCTTTAGAGATGCCCAAATTTGTGTGAGGTATTGTGACCGGTGTCAAAGAAAGGGGAACATCACTTCTCGAGATGAGATGCCTCAACATTACATTCTTGCTTGTGAGGTATTTGACATACGGGGCCTCGATTTCGCCCGTCCATTTCTGGATTTGAAAGGATTCAAGTACATTTTAGTGGCTATCAACTATGTGTCTAAGTGGGTTGAGGCCGAGGCAATACGGAACGATGATGCAAAGAATGTCACCAAGTTTCTTAAGAAGTTGTTCACAAGGTTCGTGCTGCCGAGGATCATTATAAGTGACCGAGGGACACACTTTCGAAACGTACCCATGAAAAGATTGCTCCAAAAACAAGGGGTACAACACCGGGGTGGAGTTCCCTATCACCCACAAACAAGAGGGTAAGTAAAAAATGCCAACCGAGATATCAAAGCGATCTTAGAGAAAACGGTGGCAAGACACCGATGTGATTGGGTAGATAAGCTAAATGATGTCTTGTGGGTTTTCCGCACCGCTTACAAAACTCCCATCGGCACAACCCCGTACCGACTTGTTTATGAAAAGCCGTGTCATCTACCGGTAGAGGTTGAACATCAGGCTTATTGGACGATTAAAAAGCTTAATGAGAATCTATCTTTAGCCGAGAGGGAAAGAATGCTCTAACTCAACGAGCTTGAACAGTGGCGTTTGCTCGCATATGAGACTTTGAAAGCTTACAAATAGAGGTCCAAGCTCTACCACGACTTGCATATCAAGAGAAACAAAGAATTCGTGGTTGGAGACCGGGTACTATTGTTCAATTCTTGGTTAAAGCTTTGTATGGGAAAGCTAAAGTCTAGATGGACTGGTCCCTACATCGTCACGAGAGTTTTTCCCTATGGTACTTTAGAAATCTTGCATCCCGAGAAGGGGAACCTCAAGGTGAATGGGCATCAAGTCAAAAGTTATTTTGGGACGGACGATGTGCAAGGAGTCGTGGGATGAGGAGTGATGACAAGGGAGTGATAAAAGAAAGTGTGTTTAGGTTTTTGTAGTTTTAATTTGCAGGTTTTGAAAGTGCACAAGGCAAAGGGAATCAATCTCGAACCAAAGAAGGAAAAGCGACCAAAGGATTGGTCCATGTGTGGAACCCGCGTGGATGCCAGTGTGGGAAGCTTTTGGAAATTTTCCACGCAAGCCCCTATGCGTGGACCCAAGCGTGAGACGTCTCTGAAGTTTTCCCACGCTTGTCCCACGCGTAGATGCCAGTGTGGGAAGCTTCTGAAAATTTTCCACGCAAGCCCCCATGCGTTGACCCAAGCGTGGGACGTCTCTGAAGTTTTCCCACGCCTGTCCCACGCGTGGACGCCGGTGTGAGCAAACCTTGGGCAAAGCTTTGGCTCGGAACGGCAAAATGGATGCTTGGAAGCTTAAGTGTGGAAAGTTGGGATGCTCACTAGGTTGTATACCTCTTATCCCTTCTTATATTTCTCTCTATGCCCCGTTTTCTAGTTCTAAAGTGTGGAAAGAATAGAGAGTTTTCTTGCATAGCACGTAACACACATGAGGAGCACACCATAGATTGTTTCACAAAGAGGCTATCTTATTTAGAAACCCTGAGCCCCAGAAACACTTCTAAAGTGTGGAAAGGCGCTCAATGTGATCTTTATTAACCCGTGCATTCTTTTCCACCAATCTTCATGACATCATCGAGGACAATGTTTGGTCTAAAGTGTGAAAAGAGCACATTGTGCTTCGAAATTGTTTGTGTTGCTCAATTAATTGATTGTTTTTTTTTGTATAGGTGTGTTCAATCTTTTGAGAGTGCGTCATTGTTCACATTATCTATGAAGAATGCTAAGTATGTGCCAAAGAGTTTTTCTCTTTGAATATCCATGGGAAGTACCCCTCCTATACCAAATTTTATAGAAAAAAAAAATGTGTGTATGCTTGCATGATATTAACCTCTCATTTGTGAGGACCTTAGTCAATGATCTCTCGAAGTGGGAGTGTCCACCTCTTAGATTTAGAAACATAATTGTAAGCGAAGCCCAGAATTGAATAAATCTTGGTAGGGCATAGGGAAAAAGGTGAGCTTTTGATGAGAAATGTGAATAAATCCTGATTCCCAAGTAAAAGGCATGAGGGGTTGAAATGAAAAGGTTTGGAAAAAAGGCTAGTTTTGGCTACTCCTAGAGATAAAAACTGAGGAAAGTCGTCTTACTAGGATGTGGGGCAACCATTGCACTGTCTTCGAACAAGCGTAGAGCTCTACGTGAAGTCGATTGTCCCAAAGGCGTAATCCTAGAAAACAAGAAAACAAGAGAGGAGGTGAGCCATCCAGCTAGAGTTCGGGCATCCATTGCATCGAACATAAAAAAGCATGGGGCTCCATGTGAAGTCGGGTGCCCGATGATGTTACTCTAGGGGGTTGAGAAGAAAGAGTGTCCACCCAAGCCATTGGCAATGCGCGGTCCATGCCCCTATCCTCACTTACTTTTTATGCGTGGACTTTGGCGTCAAGGATGGAAGGTTGATTAAGGTGTGCACATCGTTCCCACTAGGGGGCTCGACTTGAAAGCCTTTGCACAATGAGAGCTGAATCAAATTTGGATTGCATTCTTGATAATGTGAAATGTGGGTTTTGATTAACCAAAATGTGACCTCAGGGGTTTTGCTTCGTTTGTATATTCTAAGAGTGTATGGCACATAGTTATCATCCTTTGTAGAAATTGTGGGGGATTTCACCGTCTTCGGTTGGCTACACCCTAGGCCTACTTGACCAATTGGTTGACTGGGTAACATAGATACCTTTGGCACTTAAATGATTTGGGTTCGATTGTGAATTGCTCGAGGACGACCTAAAGTGTGTAAAGTTTGATAGGTGCCAAAAGTACCTATTTCTAGGTTCTATTGAGGGGTTGGTTAACATCGATTAATGCCTTTGGGTGAAACAATTTGTGGTATTTATGCTTTGATGTGCTAATGCTTGTGAGAATGTTATCTTTAGAATGCCTTTGAAAGGAATCTAATAGGTTCGGGATCACGAAGAGGTCACGAGACGAGGCAAAGGATCAATTGGAAGATGGACCGACCGTGGCACACTCAAAACCAAATCGCGCAAGTAAATGAGCGAAAAGGAGAAGGGAAACACCTTGTCTATGCCTGTTCGACGCGTGGATACAGGCGTGGGATTTTTCCAGTAATGCTCCACGCTGGCGTCCACGCGTGGACGCGGGCGTAAACGAGCTACTTAAAGAAAAAGGCGCAGGACTATAAAAGGGGGGACATTTTCAGCAAGTTGGAGAGTTCCACTTCAGTTCCAATTTTAAGCTTTTTGAGTTTTGAGAACTTTAGGTTAGATTTTTAGAGAGAGAAATTGAAGAAATAAGGGATTGAAGGAGATCTTGAGAAGAATCAAGCTTAAGATTAGATTGTAGACTCTAATTGGTAATACATTTCATTTTCAATTATGTAATTCTTTCAATTGCTAGTTTGTAATTTCAATTACTACTTTGAAGTTTTGTTTTGAATATTGTTCTTCTTGCATCTTTTGCTTTTGGAATTGAAATTGAAGTGATGTTAGTCTTGATCATGAATGCTAGTGGCTGATTAGCTAGAAATGGATTAGGAAACCTATGTTGAAATTAGATATTGAATTGACTTTGTTCTATCTTTATTGTGAGTATGATCATTCTTGATCTTGTTGAATCGAGGGCCCCAATTGCACCAAGAGTTAGAGGTTACACACTTGGCGAGATATAGCAAGTGTGTGAGAGCTTAGATGTTCACATCTCCCGCCCTCTATTCGGGAGAATGAGGTCCGAAGGGAACTCGCAGACCAAGTGTTTGATGAAATTTCCCAACCGTATGAGGATTGGGAGTCCGAGCGTGATGCCACTCGGTATAGTGCGTATAGTTTCCTTAGATAGACCAATTGTCATTCCAACTCCTACCATAGCCCGTAGAGTGCTAGATTCGAGGGACCCTAATCCAATCCGCTTACCTTTACGTGTGTTTTAGTTGAATTGAATCTCTACCCGAACCAATGCTTTGTTATTCTTTTATTTTCAAATTGTGTTAGTAGTTAAAGGTAGCTTGTGTAAACTCTCCAATTTGCCATCCTCCAAGAACACGACACACGGGGATTTCATCTCTGTTTTACCACCTCCACACCACCGCTAAAACTACTATTTCATGGAGCATAAGAGCAAGTTGAAATTCTCGCACAACTCGTCCACTTCTCATTTTTTTGTCATATCTCCTCATTAGAATGCTCAAATCAAATGATTTGTATGTCATTGGAAATCTAACTTCAAGGGCTACAACTTTGATGAAGACCACAAACGCTAATTTAAAGGATTCAGGGGTGAAAAGAAGGCTAGAAGGTAGACAATATGCATAGAGTGCACGTTGTCTGTTGGCCACGGGTGTGGCCACACTCGTGGCCACTGGGCAGTATGCTCTCCATTCTTGGCCACGGGTTTGACCACGGGCGTGGCCACACTCGTGGACAGCCTTCCTTGCTTGTATTTAACCTTGTTTTTAGCCATTTCAACTCGGTTCCGACCCATTTTAGAACCCTAGCTTATCTCTTTCATTTTCTTTGATATTTTTAGGTTAGAATAAGCTTATAGTTAGGTTGCTAAACATTTTCGAAGCTTGGATTGAAGCATTTAAACTTGGATTTCAAGGATTTTATATCTATTTTCACTAGATAAGTTCTTCCTCTCTTTATTTCATTCCTTACAATTTACTTTCTTGTTTTATTGCTTTGATCTTTATCTTGTGTTTCTTATGAAATTCCTTGTTGATTATGAATCTTGTGCTATTTTCATTATGTTCTTGATTATTTGAGTCCCGGTTAGCGAGTGACTACCTAGTCTAAGTTCAAGGAGTTGATCAACCATACTTTACCTTTGAGAAAAGGCAAATGTGTGATGTTAAGAATACAAATTGGGCCTGTTTACTAACAGAAAACTGTTTTCCGTTTTTTGTTTTTCAAATTTTCAACTTTCATTCTCTGTTTTTCATTTTCTGTTTTCTGTTTAGAAAACTTGTTTACTAACACTTATTTTTTCAATTTTTTTTTTAGATTAACGTTATAAAATTAACAATAAGTTTAATTTCGAGTGATTTTTAGACCTGATAGGGAATATACCCCGGATATACCGCCCTATGGGTACTATACGTATGCCTGGCGTATTGTGCGGTATCCAGCCCTATAAAAGGGCCCTAGCCCTTCAAGTTAAGGACTTTTACGGCCTCTCTTCACTCTCTCTAAAGAACACCCTAATGCTCTCCCTTCTCTCTAGAGCTATGGAAGAACACAATGAATAAAATTACTTCTTTGGCTTAAATTCTCCATTTACTTTGTACTTTACATATACTCTTATGCACCCTAGTACATATGGAAGATTTAATCCGTATCAAGACCTTATATTTAAAATATTTTAAAATATATTTGGTTTAAAAAGAATAAATATATTTTTTACTTTTAAGTCCAATATATGTAAAAAAAAAAAAATTACATTTGATATCCGGACCAAATTTATATCGATATATAACATAAATAAAAATATATATGAACCAATAACCTATTAAGTTCACAAAAAATTTAGTTTAGATAATAATTAATATTTTTTGATCTAATATTTAAAATATGTTTGGATATATTCATTTGAATGACATGTATGTAATATATAATTTTTATTTTGAATTCTAATATAGTAATATATGTGAAATTTCGATATCTGATATCTGGACCAAAACCAATAATCAATTGAGTTCAATCAAAATATAAAACGTGGTATATATTTCAATTTTTAATTTTGATAATGTGAATGATGTATAATTTTAAGCATAAATAAGTTATGTTTAAATAAGTAATGTATGTAAGTAGAAAAGATAGAAAATGATGATAAGTAAAAGAAGATGATAATAAATGTAATCATAGTAATGTATAAATATGTAAGTAGATAATGGTGAGAATGCGGTTATAGTGACATATAGTCTAATAGATGATAGTTGATTCTGTTTTCCATTTAGAAAACAATTTTTTATAGTGTTTCAGTTTTCAGGAAAACTGAAAAATTATTTCTTGTTTTCAAAATGGAAAACTGTGCTTGTAAACATGTTTTCTGTTTTCTGTTTTCCAGTTTTCCAAATTTTCAGAAAATTGGAGAAAATTTCCACAGTTAGTAAACGGGCCCTAAAGCTCTACTCCTATCGCCAATCCTTTTGAAAACGATATACGGTGTAAGGATAACCTCTTACACATCCACTCACCCAAAAGAGCATCACTTTTTTTTAGGGTATGGCATTCCTCGATGTTGTGGTTTCTTGCTAGGTGTAAAGCACAATATTTTGTCTTATCTTCCCCATCCTGAGTAGGTTCAAGTTGTGATGAATTGAACTATTGAAGGAATTTGAAGGTGTAAAGGATCAACAGCTTAGGCGATGTGGCCTAACACTTGGAAATTAAATGTGAAAAATGGACTGGTAGATGTCGGTAGCTACGTGTAAGAAGGTTGTTTTTCCTTTTCATCTTAAAAGATAAGTTTCAACCACTAATTTATATTTCTATGAGTTTTTTTATTTTTCTTTCTATCTATCATAACATACGTAGACCAATAGATTGCACACATGCTTTAACAGAAATTCGTAATTTGTTTTGTGCTCCAACGTCGCCTGATCTTGTGACATATTTCTATGTTTTAACCAAACATCGTATTTTAGAAAAGAAAATTTATGTTTGTAATTGTTCTGTAAAATAAAAGATCGAATTTTGTACTTTTTTCGTTCCATTTTGTTTGTCTGGTTCGCTTAATGATGAAATTTTTTATATTCAATTCGTGTTATATATTGTGTCTAGTTTAGATTTCAGTATCAATATGTTTGAGTGACTGTCTTATCACTGATCTAATCTACGACTATTAGACCAGTAACAAACACTTTATTCCGAATTATTATATTTATCAGTATAAGTATTATATTGTAAGCATTTTGACTTGATTCGTCTCACAAATTAAACAAGGATCTGTGAGACGGTTTCACACAAGTATATGTGAACAATTTCATACAAGTTTTTGCCTTTATTACGTGGTTACCATATGAACTAATAGGGGAAAACTTTGCCAATAAATTAAAGAAATTGTTGTAGATGAAAACACGATTGTCTAACAATAAATAATTATGATACCGATTTGACTTTGATATCAGTTTATAGAACATATAGAATTTTTGTCATTAAAGTTACAAAAACAATCACATCCAAATAAGTTAAAGAAATTGTTGTTGATGAAAACACGATTTTCTAATGCAGTTAAAGAAATTGTTGTTGATATCACAACTCACAAGCTAGTTCCGTTTCCAACCTGACTTAAATTTATGTACACAAATATATTTTCATTTTTTAAAAAAATGACTCAGATATTAAAGGTTTTAAAAGATTTAAATTTTAAATCTCTTTAAAATAACTTGACTGCACTCAAAAACGTTTAAAATTAAATGAATATATTTAAACAAAACCAAACACAGCTCAACTTGAATAGTTTACCATCCTACTCTTTAAAAAAATATAAAATTTAAAAAAAAATTACTAGGGATATAGGAGTTGAAAAAGCAATGTTGCAGAAGGCCCTAAGCGCTAGTCAGACGCCTGGGGACGCCTAGTGCCTAGGTAGTGCCTAGACTATGCCTAGGTGGCCGAGTAATATGAGTATATCGTCTCTACTTTTTCCGCTTTAGGGATGAGAGTTGTTAGACTATTATAATCTCTTAAACTAGTCATTTGCATATGTTAGATGATTAATTGAGAACATGGCTAAAGGAATATAGAAGAGAAGTAGTTCAGCAAGTATAAAAAATAAAAAAAAAAATCATTCGGCCGAGTTGAGCGCAAAATCGGCCGAGTTGGGCACCAACTAGGCCAAGTTGAGCGCAAACTCGACCGAGTTGGGCACCAAGTAGGCCGAGTTAGGCGCCCAATTAACTCGGCGCCTAATTGGCCGATCGACAAAAAGCCACCTAGCGTTGAAATTGCCGGCCTGGGCCTAGGGACGAGCTAGTCAGAATTTTTACAACACTGGAAATAAGTCAGATCCTAACAGATTTATTAAATATAACCAAGTCCTACATACGAAAATTTCATTGGATTTGATATAAACAAATTACAATATGCAAATACGAAAAATGATTTTAAACTCAATAGAAATTAGAGACAAAAACATAGAATATAAACTTCAAAATTTTCTACAATACAAAAAATTCTTTAACCACAAAGTTTCGAATTCAACTCTCAGTACGAGCAACCTATTATTGGTATTCTTAATTTGAGTCGTTCAGATATGGACAACTTAAACTGGTTTACTTAGCTTCCTTAAGCTCCTTTGCCGATTAGAGCCACAAAGCGAAGTTGATGCAGTGTACACCCTCAGGTAATGGTTAAGTGTTTTCTTGCCACCAAAAAAAATAATTCTATAATATAATACAATACATCTCTCATATATTGTTATAAACCATGTTTCTATAATATAATAAACTTAGGAGTGACCAAATGGATGGATAGATTGTAAATCTCGTATTAGAAGGTCACAATTTGTCATATATATATATATATATATATATATATATATATATATATATATATATATATATATATATATAAATGGGTTCCCATGCGGTTAGCTTTCTCTGGGGCGGTTGTGTGGTTGCTTAGGTGCGAGGTTTTTCTTCTTAAGGTGCATAGTATTCCTTCTTAAGGTGCGTCAAAACTTTAGGTACATGGTTTTCCTTCTTAAGGTGCGTTGTTTTCCTTCCTAAGGTGCATGATTTGTATGCTTAAAGTGCATCAATTGTTGAAACTTAACGTGCGCCATTTTAAAACTTTAGGTGAGTGTTTTGTCTTCTTAAGGTGCTTTGTTTGTGTGTTTAAGGTGCGTAGTTTGTGTACTTAAGGTGCACCATTTTAAAACTTTAGATACGTGATTTGTGTTTTTAAGGTGCTTTGTTTGTGTTCTTAAGGTGTGTGGTTTGTGTACTTAACGTGCGCCATTTTAAAACTTTAGGTGCGTGATTTGTGTTTTTAAGGTGCTTTGTTTGTGTGCTTAAGGTGAGCGGTTTGTGTACTAAAGGTGCGTCATTTTAATGCTTAAGGTGCGTTACCTCACAACCGCATAGGAAACACACTTCCGTGTGTGTGTGTGTGTGTCAGTCTATATATATATATATATATATATATATATATATATATATATATATATATATTAGCATTATTATAACAAAAGGTTGAAGTAGTTTAAGTGGTAATGTTTTAAATTTCACTTCAAACAAAAAAAAATTATAAATATTTCATAAAAAGAAAAATTCTGGGCCTAGCTCGGGACCAGCCCACAAGAGGCCTGGGCCTAGGCCCGGGCTAGACCCGACATGTGACCAGCTCAGGTTATCCTAGGTTGGTCCAGATCAGTGCTAACGTAACCTAGGGCTAAGCCCGGCCCAGACCCGACATAAGACCGGCCCAAATAATGTACACTGAGCATGCATCAATATTAAGTACACCAACATTATCATTAGTTACACCAAACGTTATCATTAAGTGCATCAATGTGAAAGACGTTATCATTAGGTGCAACAATGTTAAAAAGGTGAATTACTTGCACTATTAAATTAAAATGGTTGCACTTTTAAGTGATTTTAATTTCACTTTTTACTTGCATACTTGCACCAATTATTTGCAGTTTTCACACATGTTACTTACACCAAAGTTTGAGTTATTTTACGAAAATATCACCGAGTCTTTTTAAAAAAATTATACTACCTCCATCCCATTTTATGTGTCTGGTTCGATTAACGAGGCTTGACTGAAGTTATTTTTAATTCAATTTTTTATAATATTAAGTTTAGTATTAATATACAAAATTTATATATTTAGAAACTAAACTAAAAGTACTATTAAACACAAAAAATTAAATTTAAAAACAAGTAAAAAATAATAAAGAAAATATATAAAGAAGAAATAGTTGGTTTGACCAATGAATAGTAAATAGGACAGATAAAATGGCGCAGAGAAAGTATTTCATCCATTAAATTTGAACACGTAGATGGCTGCAATTGATTCTCAGTTCTTTCCTAGGCATTGGTTCTCACCTGAGCGCACCGCTATATATAGAGAGAGAGAATAAGTATAATTTGCGACAAGTAGTCATGTTCTATTATCTAACTTACCATCATCTTCTAGAAACTTTCATCCATTCTTGCTCACGCGTTGAACAGATAGATGAAGTGATAAACTTCAAATGTTCATATCATATCACATGAAACACTTTAGATAAGTAAGCAATCAATTAGTTGGATTATATATGTGATTTATGTTACACAATCAAATCCAGCGTAAAGTATATAAAGTAATCAATTAAAAAATAAAGTAAATAAAGCATGTCAAACATTATGATTGTTGGTTGAGAATAAAATATATAAATTATAAAATAATATCATTGGTTGTTTAAATTGTTAGTCGGAATTACATTTTTCAATTTAGAATCAAAATTTAACTCCGTAAATTTTTTTTTACTTTATTGTCAAATTTTTGACATTGTTTTTTAGTTTATTGTCAATTTTTTTATCACAAGGTCTTGAACAAAAAATAATGTATATGAGAAACAACAAACCAAGTCCAAATGGAATACCTTGAAATCTTGACTGAAATGCAATCTGCATATATATTACTCGTAGTAGTTTACTAGTTTTGTTATTTTTGTCGTAGACTTGTCGCATTCAATGTCGACAAATTTGACAATGTGGTTTTAGATTAACTTGAAGCAAAAAATATTAATTACAGGGAAATATTACATTTTACACAAATTTGTGTGAATCTGTCTCGTAGATTCTTGTCCAGTTGTCCGTAGACGGCTCGAGTCAAGATGAAAATTAATACGTATATTACAAGATGCAATACTAATCAAGAATAAAATGTGTACTGTATTACTTATATGAAAAAACGTAATACTTTTACATTTTGATTTAAAAGTATTAGATTTTTCCTTATAAGTAACAAACATTTGTCAACATTACTTATAAAGAAAAATGTACTACTTTTTTTATGAAAAATGAAATACTTTTACATCAAAATGTAAAAGTATTACATTTTTCTTCAAAATCATTACATTTTCCTTATAAGTAACAAATACTCTATTCCTAATTAGTATTATTTTTTGACAAAAATTTGTGTAAGGCCGTTTCATGGATCCTTGTCTGTGAGACGGGTCAAGTCAAGATGAAATGTACTACTTATAATAGCAAATGTAATACTAAATCAGGAATAAAATATTTATTGATTAATTATATGAAAAATTGTAATAGTTTTGAAGAAAAATGTATAGTAATACTTTTAATATTGATCTAAAAGTATTATATTTTTCATCTAAAATATTAGATTTTCCTCTATAAGTGCAACATTACTTATAAGGGAAAATATAATAATTTTGATGAAAAAAATAGTGCTTTTACATGCATTAAAAAAAAAAGTAATACTTTTACATAAAAAATATAAAAGTATTACATTTGTTCTCAAAAGTATTACGTTTTCTCTTATAAGTAACAAACATTTTATTCTTGATTTAGTATTACACTTTTCGCTAATATAAATATTACATTTGCATATTTACCCGACTCGACCTGATTCGTCGCACAGATAAAGATCCGTAAGACAGTGTGACCCTAGGATTTTACATTGATTTCATAATAAGTTGTGATGTGACAGTTAAACTTTTTTTTTTTTTAACTTATTGAATATAATCGATATTTTGATTAGCTTGATTTGGATGCGTATTATTTAATTTTTTTGAGTGACGAAGAAAACTCGTAAGTAATATTCGACGGTATACATTAGGTAAACCCTGCGTTGTGACCTACCCTAACTAGCAAAAGATCACAATGACATAAATCAGCCTAGATTGTCTTTAGCAAACCGGTTAAAACTCAGAAGCCTATATATTGTGTCAGCTGAAATCAAATTTTTAACCTTTTATTTATCAAGTTAATAGCCTGATCAGCTGGATTGCGCCGTCTATTATTAATGTTCCTAGTATAATTTGGTGCATTGCCGTTGTAGAAGGGTGGTCTAAAAAGGTTGCTTTATAAGGTTTGTTGGAAGATTTTTTTTTCTTAGTATTATTGAGTCTATTATATTGTAGTATCGGTTCATCTATACTTTTTCAACATGTTGAAACACAAAGAGTCAATAACACCTCCATTGAAGCTCAATCTCATGACCTTTCATTTGGGAAAGTCACTAGATGCCATAAACTCTCATTTGGACTTTACTAAACGCCACTAACCCTCAAGTTGGCACTAGCAATCTTTTGTCATGAATCAGGATTTCAAGTTCAAATTCACTGTATAATTAAGAAAAAATATTGTTTTTTTTTTTTGTTTTGTTTTGTTTTGTTTTGTTTTGTTTTTTTTATTTGTTGCAAACAAGAAAAATTATTGTTGTTGTCGAGTTCAAAATTAATGCACGTATATATATATAAAAGAGGAAGTCATGTTCTATTATTACCCAACTTACTATCATCTTCTAGCAGCCTTAAACTTTCCTCCATTCTTGCTCACGCGTTCAACAGATAAAGTGATAAACTTCAAAGTTCATATCATATCATATCACAGGAGCAATTTAGATAAGTAAGCAATCAGTTAGTTGGATTATATATATATATATATATATATATATATTTCTATTCAAATGTGGCCGCGCCCTTACGTGCGGCCGTGCGGTTTACACCACTCAATGTTAAGAAATGCACCACTCAATGTTATGAAATGCACCACTCAATGTTACGAAATGCACCACTCAATGTTATTTGAGTGGTGCATTTCGTAACATTGAGTGGTGCATTTCTTAACATTGAGTGGTGTAAACCGCGCGGCCGCACGTAAGGGCGCGGCCACACCTGAACATGACCCTATATATATATATATATATATATATATATATATATATATATATATATATATATATATATATATATATATATATATTTTATAATAATTTTTAATTTATTTAGATTTTAGATATTTATATTATTGTAAAGAATAATAATAACGTAAAATATTTTTATAAATTTTATATTTATATTTTAGAAAATAACTAACATATTTAACTCTAGTATATAATGTGTATATATTATTATTATTGAAGAAAATATGAAAATATATAGTGGATGCATGTGCATGGTAACAATAGTGGAAAAGATAACGGAAGTTATATATAACGGTAGGGGTATATTATTCTAATATATTGTAAAGTACAACTTTTATATCATAATGTACAAAAAAACTTAACGGAAAAACGGACATTAAATTAATGAAGGGTATAACCTTCCTTCACACTTATTATGTTTTTAGATATGTGCTTTACGTTACACAATCAAATCCAACATTAGTTTGCAAAATCACCCTATAATAACAGTTTTTCAATTTGTGTACTATATACCATTTTAAGGTTTCTTGGGATAACATATACGGAGTATAAAATAATAAATATACAGTTTAAATAGTGGTTTAAATTTCTCTCATTATGATCATAAAATTTTAGAAAGTTCGGAGTTTAATTTGATTCTTCGTACTACTAAGCACAATGTATATGTGATTTTTTTAACATACATCATTCATATGAGACTAATCCAAATTTGGTTAAAGTCCACCCACCGGCCACCACTATATATATATATATATATATATATATATATATATATATATACAACTAATCTAAATTTGGCGTTAGTTGTTCATCGCTGTCAAGCTAATTCAGATTCATTTTGAGTTACACGTTTCGAGTTTGACTTTTATTCGAGATATAGTAAGATTTGGTTCAGAACTCTTGAACAAGATATATGCATACAAGAGTTAATCATATGACATTATAATTATGTTAATAGTTTGCTTATCAATTAAATTAAATACAAAACACGGTATAATCATAATATGCACATTTTTAAAAAATTTTACTATACGATTTTATAACATTATAATTAACTTAGCTTGTGTTTGATGAAATTGTATAATAAGGAAAACATTCTAGAATAAATATAATTATTCAAAAAGAGACAAATTATGATGACTTTTAGCTAGGCAAGTAGAATGAATTCTTCATAAAGTCCAAAAATTAATTGGTTTGGACTTTGGACATTATATTGTTTAGTATAATGCCAATATAGTTGGATAGAGACATATAACATTTTTTTTTAAAATTTAGGTCATCTCAATATCGTTAGACTAATCCTAAACCTATAGAATCTTGCCTTTAAAGCTATTGTAGAGGTAAATTAGTTCACCGGTCAGATCATAATCTTCATGTACCCACAAGGAATCCAATCTAGACCTTTTATCATTCTTAGTCTTATTCCCATACATGTTTCCGGTGAGATTCAAATTCTCACACTGTCACCTCCCGTCATGAAGTCCCGGGAGCAAGAGACGTATAGCATTTTTTAAAAAACTTAGGTGATCTCAATCTCGTTAGACTAATTCTAAATGGCTAAACCCATATAACCTAGCCTTTAGAGTCATTGTAGAGGTAAATTAGTCCACCTATTAGTCATAATCTTCATGTGCCCACAAAAAATCCAATCTAGACCTTCCATCATTCTTAGTCTTTTTTCCATACATGTTTTCAGTAAGATTCAAATTTTCACACTGTCGCTGCGAGCATAAATATAATATGTACAGTTCAACTATCAACTTAACCTTTTAGTTGAGATGGATCACATGCTTTAATTGTGGCCTCCGGTCATGAAGCCCTAGAGGCTAGAGCAAGAGACGTATAGCATTAAGTAGGTGATTGCATATTGACTTGCTAGTGGCGCTCTCCATTGACCTTCTACACTCTTCCGTTTCCGTGGCCTCTCGCCGCCACAAAGGGACAATCATCTCCTTTGAGCGCGGCGATTGTTGATTACCTGCTGGCTGTTGCTAACAAAGAGGTGACCCGATTCAGAACACATAAATAATTAGGTACATATTCATAGAATATATAACAGTTTTTTGTCTTGAAAAATTAAGGGGATCCATGACATGTTTAATCGATCAAGATGAGTTTGTTTTGCTCAACACGTTCACATGAAAGCAAATAGATGTGTAAATTAATTATTTTCAAGTCACAGCATGAATGAACACTTTTTTATTTATGAAAAAACTCGCAACTACTACATGAGATTGCACACTAAGTAAAACCTGCCTTATAACTCTAACTTGTAAAAAACTACAAAGAGGTAAGTCAATTTAGGTTGCTCATAGTTAATCGGTTCAATCTTAGAAGACCAATAGATATATCCAAATCAAATTTGTAATCTCACACACTGTTGCAAAAATCCCCGCCTAGGCCCCTTAGGCACCCGCCTAGGCGCTAAGCGCTCCTAGACTGAGCCGAATTGCTCCCTAGGCGTCCGCCTAGCGCCTAATTCGGCCAACTGGGCCGAATTTGGCCGAGTTAACTCGCCCAACTCGGCAGAGTTAGCCGAGTTAACTCGAGCGAGTTGGCCTTGTTAATTTTATTATTATATTTATATATATTTAAATTTATTTATTTATATAAGTAAGAGAAGTAAGAGATATATATATATATATATATATATATATATATATATATATATATATATATATATATAATATAATATAATATATGACATACACTCACACACATAAATTAATATTTTGTTTTTATAGGTCGCCGCCTAGAACCGCCAAGGTACCGCCTAGGCGTCGCATAGACCGCTTAGGCGCTAGGCGCTAGTCTACCGCCCAACTAGCGCCTAGCGCCTACTGCAACCATGATCTCACATTTATCAAATTAATTGTCCGACTGATTGGATTGTATCGAGCAGTCTTGATATCCAAATTCTTGATACTCTACCTGAATGGATAGGTCCATTGGCTGTTACGTTGCAAATGTTATTGTTGTCGATTGGCATAAAATAATGCAGTTGAGTTTTTCTTCTTCATTTTTATTTATTTTTTTATTTAAGTTCTGTATATTCTATGTCCAAAAAAAGTAAAATAAAATTCCGACCAATCACCAATTCTTTTTCCACGATATTATTATATCATTTATATGCAAGTAGTAGTCTTAGAAATTCTTGGTGAAGACAAAATATGCCATTTTTGGCGGTGTATATAGTTTGACAAAATAAATGCAGTCAACTTCACAGTATGTACAGACTTCCCACCTAATTACAGTGATCATTTGAATGCAATATAATATATATGAAAGGTACGGCGATGTCGTGGTATATTCCTCGAATACGCTGAACCATCTAGTCTAGTCTACATATATTCCCTCTACTCCATTTTGTTTGGTTGATTAGTTAATGGGGGTTGAAGTTATTTTTAATTAAATTATACGTGTAATATTAGTATATAAAATTTATATATTTAGAAACTATATTAAAAGTATTATTAAATTAAAAAATATAAAATTTAAAAATTATTAAAGAAAATAAGTAAGGAAGAAAGAATTGATTTGACCTAAATAGGACATGTAAAATATGATAGAAGGAGTATAAATATATTCACCTACCATATTATAAGTTCAACTAACCTTACCAATTACAAAATGATTACTGTGTTAATAAAAGTTTGAAAAGTTTCATGTGAAAGGATTGCTCTTCTATCTCAAAATTCAAACTTCAAGAAAGTGAAAAGAGTATAAGTATTGTAATTTTTTTTTGAAACAATCGCAATTCTTTACAAGGTAATATCTATTTTATACATTTTTGATAATAGATATGTTATCACAGTATACAGTAGTTGCCTGTAATATTAATCTTCTCATTATCATAATTCTCAAAAGTAGATTTCAAAAAAAAAAATCTCAAAAGTCAAACATCAAAAAGAAAGTGTACAGGCAATTTGATAGGTTTCGTACTTAATTAAGGAAAGGGTATTCTAAACAACTAATGCAACATTAGTCTAAGTTTGGAGTTATTTCCTAATTAATCAACATTTTGAAAATTTGTTTTGGGCAAACAATTTTGGATCAAAATTTAAAATCAGAAAAACAGTTGTTATACAGTGAACCATGGTCCACACAACATTATGTGGATCATGTCCACGTACTATGATTGTTAAATAATGAAACTATAGTAGATTTTAAATGATACTTTAGTGTTGTTAAAATAAAACTACTATGTGTAAGAAATGAAACTAAAAAATAGAACTAATGCAATAACGTATAATATCAAATGAAATTGTAGTAGAATCAAAATGATACTTTAGTGTTGTTATTATAATGAAACTAGTTTGTGTGAAAATGAAACTAAAAAACAGAACTTATACAATAACATATATTGTTAAATGAACATAAATTGTAATTAAAATTATATTTCAACGTTACTATTATTAAACTAGTGTGTGGAAAATGAAACTAAAAAATATTAGAGCTCATGCAATAGCGTATATTGTTAAATAAAATTGTAGTAGAATTAAAATGATACTTTACGGTTGCTATAAAAGTGAAGCTAAAAAACATAACAATATATTGTCAAATAAAACTGAAGTGTAATTAAAATGATATGACGTCGTTTTGCTTTATGATCCATGCTGCTACATGGGTCATGGTCCACAGTAAAATTTGCCTATGTACAAAGCCAAGGCCTCAAGCCCAAGAGAAGTCCACCCTAGTGTCTATGTAAGAAAGACACAATTTTACCAATACTTAGACAAAATAAGCATAAACTCCTAAGTTTAAAGTAACTTAAATCTAGTCTAACAAAAGGGCCTTGCCCAAGCTACAACAACAAAATAGCTAGACACATAAGCATAATGCCACATGCACCGCCAAGCGAGATAAACCAAGAACACTTCAATTTTGCCAAAAATTCACCAACCAAACGACAACTCTCAGAGTATGCCAAAATGATCGACATAAGAGACCCAAAGACCAGACAAGTTGTAAGGAGATACACAGACCTAAAGTAAAAAACAATGACACGCATACTTAAAGTAAACACAATGGTATGTACACTGCGCACATGCCTAAATAAAGCAACCACAATGACAGACATACTTAAAGCAATCACAATGGCACATGCCTAATTACTTTTTAAAATTCTCACTGAAATACTTATTACTTTCCACTCCTTCCATTTGTCTTTGCAGTCTGTGGTATCTTACTCCTAAAACATTGTGTTATTATATCAAATAGACATTATGGTGACTCGAAATGGGTAATGATGACCTGAGAATGGTTTCATATCAAAAGGTCACGATTGAGTTCGATAAAAACTTTACAAGTGTAGTTTTTAACTATGAACTAGTAGATACTTAATATTTATGCATGATGGTTTTGCGGCTATTGATAGCCGCCGGCGAGCCACCACTACCGTCAATAAATATAATAGAAAAATATGACACGGTGAAATAAAAGTGATTGTTCAAAAGTCGTAGAAAAGTTGATTTCTCTCCTACTGCCACCACCTAAGAAGGGGTATTTATACAAGAAGTTATGAGTGCTAAGCTAACCCAGGCATGTGTAATAACTCGAGAACCACATATGAGAGGTAAATTGAAATACCTTGTACTTTGTGACTATTCAGGTACGAGAATTATGCACCACCGGTCACCCCTTCAGAGGCATCAATTTTTTTTTATTAAATAAAAATAACACTTGTGTGCAAATTAAGATAATGATGTTATAATAAACAAGTTAGTGAATTGACATGTTTGTTGAATTGGTATGCATGCTTTGTGACATTATATTCTTCCTTAACCACATTTCTCTCGTCCATCTCTTTACTGCATGCCACGTTCCTTTGTTGTTTCGTCCCGGCGGCGTATACTATAATTCGTATCAATAATTTACAATAATAATAATAATAATTTTCAAATAATAATAATAATAATAATAATAATAATAATAATAATAATAATACTTAGCGGAAATTATGGTTTATGTGATTGGTTAGGTTGTTGACACTTTGTCCGCTGCTTGATGCATGTACACGTTAGGCTAATTCGTTTGGTAAGGTTCGTGGAATGTTTTCCATAGCAATCACCATTATTGTATGAATGAATGAAAGGTCAATTTTAATGGCCACCTACGTAAAATATTCAAATATAAAATATTTATTTAATTTACGGACAAATTTAGAGATGTTAATATAATAATATTGTGTGTATAGATTGTATGGGTTTTACCTTGATCTAATTATGGTGCTCTCCGGTGGATGGTGCACATGGTTATTTTAAGCTGAAAAGTGAAAGGTGTAATGTCAGCCAGCCTATTCACATTGAACATTTAATTTAGACTACCTATTTTCTTGCCAAAATTCATGATTAAGTGGAACATAATTATCGTACATGAAAATGCATGAAAATAGTTTTTAAAAGTAGCGTGATTACAAGCACTCATTAGAGAGAGAAAGGGATCAAATGTACTGTGAAGGAACTCTCATGTAAAAAAATCCCAATCATTGATCTAACCCAGATGAACCGTCTAGATTGAATTTTTTTTTTTTAAAGGTGACATTATGGTATAGGTGTCAAATCCAACAAATAATAAATAACTACTCCGATAAATTTGCAATAGTGGTGAGTAAAGTCGTATCCATAAAGATTGATTTGATTTATTTTTATCCAAAGATTTAATAAAGATTGGAATGAGATCGATACTTAAATAGCAACAATAAAATGACAAATAATATCAAATAATAATAATAATAATAATAATAATAATAATAATAATAATAATAATAATATCAATAACAATGTAACTAGTATCTAACTGATGGCATAACATTAATTTAATTCTAAGAAAACAGAATATTGATTTTTGAGACAAAATTACTTCTCTTTACTATATTGGCTACGATTTTTAACCAGCTCTAACAACCTATTTCTCCTTACTTTATGATAATCAAAATAAGCTTTTTAATTATTCTCTTGTTAATTAACAACCCCGAACAAGCTTCCAAGATTTAATTCATTAACAACTTAAGAATTATAAAAATCACCAATTCTAACCAACAAACACACATGCTCGGTTTATTTAAGCTAGACTATAAATCTTCATAACACAAATTAAAAATTTATATATAATGAAATTGTGCTATTTGATACACAAGTCTTAAAAAACTTAAACAATTACGGATTCAAGGTTTTAAATAGAAATTTAATACATTTACAATTGAACAAAGAACCCTTTTACAACAATATATAATCAACAAAGTAATAATTCAAACATAAGTAACAAAAGATATATAAATAATAAGAAGTAAAGATAAATTAAACTAAATAAATCCCACTAGCCTTTAAGAATCAAACTTCAATTATCTTTGAATTGAAAAAAAAAAAAAAAAAGAAAAAGAACTTAGCAATTACATTATAGGAATGTTTACAAAGAAGATAAAATTGTTCTGTGAACTGATGATATTCCCTCGAGTTAATACCCAAAATGGTCCTCCGACTATAGCGTAATTCTTGATTTAGTCCCGAAGTATTTTTCATACCCAATTTAATACTCTGTCTTTTGAAATCACACCCAATGTCATCCTCCGTTACAATTTCTGTGTTTTCACCGTTATTACCAAGGGCAAAGAAGTCATTTTAATATATCAAATGGAATACCCCCAAATTTGTGGCGGTGGTTGACCAGAATCGCGGTGGGTAGTGACGCCACGCCGGATCTAAAGAGTGTCCGACGAAAATCATCTTATAGCTCATCCCATTCTCCTCCCAGAGCATCCTCAGAGTCTCGGACTCGGTGTTCAACAACCAAATCGCGACCTTCAAGAGCCCGTGGTGCGTGTACCTGCTGTCGAACATCTGCTTCCCGAGGTGGTTGTCGAGGCGGACCTTGGTTGGGAGCGTAATCTATCACCACATGACCAGTGAGGAGCAGGAGTAAAGAAGATATTGTATGTTTTTCTACCATTTTCAGCGACCATCCTCGAGATCCATCATCGTGAAGGCCCCATGCTTGCTGAACTTGCGACAGGCACTTGATTTTGTGGGTTTTGTGTACAATTATGTTACAAAGAGAAAGGAATTGAAGGAGAGTATGTAAGAATGAGAGATTTCATGGAATCAATTTTAGGATGCGGGCGGGCGAGTCTTTTCTCGATTTGTCTTGGGAGCCATGGAAATTTGTTTTATTAACAATGTTTAGTTTCGAAAAATTTTTTGGGTTTTGGATTTTTCCTTACTATTTGGCTTTCTCTTGGTCTCCCTGGTATGTAATGCGCTTAATCACCCAGTCGGTAGCCGCCGGCAAGCGCAAACTTGGGGTTCCGGAGGTCATCCTCGTAGACGGTGAGGATCGTGCAACAAGCACGTGGTACAGGGTCGAATTCCTCCCCGGTCGCAGTTGTCCATGTGGCGCTTTCATCGCTTCCGATGTAGGTGCACCGCTTCCAACCCCAGCGTAAGCAGCCCAACACCACCACACACGACTCCACATGCCACAGACATTACACCAAGTAATATTTTCACCTTCTCTCCAGTTTATGCTTTGATTTTTCCTCAACTAGGACAGCTAATTTGTGTTTAATCGAGTAAAATGGAGTCGCGGCGGAGATTAGAGGAAGAAAAAGATTTCGCCCAAGTAAAATGACTACTTTGCCCTCAAAATAACGGCTCATTGACGGCAATTGTAACGGTGGACGAAATTGGGTGTGATTTCAAAAGACAGAGGATTAAATTGGGTACGAAAAATACTTCGGGACTAAATCAAGAATTACGCTATAGTCTGAGGACCACTTTGGGTATTAACTCTATTCCCTCTACTGCTTCCGTTCGTAACTTCTCGGAAGTCTTCTGTAAAAATCTGAAAATATTAGGTATGAAATGGGCCATAAAACAAATACACTGCTGCACACTAATTCAAACATCTCAAAAAATCCAAATAAATTAGCCCATTTATCACTTAATATGCTTTTTAAAAGAATCCAAAGACATCAGCGGCAAATTTTACTGTGAATCATAGTCTAAAACGTCACTGATTCTTTTAATAAAAAGAAACAGTACATGTTTGGCCGTTTCGTCCAACTAAATATTTTTATTATGGCATATTCATTTTTATTTTATATTCATTTTTAAAGTATAATTTTGATTTAACCGTTGTTTCATTTGACATTATACATGCATTCAATATGTGAGGCATGTTATTGAATTTCATTTTATACACATTGTAGTCTTATTACAACACCATTAAAGTATGATTCTAATTCAACTACGGGTTCATTAGATAATATAGACTCAAATATGTGAAACCTGTTATTCAGTTTTATTTTATATGAACTATAGTTTCATTACACTATAACTAAAGTATCATTTTGGTGTCCCGGTTAACACTCCCACATGGATGATGGGAGTGGGTTCGAGTCTCAGTGGAGACAATTGTTGAATCTTTGTGTTTCAATAGGTTGAGAAAGTAGTTGAATCTTTGTGTTTCAATAGGTTGAGAAAGTAGCTTATTCGATCAGTTTCATTTTATACATATTATAATTTCATTACATACAATTTCTTTTGACAATATATACTCAATATATGAGATTTGTTATTCAGTTTTATTTTAGATACATTATTGTTTCATTAGAACACAACTAAAGTATTATTCTAATTGAACTATACATTCAGTTAACAATATACACTTGATATGTGGGATATGCTATTCAATTTCATTTTAAATACATTGTAATTTCATTTAATTCTAAACACATCATAAATACAAGATTAGTAATGGACGCCGTTTTCGTTTCGTTTTTAACTTAAAAAACGATGAAGTTTTTGAGCCATGGTCCACACATCTTTGGAACCATGATCCACCGTAAAGCACTTGACATCAGCAGCCTAAAAACGTACTTCCACTATCTATTACATAAATTGTATACTACATCACTTAATAGACGACAAGTTTTTAAATAACTGCAGTCTAATATATTGTTGTTAGTTGTTCTTGATCCAAGGTTTAAGTTTGATATGATCAAGTTTTGCTATTCAAAGTTTGATCCTATTGGTTGGGAAAATAAGTTGGATGTTGTAAAGAGAAAGATGTATATGCTATTTTCGCAATATGAGAATGTGACAAGTTTAGTTTCTACTTCAATTTCAACTTCAACTTCATCTTCTTCACATGTCCAATCACATATATTGCTCTCATGCACCACAACCACAAATCAATTACTTTGGAGCAAGTGTTTTAACTTAATAAATTTATTTCAAATTTTATTTAATATGTTTTAAAGTTTTTATTGTGATTATATTTGTGCAATTGTGTAGGAGTATATCCATTTTTATAGTGAAAATGCTGGTGTTATTTTAAAATATGGTCTAGATACATATCTAAAAGAGAGGAAGCTAGATACTAAGTCTAACATGAACTTGGATCAGTTCGATGTTTTACAATATATATTGGAAAGAGCATCAAGCTAGATTTTCATGTCTATCCAAAATGGTTTGTGATATATTGAGCATTCCAATTACTACCATTGCTAGTGAAAGTTCTTTTAGCATTGGCTCAAGAGTTTTGACAAAGTATAGATGTTCTCTCCTCTCGGAAAATGTTCAAGCACTTATTTGCACTCGCAATCGGTTGCTAGGATTTAGTTGTGAAGGTATTAATGCATTATTATTATTATTATTATTATTATTATTATTATTATTATTATTATTATTATTATTATTATTATTATTATTTAGTTATTTAATAGTTAATACTTAATATGGATACTTATAAATTTCTAATGATTTATTTTATAAATTTATATGTAGATGTAGATGATAAAAATATTAATATTGGTGAATTGATTGAGAAAGCTTCTAACTTCTAATGTTCTTGGTGGATGAAGGTACTTTAGAGTTTAATTTTTTAAGATTTGTATATTCATTTATTGATTTATTGTTTTACTAATTTATTATTATTTTTTTCAGATGATGCGTTGTTGCGAGCCTATTGCCTATTGGGAAATGATAATTGATGAATGCAAATGAACATTGAATGTTTGACTTGTTTAAGAGTTTATGGACTTTTAGATTTAAATTTTGTTTGAACATTGAATATTTGGACTTTTGGTTATGACTTGTGTGGGTCTTGTTTGATGTTTCTACTCTTGTGAGACTTAAAAACTTTGAATATTTTGTTAAGATTGTGGTGAAAACTTTGAATAATGTTTTGTTAAAATTTAAATAATGTTGAATCATGAATGTTGTGTCTTGTGTTGGAACTTAGAAGAATCAAGAATATAATTATAGCATTTTAATGTTGAATCATGAATGTTGTGTCTTGTGTTGGAACTTGGAAGAATCAAGAATATAATTATAGCATTTTAATTTTTTTAAGTATTAATTTTGTCATTTAAATACAAAACTACAAGTCTACAATTCTACAATTAAATTGTAAGTGTGAAACGTAAATTTATTGAATATAACAATGAAATAAATCATTTAAAAAACATTAATTAAAATTATATATATATATATATATATATATATATATATATATATATATATACACACACACACACATAACTATGGGCTGATGGGCTGGCCTGCTTAGTCCGTCAGCATGTAAACCACGAGTTGTGTTGGGAAAATCCCAACCCGTATGAAAACGGGTTGGGTCGTGCAGGCCCATTTTTTTGTCAACTCGTGATGCCCAGCCCATACCCCACGAGTTGTGTTGGGAAAATCCCAACCCGTATGAAAACGGGTTGGGTCGTTCAGGCCCATTTTTTCGCCAACTCGTGATGCCCAGCCCGTATGGGCCGGGTTGGCCCCGTATACATACATACATGCATACATGCATACATGCATACATACATAAATATGATATATTATATAAATGTATATATCTAATTAATTATAAATATTTTATCTATAAATAAATAATTATTTAAATAAAGTTTTAAATTAATGAATAAATAACATAGACGCGCGCGCGCGCGCGCGCGCACACACACACACACACACACACACACACACACACACATATATATATATATATTGTTAGTTTTATGACTTTTGGACAGTCAATGGTTGGTTAACACAACCATTAAAATAACAAGTATATGAAAAATATAGAGAAAATATGCAGAGAATAAATATGTTGTATTGCTCAGAATTACTTCTGAGTAGTAAAGATTATATGTCCCTTCCCCTGCATGTATGGTGGGTCGATTATAATTATACATATTTTGTTCTAGAAGCCCTACAAGGAATAGAAATCCTAGACTGTATCGTATTGGGAGTCTTTGCTACATTGGGGGCCAAGAGCCCAATTCTACTACATTACAAATAATAGGCTCAAGCTTTATTAAATAATAAACTTAATCCTTATTACATTATGAATATTAAGTTCAATCTTTATTAAACTACTAAGTTGCTTCTAATCTATTGTGTATCTTTCTTGGACTTTCTTGATCCGCCAATTACTTTCTTTTGTCGGTCCAATTGGTCCAGGCCGGGCCTTTTGGTTGACTACTCCGACCGGTCTACCTAGTATACCATCCATCATCCAATCTCTCACTTTCTTCAGATTTCGTGAAATCGATGTCTTAATTAGGAAAGTATCTCAAAAATATTTTCCGACAAGTTTTCTGACTCTTGTGTTAATTAGGAAAGTATCTCTAAAAGCTAAGTCTTCTTCTGTTATATGGGAGGTGGTGGGTTCGAGCTTCAGTGGAGTCAATGCTGACTCTTGTGTTTCAATTGGTTGAGAAAGTGGTTATGAACAGATACTGCATTGTAATAGAGTTAGTAGTATTCAAAAAAAAAAAAAAAAGCTAAGTCTTCTTCTGACCAATTACTTATTAATTCTTATAGAGGCTTCTTTTGGATGCAACCGTGATGCAAAATCCTTAGGCACTTATTAACAGGGCCGGATTTTAGGACGTGCAAGATGTGCGACCGCACAGGGCCCCAAAATTTTGGGGGCCCCTAGTCCAATCCTAGCCTAATAGTTAGTATATGTATTTATGATTATATTGACCCAAAATTAGGTTTTTTGCATTTTTCTCTTTGTAATTTTTCTTCAATTCGCAGTTTGGTTATACTTTGATAGGGCCTCACTTAGTTACTAGCACAGGGCCCCGCAAATCAAAAAACCGGCATTGCTTATTAAGCTACAACTATTAAATCCATTGCTAAATATGCGCATATTTTGTTGTTTTCTTAAAGTGACATTTTTTAAAGTGAGTTAGAATTGAGAGATGTATAAAAATAGTGAGTGAATTACAAAAATTGTAATAAAATGATAATAGAGAGGCCAATTTGAAATTGAGATAGTATTATTGGAATAAATAATGATGAACTATTACACTAGAACATGGTTACTAAGTATACACCATTATATTGTAGTTGACAGTGGTGGCTTCCAAAAAGAAAAACACTAGTCAAGAGAATAGCAATTGCGCTGGAAGGTAGCCAAGTTGTCTTGGAACAAAGGAATAAAAGCATCAATGCTTCCATCTCCAATGAAGGAAGGAAGGAGAAACATCATCCCTTCTGTCGGGAAAAATGTCGGCATGAAAAGGTACGGACACCCAGTTCCAAAATCTAAGTCGTAGAATGGGAACCTTAGCCAGCTATCAACTTCCAGGTTAGGGCAGAGAATGTGCTTGTCCATGTCGGCGGTTGGAACCAAACCGTCTTCCTCGGTAACCGCCTTGGAATTCGCATAATCTATGAACGATCTGAAGTAGTTGTTGTTAACCTTTGAAACGGCGTCGTGGATGAGCTTAGCTGCGTATGGAAGAGGCTCACGCAATAGGTCTTTAACCTTGGCGGTTGGGAATGCCCAGAGGACTAAGTTGCCGAAATATTCGTTGGGAACTTTGGGGTTAAGGCGTGCACGACCGTCAACCGAGATTCTAATGTGGGTAGTTTCGAAGCCTCCGAGGTTTCTTGCCTTGGTTATGGCCCGCCATAGATGCGCCACGAGGCTTTCGAAGGTGCTGTATGGCCTAGCGCCGCCGTTCATGGCAGAGGCCTTGGCCTTGAGCTTAGCTAGGAACTCGCAGGTGAAGTGGACTTTGTGAACCACAATGTCTTCCAACAATTTCATGTCGTTTTTCTTTATTGGTTTCTGCATGTATTCGACTCCAACATGGTCATACTCAATTTTCGGTGGATTTCTGGGGACAAAAATGGTGCGGTCATGTAATGGTAAGGGCTGAACCATGATGCCACGGCACATTTTGCCCCATGCAATTAAGAAATCACTGGTGGAGTGACCATCAGCAATGAGGTGGTGAGAGGTGAACCCAACCACTAGAGAACCGCACTTGAAACGGGTTACTTGGACTTGGATAAGCTCGACCACCCCCTTAAGACTAGGGTGAAGGTTGAGCAATGACGCAGATGGCTTGAAAGGCATTATCATGTCAAGAGTAGAATCGCTTGTTGCTTCTACAAACTTCATACCTTTATCATTCAGTACAACAATTGGATTGCCCTTCTCATCATTTTCCAATCTCCCTGCCCACTCCCTATATACTGCAAGCGCTTTTCTAAGCCCCAACAAGATAGTGCTATTCGGAGGGGTCGGTGGCCGATACGCATATATAATAGCAATATGAGCATCAAAGGTGACCCTATCAAACACACTAAGAGGGACATGGCCTGTCGTCAATGGAGGATTGCCTTCATACAAAGGTTTGACGATTCTCGTGCTTTCTATCTTAACGCTCATGGTTTTTCTTGGGATTTTCTTCAAAATGTATGAAGAAAACAAACTAGATTTAGGTTGATCTGAGTTTTTGTGGATGGGAATGTAGCTAGGTTGGGGTATTTATATAGAAGAAATCATGAAGAATTATACTATGGGTTCATGCATGTTAGTTCGGGTTGTTGAATTGGTATAATTCAGAAATTAAATTTTTTATTTATGGATTAGGAGTTGACTTTAAAAAAAAATATACCAGTAGTAATTAATTAATCTAAACAATTTATAATGTCGGAAAACATCTCTCTAACTCTATAGTTGTCATTTACTGATTCCCTACAGTTTCATTATAATCTATTAAGTAATCCATGAAGCTATATCCCCATTAACAAGCTAGCATGCGTTAATCCAAAATTAGGAGTATTTCAAAAAATAATTATTGATTAATACACTTTTGTTTAGGTAACTAGAGAAATTCATAGCAACTACTACAAATTGAATAAATGTGGGGATATCGGTGCATTTTAGTTGAGAAAGTTTGATATAGAAACATTTTAGTTGGGCGGACGTCGAAAGTCTAAATTTAGCATATTGTCTCTAAAATTGGCGCTAGGCTATATAAGTATGTGGAAATAAACTCGTGACCTTGTGGTACGAGAACCATGCTCCACCCATGAGAAAAATATAACTATTTTTATTATATTGGAAATGGTCAATTCTATTTTATACTAATTAATTAACTTTCATACTTAAAGAAATAATAGTAATTGTTTACTATTTTAATTTTCATATTCGGCAATAGTTTAGTCACACAATTTGCATATCATAACTACTCTTAATTGTTAAATTCATTCATAAAATTTCTGAATGATAGTTTGACTTTATAAATATTAGCTTGTAAAAATAATAATAATAGTTAAATTACTAAAACTCCAATAGGAACATTTTCGTTTATTTGTTTATGGTGAGTACATTTTGACATGCCAAGGAATTTTGAATTGTTCCTGGTTGGTGGTTCGATATAGTTAGACCACACACCGTACTAGTGGTTCTTGGGTTGACAGGTTCGATATAGCTTGAATTCTTCCTCGTTGACGGGTTGTTTTAATTTTTAACATAAGATATTTTCATTGATCCCAAAAAAAGGAAAAAAGAAGCTAAGTCAGAGTTTTTAATTAGAATTTTACATTTTTAAGAATATTAACGGAATTTGTATTGTTTAATTTAGGAGATGGTCCATAACTCGAAGGTGTGTTATGGTATTATATTATTCTTCGGTTCTTCCGTCAAAAGCTATTTTGGCATTCTCACATTATCGCTGTAAATTATTTATGCTCAGTTCAAACCCATGACCTTTTGCATGACTCTGTTACCAAATTGAAGCATGTGCTCCATCCAGCTAAAAGCCTAAACTGATAGTTGGACTGCGCATATTATATTTATGCTCACAAATATATATTGGACTGAGCAACATGCGGGTCGATTCGGTTCGGGTGGAGATATGGGTAAACCGTGCGGATTTCGGATTGAAGAAGTTAAACCCAAATTGTATAAATATTTATTAAAACCCTTCGGTTTTTGAGATATTCGGATTCTGTCGGTTTTGTCGGATATCCGATTTTATTTCAGATTATGCAAAATCAAATTAAATTTAAAAATATAAAGTAAATACAATTAAAAACTAAATCTTAAAGTTTGAAAATAGTTACACATTACTTACGTTAGTGAGTAGTGACAACTGAAAATAATATTTTACAAGCCAAATTGCCAAAATGTCATATCAAAATGACAAAACCCAAAAAGGCAAAAACTATGCAGATTGAAATAAGTTTTTCAGAATTACAAATCCACATAATCACTAAATCACTTATCACATGACCACTTTACAGATTTACAGCATAACAATCAACTACTCCTGCATTCAAAAAGCCATCCTGAATTCCTGATCCTCATCCTACTCTAATAAGTTATTCCCTTCTACTTCTACTCTTCTTTTTGTTAAAACTTAACGAAAATTATTAAGGAAATAAACAACAATAATAATTACTTAATAAATGAGCATATGAGATTATGAAGTATTGAAGTTGGCTCAACAAGCTTTTTATCCATATCAATTTCTAGATTAAGGGCAAATTGCATCAATGTCACCATGAACAACATACCAGCTTAATCCTTATTTCAGTATCTGGTGGAAGCTTCATCATTGTCATAATATAAATTGTCAAAAATAAATATATCAAAACTCACACATAACAATATAACATTACAACTTTACCAAATGTAGGGCAACAACTTTACCAACTTACAAGTTAGTAAGTTACTAAGCCTCTACACAGAACATTACCAGATTTCCCAGCATTGTTTGGGGCCAAAAACTCATCAAGGGCAGCAACTTACAAATTCCAAGTTACCAAGCCTCATTGTCTCAACATCAGAATTCATAGTTAGTTGAATATAAGGTATTAAGATATCATATAAAGTATAGAGAATACAATTACAGGAATTGTTACAAATGAAGAACCAGCAGCCCTCCCTACAGATGTACTTCCACCATCAACATTAAACTCTACAACAAATTCAATAATTAGAAGAATGTGAGAATTCAGTTAATTGAAAAAACTGAAATTGAAAGATTGAATTAAAGAATAATAGAATATAGAAAATCATTTACCTTTCTCAAATCTTTCTAATTCTTCCAGATTTTCCTCAATTGATAGAGGGGTATTTGGCAACCTAAGCCAATCCTAAGTACAAACCAAGGCCTCCACAATTTTAGGAGTTAAAGAACTCCTAAAAGGATCTAAAACCCTCCCAGATGTACTGAAGGCAGACTCTGAGGCAACAGTTGAGATTGGTATAGCTAAGACATCCCTAGCAAGCTTAGATAGGATAGGAAATCTTGCAGAATTAACCTTCCACCATCTCAATATATCAAATGAATATTCCTCTTCAACTATTGCCTCAGTTAAATAATGTTCCAACTCAGTTTTTTTCCTCCCACCACTTTCCATTCTTTGTTTAATTTCTTAACAGTCTCAATAGAAGGACTAACAGAACTAGAACCAGAACCAAAACCAGAAACATAAACAGAACCATAATGACTATAGCTGACATCATAATCATCAAACAATTCATGCAGAGCAGCCAACAAATTCTCAAGGTAAGCTTTGTCTTATAGCTCACCATACATATGATTTATCTGAGTTGGCATATATCCTAACTTGTCCCTGGGGTCTAAAATGTTTGCAAAGAAAATCATATAGTTCATTTTATCTATATCACCCCAATATTTTTCAAATTTTGCTTTCATGTTAGCCCCCATTATATTAGTTTCACAGCCCCATCCGCTTCCACCATGCTTTTCAAGATACATAATAGATCAGATATCTCATAAAAAAGGTGTTAGATGTCACATACAAGGACCCTGAAATTCTGATAGTCATTTCATAGAAACATTTCAACAATTTCACCAAACTGTTCACAAAATCCCAATCAAGAAAATCAAGAATAGAATCACCTAAATCAAATTTAAATGAATTATCGCTCTCTTCATAGGCTTCAAACACTTTCTGATATTGATAAGCCTCCGAGATACCCTTAAATCAACCTCATATTAGGGTGTTTTTGTCACGTCTATAGCATCCTTACATGATAAATTGTGCTCATAAATGCTTAAAAATCACTAATCAACACACAAAAGCTACTTTTAGCTTAAAGGAGGTGAAACAGGAGCCCCGGGAGCAAATAGGAGCAAAAGCTGAGCTTAAAGAGCGAACCAGGCAAGATCGGAGCCCCAGCTTAAAGAGGACCCAACAGGATGGCCACACGCGTGTGAGCGTGCGTGGAAATAATCCAGTAGCCTCCCACGCACACTCACACGCGTGTGAGCAGGCATGGAGACTGCATTGCGCGAAATTGGATTAGGGTTGCCTTTTCGGAGACTATTTAAACCCCTTTGATAGATTTTCAGAGGAGGTTCCCAGAAATTTAGTTTTCCCTTCCCTTAGTTTTTCCTTTGGAGAACTTTCTCCATTTTCTTAGTTTTTCATTTCTTAGTTTAGATAAAACTCCATTGTAGAAGACTATAAAGCTTGGATTGAAGGATTACTTCACTCTATGTGATCTCTATTTCATTTCTATTATATTTTGTTATCTTATTCTTGGATTGAATTAGCTTTTGTGTTGAATTTCATATCATGAGTGGCTAGTTTAATCTAGGGATTTGGATTGTGTGATTGTATGATGCTAGGGTGATGATCTTATATCTATATTTTGGATTTATATGCTTATGTTGTTGGATTATCTATTATTGTCTATTGATTGTTGTTTTGATGAGATCTTGTTTGGATTTGGCCAATCTAGATAAGAGATTGAGCTCTTGACTCTTTCATGTCTTTGATTAGAGTTCAGGATTTGAAGCTTGACACAATCATAGGTTCTATGGACTTCTTAAGAATAGTAGGATAGTGTGTAGCTTATGTGTTTGATAAAATTCCTCTTAGAGCTTTGAATGCTTGAAGGCACTCCTTAGTCAAAGAAGCCTTAGTACACAAAGGTGGAAAAGGACTAAGACAACACACTCTTGAATAGCCAACATCCTAGCATTCCCAATCCATTACCTTAGTCACACCACAATGCAACATACATGAGCACTATCCAATCCCTATCCCTTTTTCATATTTACAAACTCTTTTACTTTACTACTCTCTTGCACTACTCAAACCAAACCTAATGAACTCCTCTCACTTTCAATCCACCATTCACCACACTCGAATCCCATGCATGACCCAATCAAGTAAACTCCCGAACACTTGACACACCTCCACGTCCCTCCTTCGAGACCGACACTCGGGGAGTCACTGACTTTCCGTTTTAACATATAAATATCTTTTGACATTTCACCCTATGTACGCAAGTGTTGTCAAAATGGCGCCGTTGCCGGGGAGGGCAATATGTTGTCATATGTTTTTGTTTACTTTGATTGCATGAATGCTAGATTTGAGCATCGTTAATCCATTCGTACTGATATTTTCATCTAAAAAACTAGAACAGTATCAATATACATAGTAGGAGTTGGGAAACATAATATAGAATCTCAGAGTCTCAGACTGTCAGGCTTCACAAATCACAATCCACAGAATCACTGTTTACAATTAAGAATGTAGCACTAAGCAGTGCAACACAATTCCATCAGGCATTCATCAAAGACATTTACAAATGTCTCTAAATGCTCATCATATGGACATGACAACATATAGCCACATAGCATGCATTCAGCTTCCACATAACAGATTTCACTATTTAAGGGTCCTCAATCCATAAACAAGAAACACAGCAGTGTTACATACCTACGGAGAATTAGAGATCATCATTTAGTATTTTAGTCAGTGCTTCCACCAAAACAATAAATCTCTCAGAAATTCAGAGCATATAAAATTAAAATCACAACTCACAACTCAGAAAGTCAGTGTTTCCACAAATCACAACTCAAAGTCTCAGATTATATCACAAATTAACAATAATTAATAATACAATATACTCAAAACTAGTGAATAAAGTCCTTGTGCGTCATTGGTGTATAGAGACTTTGCTTTATTCCAAACATCATAGCAAGTCTCATATACCTTGTAAATGTTATGGAGTTTAATTAGGATCAATGGACTGCCATAACATATTACATAATAAGGCATCCACCTTCTCCCATTCATCTTCGTTCTCTTTAACTTCCTCAACCTTCACATCTAGATGGGTAGACACACCTTGACCTTTGAACCAAAGTTTAACAGATGAAGCCCAAGATGCATAATTTTCACTCCCAACTAGTTTATCCATGGTAATAACTGGAAAAGAGGTAAAACTTATGGAAGATGATGCCATAACGATAAAGAACAAAAAATAATCCACTGATTGTTCACTGGCGGCGGTGGTGGCCGGAGGACGGCGGCGGCGGCCGGAATCCAGCGAAGCTGACCGGAGAACACAGTCAGGAGCGCCTCGTCGAGACGAAACCAACGGTGGCAGCGGCGTCTTGATCCAAGGTCGGACGAGGGAGATCTAGCGGGAAAACTGATGGACTTCCCGGCGACGGCGGTGGCGCGTGGCGGCGCGTGTGGCGGCGAACGGCGACCGGGTTTGGAGCCGAGGACTCGCGACAGCGTTCCTAAGGGGCCGGTGGTGTTGGTTTGGAGAAAGAACCACAGGGCAGAGGGTGGAATGCGAAAACAGACGCGGTAGGCGGAACTCCGGTGGTGGTGGCGGCGGAGGCAGAAGAGATTAGGGTACTAGGGTTTAGGTTTTGATACCATGTAAATATGTGAGAGAATAAAGTATATTCATATATCTCTGCAATAACTGTATAGACTACCACTATTTATACAGGAATAACCTATCACCCTAATGTGCCTATTGATCAATTGGCTTTAGGGTCTCAACATGAATCATTCACAAAATTAAAATATCTAGGGTTGGCGATTTAGTTGTTTTCTCACACAATTTCCCCGGAGAACAAGGTTCTTCAATATAGTAAATACTTCAGTTTGAGTCTTCGAAAGCACCGACATCCACAGTCAACAACGACTTCGGGCTTCCACTATACCACCACCACAGAGATTCAGAGACAACGGGAAGTCTGGAACGGCTGAACACACTCAACACAGACTCATAGAGTCATAGAACGGAGTGACGGAGAGAACTCAGATAACTAGAGAAGTGAAAACTCAGAGATTAAGAGAAACTCAGAGAAAAGGCTTCCACCAGACTCTCAAAGATTGAGAGAACTCAGAACTCAAAGTCTCAACTCTCAAAGAACGGGACTGAGATATGAGAAACCCTACGGCGAGAATTGAGAGACAGAGAGAGAGTGAGAGAATGAGAGTCGAGACTCGAGAGATTGCGCAGTGGAAGTGAAATTAGAAACCCTAGGGCAGATCATAGAACGATGGATATATATACATACACATCACGACATCGTTAGTACTAAGCATAGCTAACCCTAATATATATCGGGTATTCGGGCGGTTTGGGTATCAACCAAATATATGGCATTTTCCAAAAGTATTTGAATTTGGTTGTTCCGCTTCCTCAATATCTTAGTTATTTGGTGCACCTACAATTTTACTGGGGGGTTTCGCCTTCTAGATGAATAGGGAAAAGGGCCAAATAGGCCCCTAAACTTTACACCAAAAGTCAATTAGACCCCTAAACTTTTAAAAGGTGCAATTAATTAACCCTCAAACATTTTATTTTTAGTCAAATAAATCAAATTTACCGGTAACCTTACCAGTAAAAATTGCCAGAAAAAGTCACCAGCGACTAAAAGGTCACCTTCTCTGGTGAGTTGCCGGAGAGGGCGACTAGAAATGGTTGCCTTCCCTAGCATTGCTGTTGATTTCTCATGATGTGCTATAGGTAGAACGGTTGCATAAGGGGTCGAACGCAGATAGGGAAATGTATCATGGTGTTGAACCACGTACTAGGCGTTTGTGATATGTAGTTGAAAGTTGTATTTTTAGTGGTTTAATTAGTGAGTATCGTCCTCTAGGAATGGCTAGATGAGACTTGAGTAGCAAGAGCCTAAGCACGACATCATAAAGTGTTTGAAAAGTAACCGAATTGATAAATTTGATGGCATGAGATAATGATAAAGTAAGTAATTGATTTGAGTAATAAACAATGTTAAAGAAGATAATTTAAATCAAATAGCAATGCATAAATGCTTCTTTAATTTTCTAAAGCTTTAGGCTAAACAATGCTTAACAATGAAGTAAGGGAATCAAGTATATGCCAATGCCACACTCGTGGACATTGGCTACCACCAAAGTTCTAATCCCACTTTCATAGCAATTAGACTAGGTGAGGTACTTAATCAAGCACCTTGTGTGCATAATCCCTTCCAACTCCCATTTCTCAAGGGCAAGTTAGAAATGTGGAAGGGATTGGCCATCGTGAATCCCTATTCTCATAGGTGAAACATCAATTCCATACATCTCTTGAAAGGTTGGGCCCTAACCAAACAACTGTCAAATAATTCCCTAATTCCACAATCACATTCATACTAGCTAGAAGTAATGCAAATCCCTAAAGGATTTAACAACTCATAATGAAATTGTTAACTAAAACAATTGGGATAATAAGCAATGAATTTAAATACAAAAGAAATTTGAGAATTGCAAGAAGAAGAAATTAAAATTCTTACTTGAATGAATATATAATGTTCGAATTTGAGATTGTAATGGAATTTGCAATTACAAGGGATAATTCTTCTCTAAATCTTTCTAAAAAGTAATGAATTTACAATTGAAAGATGTTCTAAAGTGTTTGTGGAGAGAAAACCTAAAAGAAGAAAATTCAATGATCCACTGAAAATAAAGCCTATTGCTATTTATACTTCAAGAAATTGCGGCAAGAACCACCACCAGATTGCGTTGTCAAGATGTTGGTCACGGTGTGACCAACATCGTGACCAAGCAACAACGTCACAGATATCCAGGAGTCACTCTCCTTGACCAGCAGAGTGACAACCTGAATTCGCAAAGTGGTCATGGAGGTCACTGTAGAGGTTACGCCGTGACCTCCACCTTGACTTCCCTGACTACTTTCTGATCAACAGCTTGACATTCTCCCCCGGTGGGCACGAATCGGTTTAACTCCTTGATTCTTTGCCCCGCTGAACTTTGCTATGGTTTTGACCCTTCATTTTTTAACAATTTTTCCATGAAATCATCCCGATTTGCCTTCATTTTACGCTTCAATATGCTTACGTCCCGGTTTCCGATCTTTGAGTCATAAACACCTGAAATACGCTTCGTTCTTGCACAAACACCTAACATTCACTTAAAAATTAGTACAATTAAAGCATATTTATAGATTAATTCATGGCTCAACATACAATGTTGTATGGAGTGAACTGATCAAAAAAATATCATTATTGTTATCCTTTAAGTATTCTTTTCTTTAAATCTAAGCAACAATTGAACATATGCTACATAGTTTCTTAAACAAATTGACATAGTAAAAGAAATACATAGTGGTATGCACATGTTATCTTTGAGGAAAAAAAGAAGAAGAAGAAGAAGAACGACTTATCTGGGCTCATCCGAGATGTTATGTGTGCCAATTAAATGGCAGGATCGTATTTGGTATTTGCTTCTTATGCCAATGTTGCCTTACACAATTCGTCAGCTTAACAAGAATAGCCAAAATATATTTAAAAAAATTGCTAAAGCTGCATGCCCTTAAGATATTTTTCAGAAGAATATAAAACTTAAACCTAAAAAATATTAATATTTAAAAAATCCACCGATATTTTGTATAGTGTTAAGGCCACCAAAAAACACACACATAAAAAAAAGAAGATAATATCATTACCTAAAAAATATGATTATAATATATGTGTGCTTACATGTGTACGTGGTTGTAGAAGTGATGTGTGCTTGCAGAAGTCATGTTGGTGGTAATCATTTGGCAATTAAATGATGATAAAAATCATGCTAAATCATTTTTTTAAAAAAAACAGAATAATGCTAAATCATTTACAAAAAATATCATATACAAACATGTTAAATCTTTAGCATGATTCACATGGATACTTTGCAAAAATAATACTATCAAATTAATGGAAATTATCTTTAAGAATATTCTGACAAAAAAATGGCAATAACCCCCAAAAGATATAAGGAAATACCAAACATATAATGTCCATGAGTGGTATAAAAATTTGTTACTTGGTCAAGGAGTGTATTTCATAGTGTCTCCGTTTATTTACTTTAATAATGGAGTCGGTATCAGTAGTTGATGATAACTTTTAAAAAATGAAGGTTTAAGTGTAGGCATCTACGAAACCTAGAATGTGAGTTGGGCGACTGCTAGTCCCAGCATGGCCCGGCCGGAGGACCAATCGTCCTGGTTGTACTAGGAACAATACTAGCAAAAGGGTTAGTATGTAAGATATATATATATATATATATATATATATATATATATATATATATATATCTTTAGGAAGGGGTTCGGGTGAGATAAAAGCCCAGGTGAGAAGTGAGATAGAATCTCTGCCCTATATCAAAAAGAAGGGAAAATGTGCACTATAAGGCAAAAAAATACGCATTGGAGGCACAAAGATGTGAAACAATTATTGAAAAAATTAAATTTAATATAGGATCTTCAACACATACAAATCATAAAAGGCCATAAATAATAAACAAACAAACAATATTCCACTCAAATTAGTAATTAGTGATCAAGATTAATTGATCTTTTTTAAAAAAAAAAAAAAGGCTCTGGAAGTCACAACAATGTGCACTGTATGGCATAAAAATGTGCACCAGAGGAAGGAACAATGTGCACTGTACGACACACCAATGCGCTCTAGTAGAAGGAATAATTTGCGCTGGAAAAGGAACAATGTGCATTGGAAGAAGGAAAAATGTGCACTATATGGCATAACAAGTTGCACTGTATGGCATAACAATGTGCACTAGAATAAGGAAAAATGTGCATCGTATGGCATAATAATGTGCACTGGAAGACAAAAAAATTAACTTACACAAAATTACAATAATACTACCGCTTTTTTTTTTAAATCTCCGATTTGGACCGGCCCCTTGATCTGGACTCAATCTACGGATATAATTTCATCCTAGTTATCACCTAAGGCAATTGTTTCACATGATCCTATATATATATATATATATATATATATATATATATATATATATATATATATATATATATATATATATATATATAGGGTCATGTTCAGGTGTGGTCGTGCCTTCCCGTGCGGCCGTGCAGTTCACACCACTCAATGTTACGAAATACACCACTCAATGTTAATAAACACACCACACAAATATGCACTGTGGTGTGTTTCTTAACATTGTGGTATGTTTCATTGTGTTTCATTGTGGTGTGTTTCTTAACATTGAGTGGTGTGTGACCGCACGGCCACACGGGAGAGCATGGCCGCATTTGAACCAATATATATATATATATATATATATATATATATATTTGAACTAAAAAATTACTAGGGAGATACGAGTTGAAAATTGAAATAAGGCAGATTCTTACCAGCCAGATTTATTAAATTAACCAAGTCTTACAAAAGAAGTTTTCTTTCGATTAGATGTAAACAATTCAAATTACAATATGCAAATACGAAATATGATTTAAAAATTAATAGAAGTTAGAGACAAAACAGAATATAAATATATAATATATCTCTCGTTTTTATAAAACCCAACATTTTTTTTTTAATATAACCCCAACTTTAAACTTCAAAAGATTCAATAATAATATAATATTCTGTTTCCATGGTGGGATGTATCACGTTCACATCATCTGGTAGTAACTGCAAATTTTTATCACATTATTGGGGCAAATCTCAACCAAGTTAGTTGGACTATTAACTTAGTGATGTATCACGTACACATCATCTGATAGTAACTGCAGATTGTTATCACATTATTGGGGACAATCTCAACCAAGTTAATTGGACTATTAGCTTAGTAATCACAAGGTTCAATTCACTGTACGATGTTTTCTGTATTGTAAAATCACTTTTATACTAGTAGTGTTAGTATTTTTTTTATTTTTTTTTTGTATATTTGTATATGAGCGTAAAAAATTAAAAAAAAAAATCACGCGTCACTTGATATGGATAATATAGGTAGGCTTTGCAATCATTTTTAGGTGAGAAATATTATTATTATTGTTGTTGTTGTTTGGCTGGAATAAAAAACTGTAATCATTTTTAATTCATGTGATAGTGATAGAGTAACAATCAAGAGACTAATCCCTGTAAATAGAAAACTGTCAAATAAAACCGCCAACTCTTGCCCGCGTACAGTTGTGCATTTACAATAAAAAACGTGTCTGGAGTTATCATATCGTTGTCCGATTAAATTAAATTAAAGTGACATGTTAGGGTCATCATTTCCACCTAAAACTTCTTACTTAGACCAATTTTAATTTAATGGTTCAACTCAATAAATGAATTTTTATCTTAATTCTTTCTTTAATAATTAAAAATTTTCTATTTCATTATATTATATATTAAACTCTAACAAAGTTGTCCAAGGACCATGAAGATGTAAATCCCTAATATTTAAGTGATTTTAGGTTTTCTATCATCTATACACTAACACCTTAAATTTTATGAGGGCCAACTTAGAGAATAAAATAGATTTTTAGCGACCACCTTAGCGACCACCTTAACACAAATTATATCGTTACCCGTGGTCCACAATGGATTGAGTTGAACAGACAAATGAAACGACCTCCGTTCCGCGCCATTCACTTTCAGTTCATATACACTGCAGTTACATTTCAACACAACTGCAGTTACATTTCGATATAATTATAGTTTCATTCGATAATATAAAAACACAAATGTGAAACTGTTATTCAGTACCAGTTCATAGACATTGGACTTACATTTCAACACAACTTCAGTTACATTTCGATATAACTACAGTTTCATTCGATAATATAAAACACAAATGTGAAATAATTGTTATTCAATATCAGTTCATATAAAATGTAGTTACATTTCAACACAACTACAGTTACATTTCAATATAACTACAGTTTCATTCGATAATATAAAAACAAATGTAAGGCAGTATTTTTTGAGATGAACTGTAGTATCAGTGATCGCGGTCCACGGCATAACGATTGCCACCTTAAACGCCCCAAAAGCTTTTTCGTCTTCTTCTTTTGAACACTCCAAAAAAATCAACTTATTATAGTAAAATAAGAATTTTAAAATTTCTCCTCTCTTCTATGTTATATCATTATCCGTCTCCCCCATCTAAGTAAAAAGTTCATACAAAACCCATGGTAGCAAATGCTCTTATTGGGTTTATGATATTAGAGCATGTCGTATTTGGATGACGAATATGATAATATTGTTTTTGATTAACTTTAAGAAAAAATAATTAATTCCAGAAAAATATTATATTTAATTTTTTTTCCATAACCTAATCTAAGTAACTTCTACTAACTTTAAGAAAAAATAATTAATTCCAAAAAAATATTATATTTAATTTTTTTCCATAACCTAATCTAAGGGGGTGTATTCAATCATGACTTTTATAGATTTTTAAAGATTTTTATCAACTTTAAAAGTTTGGTGGTATTCAATTTAGACTTTTAAAAACTCTTTAAAAGTCTACCGGTATTGGATCCAAACTTTTCAAAACTCTTTAAAAGCATACTAGTATTCGATTCAGACTTTTATAAGTACTGGTATTCAAAAAGTTATTTAACTTTCATAGATTCTATCATAATAGGATTTTTGTAAACTTTTTCTTCATTAATATAAATAGATAAAATCCAGCCCTCCAACCCCAAACTTTCGAACATTCTCTACCGACTTTGTTTTCTTCAATTAAAATCAGACAAACTTTTTATTAATTTTACGGATCGTTTCAAGCCTTTCATAAATACTCACATATTTTACTGAGAAAAATTATTTTTTTAATATTCAGTGAAAAAAATGTTACAATCACAAAAAAATAAAAATAAAAATAAAAAAGTTTGATGCGATCGCAGCATGTTGCTGCTGTTCGTAGCAAAATTTGCTGCAAACAACAACAACATAAACGTTTTTTTTTTTAATTACATATATAGTATTACAATTGTATAATTTATATTTTGTAATATTTATTTAATTAATATAATTTTATATAATTGTATGATAATTAATTATTAATATGTATTTGTGTTAAGTTGAATTTTTTGAGAGACTATTTATTTTATAGTAATTATAAATGAGAGATGTTCATCAAGAAAAGAGTAAAAGAAAAAATAAAGTTAATAAGAATTATGCATTATTGGCACCCGAGGAGAGTAATGAGTTGATGATTATTATATTACTCAACATTAGTTGTTTCACTAGTTCAAGAAATATTTTTATTGGTTATAATTGATTATATTTTCTTTAGATATAATATACTCTATTCTTGTGACAATCAATATTTTTTTTTTGCAATTCATTAATTTATTTATGATTTATAAAAATATAAATTTATAAGAAAATTATAAATAATGTATTAATAGAAGATTGAATGTTTGTACTGGTGTATTCAATTTAGAATTTTAATGACTTTTATAGACTTTTTAATATGAAAAAGTTTTTAAAAGTCTATAAATATTTGTCCTATGGATATTTATAAACTCTTACAAAGTTGATAAAAGTTTTAAAAATTCTAGGAAAGTCTACAAAAACTCTACAAAAATCAATTAAAATTAACTTACATAATTAAATCCTATTAGAATTGAAATCTTCTATTTAATTTAATATTTTATATACAATTGAAATTAAAATGTTATTATTTTAAGTCTTTTAAATTAATTAAAATTAAATTCTTTTATATAGAATTTGGAATCTTTTATTTAAATAAATATTTTAATATTATATATGTTACTAAACTTTTTATTTGTTTTGAATTTCAATTCAAAAATAATAAAATTAAAATAATTTCATTTGGTTCAAATTTAGTTATATATCTTTTTTTAATTATATAGTTAAATTACATATGACAATTGAAATAATTCTTTTTAAAATTTTTCGTGAGCATAAAAGTAAATTTTGGTGCTAAATAAAATAAAAATAAATCAAATGCAATCTTATTGTTATTTGTAATTCTATTGTCTTTCTATTTTCCATCATTATATATATATATATATATTTTTTTTTTTTGAATACAACTGACCCTATTACATTGTAGTATCTGTTCATCTATACTTTTCTCAACCTGTTGAAGCACAAAGAGTCAATTTCGAGATCTCCACCACTGAGACTCGAACTCATGACCTCCCATCTAAGGGTGGCCACTACATGCCAATTGAGCACAAGGTGCTTGGCCATCATTATATATATATACATGTACATGTATATGTATATACACGTACGTGTATATACATATACATGTATGTACGTGTATATACATATACATGTATGTACGTGTATATACATATACACGTACGTGTATATACATATACACGTACGTGTATATACATATACACGTACGTGTATATACATATACACGTACGTGTATATACATATACATGTATGTACGTGTATATACATATACACGTACGTGTATATACATATACACGTACGTGTATATGTATATACACGTACGTGTATATGTATATACATATACATATATATATATATATACATATATATACACATAGGGTTGCACTCTCGTGCGAACTCTCGTCCAGGTAGGAAATGAGAACGCTCCACAGTCGTCCACGTGTCCAGATCAACGAATCAGATGCAATTTTAAAAAAATGACGTGGTGGCATTTTCGTAAATAACTGGAACTTTAGTGCACCTAGTTTCACTTAAAAGTGCACCTAGTTTCACTTACAAGTGCACCTATTTTCGCACCTATTTTCACTTACAAGTGCAAGTAATTTACCTTGTTAATATTCATGCTCCTATTTTCGCAAATATTTTAACTTACAAATGCAAGTAATATACCTTGTTAATACTCATGCACCTGGGTGCAACCTAGGTGCACCTAGTTTTAACATAGGTTGCACATAGTTATGACATTATGTGCACTTGGTTATAACATTAGGTGCACTTAGTATCGATGCTCACTGTACAATTCACTTGCACCTATAATACATTTTACTTGCATCTGCAATCCATTTTACTTGCACATGTGCAAGTAATTTACTTTGTTAACATTCATGCACTTGGTTGCAACCTATGTGCACCTAGTTATAACATTAAGTGCACCTAGTTATAACATTATGTGCACTTAGTATTGATGCTCATTGTACAATTTACTTGCACTTATAATACATTTTACTTGCACGTGTGCACCTATTTTCACTTGCAGGTGCAAGTATTTTACCTTGTTAACATTTATGCACCTGGGTGCACCTATGTGCACCTAGTTATTACATGACATGCACCTAGTTATAATGTTAGGTGCAACTACATTTCGGACACGTGTCGCGCAGTGATTCGTCCGCATTTCTCTCCGGGGCGGCCAGTACGCATTTGAACGCGATCCTATATATATGTATATATTAAAGTCATTAAATAATAATAGGGTAATTTAATGATAATAGAATTTATAAGAAAGAAAAATATATACACTATTAAAATAAAAAACATTCTAAATCAAAATTGATACGTCAAATTTAATTTATTCTAATAACATAAAATTAAAATCTTCTATTCAATCTATTATTTTTGTATTATAGATATTTTTAATTTCATTTGTTTTATTTTTTGATTTTTATTTAAAATATGTTAAAAGTAAAATAATTTAATTTGATTTGAATGTGTGTGTGTGTGTATATATGTATGTATGTGTGTGTGTGTGTGTGTGTATATATATATATATATATATATATATATATATATATATATATATATATATATATATATATATATATATATATATACATACATATATATATATATGTATATATGTATATATATATATATGTATACATATATAGGGTCATGTTCAAGTGTGGCCGTGCTCTTAGGTGTGAACAGTGCGGCCTCACCACTATGTATACAGATATACACCACTCAGTGTTAGAAAATGCACCACACAAATATGCATCGTTAGGGACGCATCACCCAAAAACACACCACTAGGTATGCAAATATACACCACACAGTATTAGCAAATGCACCATTAGGGACATGGGAGTTATGGTGCATTATTTTGGGTGTGTGGTGTGTTTTATGGTGTTTTTGTATATTTTCATTGTGGTGTGTTTCTTAACATTGAGTGGTGTATTTCGTAACATTGAGTGGTGTGTGACCGCACGGCCACACCTAAGAGCACGGCCACATTTGATTAATATTCTACATATATATATATATACATATATATATATATATATGTATATATATATGTATACACACACACACATATATGTATACGTATATATATATATATATATACATATATACATATATATATATATATGTATATATATATATATATACACACACACACACACACATATATATATACATATATACATAATACATACATACATATATATAATGAGAAATAAAATAACTATAATACATGCATATTAAATCATCGTTGCATGTCAAAAGTTCATTAAAAAAAATTTTGTTGCATGTCAATTTGTTTTCTTCATTTAAGTTTTAAAAATAACTACTATATTATTACTACTATATATAAATTTCTCCCTACATTGATGTTGGTTTTCAAAGTTTAAGAATCTGAAAGGTAAAATAAATCATTATTATGATTTTAGCATTCTAATAATGACAAATATAAGTATTATTGCATTATTTTAAATTTAAAGTTTTGTAGCACAAATATTGTTAATAAGTTTTATAAAATACCATAAATTATAAAACTTTACAAATCTAAAATAATAGTTATTATTTAAATATTATGAGCCCAAAACAAATTAATTTACGTTAATAACATAACTGAAGAAAAACTAATGTTGGTTTTATGACTTTTGGATAGTCAAAGGCAAGCCAACACTACCTGTTGGAATAGCGAAAATATAGGAAATATGTAGGAAAATATAACGAGAGAATATATGTATTGTATTGCTCAGAATTGCTTCCCTTTCCTCCATGAATGGAGGGTCTATTTATACATATTTTGGGCCTAGAGCCCTACAAGGAATAAGAATCCTGGACCGCCTCATAATGGAGTCCAGGTTACATTATAACTAATATGCCCTAATCTTGCTAATATTACAAGTGCTAAGTCCAATCCTTATCGAACTCTTCTGTAGCTTTGTGTTGAGAGGGTCCTTCTTGGGCTTTCTTGATCCAATTGCTCTCTTGGGCCGGTCAATGTAACCCAAGCCTAGTGTATTATCCATCATCCAGTCCTCCACTTTCTTTGGATTTTGTGAATACAAAGTCCCGGGAAAGTATAATTGTGCTTTTTTGCTTCGGTCAATCTGTAAATAGAATTTTTTTCCCTCTCTCTCTAACCTCTCTCTTCCCCACTTCCTTTTCCCCTTGCCGACTTTTTGCTGCTGCTGGTGAGTCTTCATGTGCTTCTCTTTTTCTCTTTCTCATTTCTTCATCTTTCTCTTCTTCTTCTTCTTTATTAAATATACTCACTAAGCCCCTGTTTCCCCTAGCTGGCTGTTTTCCCTGGCTGTCTCCCCTGGTTGTCTCACCTGGCTGTCTCCCTTGGCTGACTCCTGTGGCTGTCTCCCGTGGCTAGCTATCTCCCCTGGTTGTCTCCCGTGGCTGTCTCCCGTGGTTGACTCCCGTGGCTGGTTGTCTTCCCTGGCTTTATGTCTCCCATGGCTGTCTCCCCTAGCTGTCTACCTTTGCTGTCTCACTTGGCTGTCTCGATCACTTGGCTGACTCCCGTGGTTGACTCCCGTGGCTGTCTCCCCTGGCTGTTTTCCTTGGTCGTCTCACATGGCTATCTCCCATGGCTGTCTCCCATCGCTAAGTGTATGAGTCTTCTACTGCCTAGTTTTCCACGCGATGGCGGATATATGTTTTCCATTGCCTAGTGAACATGCGTTTCTTCCACACGGTGGTGGGAATACGAGTCGATCTGCCACTGGCTAATGGGTATATGTCTTCCACTCGGTGGTGGGTATAAGTCTTCCATTGCCTAGTGAGTATGCGTTTCTTCCACACGGTGGTGGGAATACGAGTCTGCCACTGGCTAATGGCCGGTATATATCTTCTATTCGGTGGTGGGTATAAGTATTCCATTGCCTAATGAGTATGCGTTTCTTCCACACGGTGGTGGAAATACGAGTCTGGCTAATGGGTATGAGTCTTCCACACGGTGGTGAGTATAAGTCTTCCATTGCCTAGTGAGTATGCGTTTCTTCCACACGGTGGTGGGAATACGAGTCTACCACTGGATAATGGTTATAAGTCTTCCTCACAGTGGTGGGTATAAGTCTTCCATTGCCTAGTGAGTATGCGTTTCTTCCACACAGTGGTGAGTATACGAGTCTGTCACTAGCTACTAGGCATTTGAATGATAACGATAATTTTTCCTAGCCATCTCATTTTTTTTTTTTGTTTCATCTTCTTCTTCTTCTTCTTCTTCTTCTTCTTCTTCTTCTTCTTCTTCTTCTTCTTCTTCTTCTTCTTCTTCTTCTTCTTCTTCTTCTTCTTCTTCTTCTTCTTCTTCTTCTTCTTCTTCTTCTTCTTCTTGCCACAGTTCAACAATAGCTAATTAACACCCAACCAAATTGGAAGCTTTGTACGTTGGGACACAATCTCAACAATAACATTAACAACTAAACATGGCTAATCAAATTAAGAACTAAACATGGCTAAGTAAATGTCAGCAGATTAAATATATCATAATACCATCCTTTCAAAAAAAAACATATATATATATATATATATATATATATATATATATATATATATATATATATATATAGGGTCATGTTCAAGTGTGGCCGTGCTCTTAGGTGTGAACAGTGCGGCCTCACCACTATGTATACAGATATACACCACTCAGTGTTAGAAAATGCACCACACAAATATGCATCGTTAGGGACGCATCACCCAAAAACACACCACTAGGTATGCAAATATACACCACACAGTATTAGCAAATGCACCATTAGGGACATGGGAGTTATGGTGCATTATTTTGGGTGTGTGGTGTGTTTTATAGTGTTGTTGTATATTTTCATTGTGGTGTATTTCTTAACATTGAGTGGTGTATTTCGTAACATTGAGTGGTGTGTGACCGCACGGCCACACCTAAGAGCACGGCCACATTTGATTAATATTCTATATATATATATATATATCATACCATAAAAGTACTGACAAGCATAGCACCAGTCATAGTCCCGCTGCGCCTTTGAAAATTCACCGTCGAACAAGAACAAAGCTACTGCCAATAGAGTTTGCTACCTAGATTTAAATTAACTACCGCCACACAGAAATTTCTGCTATCTTAGGTGTCAATTTTGCCATTTCTGGAATGCAATTATTGTTGTTGCAATAAACCGCTGCTACCCACCGGAAAATCAGAGTTGTCTCTACTGGGTTATTTGGTCGCGCCAAGGGCTCGATGCAAGTCCGAATTAGGGACTCGATGTAGGTCCGAATTGTGATCACCATGATTAGGGTTTCGAATATGTATTTTTAGGCTTGAGGAACGAGGTTTCGAATATGTATTTTTAGGTTCGAGGGACAATCGTAAGCTTTCCGTATCGGTCACGGGTAGCGTCAATGTTAGTTGTTTTATAACTTTTAGGTAGTCAAAGGCAGGCCAACACTACCTGTTGGAATAGCGAAAATATAGAAAACATGTAGAAAAATATAACGAGAGAATATAGGTATTGTATTGCTTAGAATTGCTTCCCTTTCCTCCATGAATGGAGCGTCTATTTAAACATATTTTGGGCCTAGAGCCCTACAATGAATAAGAATCTTGGACCGCCTCATATTGAGAATCCAGGTTACATTATAACTATTAAGCCCTAATCTTGCTAATATTACAAGTGCTAAGTCCAATCCTTATCGAACTCTTCTGTAGCTTTGTGTTGAGAGGGTCCTTCTTGGCTTTTTTCTTGATCCAATTGCTCTCTTGGGCCGGTCCATGTAGCCCAGTCCTAGTGTATTATCCATCAACTAACATAAAAATGAACTAATTGAATTAACTTACATTTGCGGAGTTTGAAAAAAATATAATGTTATTGAGTAAATGTCTCACATTTAAATATAATGTTATTAGCCAAGCACCTTGTGCTCAAGTGGCATGTAGTGGCCACCCTCAAATGGGAGGTCATGAGTTCGACTCTCAGTGGAGGAGATCTCGAAATTGACTCTTTGTGCTTCAATAGGTTGAGAAAAGTATAGATGAACAGATACTACAATGTAATAGGGTCAGTTGTATTCAAAAAAAAAAATAAAAATATAATGTTATTAAATTAATTGAAATTCACATATTTAAGAATGATGCATCATCTCAAGATCTATCAATTTAAAATGAAGAAAAATAAGATATCATAGAACTAAAAGAAATAAACTTCTAATAAATTAGTTAAAAAAATATTTGTGTTACATTTATGGGTTGGAAAATATTTAGAAACAAAACTAAATAGTTTCGAGTCTTCTATTTCTGCTTATAATAACAAACAAAAGTTTAAGGCAAAAAACTTCTGTAAGACTGTCTCATAAACTTCTGTAAGACTGTCTCATGGGTCTTCATCCGTGAGACGGATCGCATCTTTAATTACCGAGATCAAAGATCAGACCCGTGAGACGGTTTTACACAAGTTTTACTCAAAGTTTAAAATATCACCAAAGTAGATTTTGAAACAAAACTCAGATATCAATATAAAATTTTAAAATAAGAATGTTTTTTCATGCAAGGAAAAATAAATTATATAATATTCAATATCTATATAATAAAAAATTATCAATTTCTCTTTTTATCCATTTATGTTGACATATATTATATTTATAGTATTTTGTACAATATGAAAATATATACGCATTTTTAATGGAATTGTGATTGCTAGCAAAATTATACACGTTAATTACTACAATGGTTACTTATTTAAAAATTTATTTTAAAATATGTGTAAACTCATACTCTTAATTAAAAAATCAAAAATATCTAAAAATTTGTCAAAATATGTAATATAGTTAGGGACTACATTAATCCATATAAATTTAAAAACTAAATTCTTTTAATTTGTAAATGTAATTTTCTTAATTATAATTAATAAAATATAAAATATAATTAAAATAATAAAATTAACAAAATGAGTGTTCACACATATTTATATTTTAAAAAATGCATATATACATATATTTATGCACTATATTAATCATACAAAATTAAAATGCTATTATTTTAATTTCTAAATTGAATTATTTTAATTATAATATATCAATATAAATTATAATTACATAAATTATATTTAGAATTTGTATACATACATATTAATATATTTTATTTGTATATACACTGTATTACACAATAATATAAGAAAATGCGTCTGATTAGTGTTTAAAATCACATATAGAAAATTTAAAATTTATATTTTTTAAATTTCTAAGTATAATTTTCTTAGTTATTATTCATACTGTTAGATTTATAATATATATGAATACGATTAGGAATAATTCAATTTAATTATGTAAATTTTCTCTATAAATTTATCCAATTAAATATGTACATGATTAGATATTATATTAGTCATACAAAATTTTAATTTTGTATGCTATGATAATCTTGACCAGATATATAAAAATTCAACTATATTATTATATTGTACATTTTAATATATTTTCATTTTTATTTTTTTTTTAATTCATAATAACAAATTTTTTTTGGTGCATCTCATGGGTAAACACTAGTGATATATATACTCCAAGGGAGTAAAACTCCCGCCACATGTCTTCATTTTATTGGAAGAAGATGAAAAGAAAGTAATAAAAATTGTGGCCCACATGTTTTTGAATGAATCGATGAGTGACATGTAAGTAGGGAGTATAAAATGGAGTAGAATGTGGGAGTACAGGTAGTATTACTCGTATATCAAGGACTAGGGTCCACATCTCATTATAGACTCTGGATCAAAATGACGAGGTACAGAATTTATATCTGTAACATACAAAATTTCATAACACAAGATACAAAGAATCACAACACAAGGCACATACACATGATATATAATTACTTATTTTCAAATCTGATTTAGGTACATATTTGTGTTCATAGGCGCAAATTTTACAACACAAGACACAAAAATTCATAACATAAAGACACAATTACTAATTTGTTTCAGGTATAGAAGTCATACTCTTAAGATACAAAATTTCGTAGCATACACAAAATACAAATTTAGCCTTGTTTGGTAATTTATCAACCAATTTTGGCTTATACCACTATTAGATGTTTAACTTGGTTTAAAAAATCAATATATAGGTCCTGTTTGATAAATGGTTGTTAGCTGATTGTGTTGGAGGATATAACTAGCTAGCTATAGATCAGATTAGACGATGGAAATCATCTTCCTTCATCCCAACAAAAACACCTGAGGAGAAACTTCCAAATAATGCTGCAATATATATATCTTCTTCTCCTGCAGCTCCAATCATAATTCTGCTCTTCTTCTGCACCTACACAACTACTTATTGAATCACTTTCTTCTATCATTAATCTAATTTCATTTTGGGGACTACCCTGCAGACATCCTATGCTTGTTCCATCATCAATTTCTACGAAGCCTCTTGTGGATGGAAAGAAACGCACTTCTCCATCCGAGTTTCTATGTATTTCAATAACACAAAGCTGCATCTTCTTCTTCAGAGGACGGAAATGAGCATAAACCTCCAATACTTCTCCAATCCTTGTTGCCACCTCAAAGTCAATTACCTCGTACCATTTAAACTTTATATATTTCGGAGGTTCCTTTACGATCCAAGCACCAGTGGTTTTGCTTCTTACACTAAAACCAACTCCATCAAACTCCTCATTACCATCAAAAGCCCTGTTAATGATTTTAAAGGTTGTTGTGTGCCTCAAAAGTCTTTGAATACTGCAACATACAGAATTTCGGATGACTTCAAGCGAAATATGGACAGTATTACCTTCAGAACGTGCCTACATTATTATTATAGTATACAATCAAATATCAAAAACTTTAATTACCAACTCTATATATATATATATATATATATATATATATATATATATATATATATATAACCAAATCAGAGAAAGAGACAAATTATTGTGTGGACCATGGTCCACATAGCTATGTAGACCATAATAAAATGTACATTATTTTTGTACTGAATGTACATTATTTTTGTACTATAAAAGTAATGTACATTCAGTACACAAATAATGTACATTCCCTGAATATAATGTACATTATTTTTATACTGAATGTACATTATTTTTGTACTGAATGTACATTATTTGATAGTATGGTCCACACTATAATGATTGAGAAAGATGAGGGAGGGAAACATAACTTAACGTAACAAACCTGGAACCAATTTTCAATGGAAGGAATCCTCAAAGCACTGCAATTTCTTATCTCAACATATTCAAGACTCTCCAATCCTGGAAGCTCAACCAAACATTTGCAATTGGGAATATAAAGTCTTTTCAATCTTTTCAAGTTTGCTATTTTTTTCAATGACACACAATTTTTTGCAGAGAGATGCTCCAAACTAAGAGGAAGTTGTAGTAGTGCTCTTAGATTTTGCCAATCATCCAATACGAGATGTTTCAAATTAGAAAGATGAGAAATGCTAAAGGGTAAGCTTTGAAGATAGCAACTTCTCGCGGATAAATCTAAACTTTCCAAAGAGGTCAAACTTCCAAGAGCAATTTGTAAGCATTCATGCAAATAGTTATAAGGGATTGTCAGAGCTTTGTGCTGTCCTATCTTAAGTGATCGTAAGGATTCAAGACTCTCTAAGCCTGAAAGTTCAACCAAACTTTTGCAGTCCACAATACCCAACTCTTCAAGTCTTCTCAAGTTTGATATATCTGTTATTTTTTCTAATGACTCACAATCATATGCATTGAGACTCTCCAAGCTAGGTGGAAGTTTTAAAAGTGCTCTAAGATTTTGAAAATCGGAGAGGAGGAGGTTTTTCAAATTGGAGAGATGGCAAAGGTCCAAGGTTAGGCTTTCAAGGTACCAAATTCCTGATAACTGTAAATATGTCAATGAGGTCAAACTCCCAAGAGAAATTGGAAGATTTACTTGCTGCGATTTGTTGAAACTCACACTCAGACTTTCCAATGAGCATAAATTTGCAGTTGAAGATGGGAAAAAATCAACAGCTACTGAACCCACAGGGTATCCCAGGTGCAGGGACTGATTTCTCAAACAACCCAAAGAAAAGGGTAAATGTGAAATAGCAGTTTCTTTAGCATTTAGTCGTCTTAGTTGCTCTAATTTTCCAATGTCAATTGGAAGCTCCCTCAGATTCTTGCAACCAGCTAAAACTAACCCCTCAAGAGATTTTAACTTGCAAATGCTACTTGGAAGCACCTTCAATTTCTTGCATTTCCAAAAATCTAACTCAACAAGCCTCGCCAAACTTCCAATTGATGGGTGCACATTCACCAAATTTGAACAAGCACTGAAGAATATTTTCTGAAGACTTTGTGCCCCAGTAAAATCTGGTGTACTCTTAAGTTGTTCACAATAATCGAGCCTTACCATCCTCAAGCATACAAAATGCTATTAAAATAAAATAGAGAGGTTTTAATTAATGCATTTCTATTTTTTAGTCAAAGTTCTTAGGAAAAATGCAATGTTAAAAGAAGCATTACACATACTAACCTTCATATTAGGTTGAAATTCTTCGATATTGCTATCGCTCAGGTCTAACTCAACAAGTTTCGCACAATGAAAATCCGATTGTATGTGACTCAAACCGCAATTACGCAATCTTAAAAGCCTAAGCTCATTGGATAAATATTTAAAAGATCCTCTAAGAATCACACCATTTAATATGAGTATTCGCAAATTTACCATCCTTATGAATACTTCCGTACTGAAAGTCACATTCTTTAACATGTTAGAATTTACAATCATCCCTTCAATTGCTTCTGTGCCCTAAAAAAAGTGTTCGATGTAGCAATATGTTAGATACTCTAAAATCTTTGATATTTTTTAATAAAACTAAGTATTACAAGCAAATGAACTAGATTAATAAATCAAGTATAAAGGAAATGTTTTACCTTGTTGCCTTCTAGAACATCAAAAACATCATTTGGGTCCACCAATCTACTTCGTTTGCCCGGATTTCTTGGAGATTCCTTTCGAACAATTTCTCTTCCCATATCCCGTACTAAATAATGCATCTCAAGACCTCCAAATTCTCTATCTCCATCTATTGTTAACAAACATCTTTCTATCAAACTTCTGATTCCACTTTCAACATGAAAACCACAAGCTTCCAATATCATAGCAGTGTTTTTTTTGTCATGTCCAACAAAAAAACAAGCAATATCAAGAAAGATGTTTTTAGTATCACCATCAAGTGCATCGTAGCTTATTTCAAGAATTGTTTGAATATCGTCATGAGGATTCTTTCTTAATTTCTCAACATCTTCGATCCACTCTTGCACTGATCTTCCACGCAAATGAGAACCTATGATGGTAAGTGCTAATGGAAGTCCCCCAGTATAACTTGCTATCGTTTTAGATAGTTCAGTATACTCCTCTAATGCTATAGGAACACCAAAAGCATGCCAACTTAATAGTTGCAAAGAATCATCAATGCTTAATGTTTTAACCTTGTACTTCTCTTGTGTTCCAAGCTCACTCAACAAGTGAAAATCTCTAGTTGTTATTATAATTGTACTACCTGGACCAAACCAATTTCGTTGACCTGCTAGTGATTCTAATTGACTTATGTGGTCTATGTCATCAAGAACAATAAGAACCCTTTTGGATTGAAGCCTTGCTTTGATCAAACTTATTCCTTCATCAACATTATCAATTTCAAAATTCTTTGTCTTGAGTGTTTTGTGAAGAAGTTTCTCCTGTAAACCAACTAGACCATTGTGTCCTTTATTAGAAATTTCTTGTCTAATATTTGCAACAAAACAACTACCTTCAAACCCTTGAAAACTCATGATCAAGTGATTATATATGGCTTTAACAAGGGTAGATTTCCCTACTCCGCCCATGCCAAAAATTCCAATCATCCGAACACCATCATTTGTTTGAATTTGTAATAAATCAAGTACTTCTCTAACATGAGAATCAATTCCAACGGGATGCTTTGCAACATTCATGGGCATAAAATTCAACACTCGTAACACTTCTTTAGTAATCACCTCAATGAACTTTGACTCATACCTGATCAAATTTTAAATTTATTGCATAAAATAATTATTGTCTATACATTAATTAAAAAAAAAAAAAACAAAAAATAAAAATAAAAGGAAGGCGTAAAACACAAAATTAAGAAACCAAATTGAAAACACGACAGTATACATTAAACCAAAATTAAATATTTTCTATTAATTAACCAACAAATATAATTCGTCAATAATTACTATAAGTTCAAAAAATTTAATATTTATGTATCAATAAATTAATTGTCCCGATTTTATCGTTCCATTGTTACTTCGGTGGTAGAAATAATATCATTCCACTTTATTTTCAAAAAAAAAAAATAATACTCCGTATAAAAATTAATTAAAAAGCACAGTTAGAAGATGCAGATTCTTCTTCATTAATTATTTTTAAATTTTTCTTAAAAAAAGCACCATAAATATGAATTTACTATAGTAGTAATAAGTGTGCTGGGAAAATATCAACAAATTAAACAAAAGGAAATCAAAAGAGTTAGGATTACCCATTTGACATGGTTTGCAAATCCCATCCCGACAAGTTAGCAGCTGCAGTGAGTGCATCTTTTCACCCATTAACTTTTTGATCTCTAAATCGTTGTCTGTGTAGAGTCAATGCATCACCATAAGTGCCTGTTTGTTTGCGAACCTCTGAAGGATCAACATGGTAAAATATGGGATAAACAATCTGATTCAGCTTTTGTTTACATTCCATGATCTTCACAAGCTCATCTAGACACCATCGTGATCCAGCATAGTCTTTGGAGAATACGATGATGGATATCCTCGACTTCTCTATGGCCCTATACAGCTCAATAGAAATATCTTCGCCTCTCCGGATTGATTCATCATCCCGAAAGATGTTAACTCCAACCCGCTTCAAATCTGCGTATAGATGATCGGAAAATGAACCTCGGGTCTCTCCCCTAAAACTCAAGAAAACATCATAAGTCATACGAGCATACGGTGAAGAAGATGATGATGATGCCATACTCGATCGAAATCTGAGTATACTATCTATCTGGATTTTCTAGCAGCTTGCCTTTGGAGCTATGAACTAAAGATTTATGTTAAAGAGCTTTGAAAACGCGTGTAACAGATCAGTAGCGATGACTTAGGCATTTCTAAGTCACGATATAGAAAAATACCTCCCAATGATTGTTAAACCCAAAGGAAATTTCGTACTTTATATTACAGGCTTTAGATTTAGGCCCTGTTTGGTAAATAATTAGCCTATAAGTCAATTTTGACTTATTTAACCACTATTAGTTGTTTGGTTAATAAATTTTTTGAACTCTAAAATGCTAAAATTCAAAATGCTACTCAAAGCAGCCTTTTCAATTAGCTTTTTGAGAAGAAAAATTATGCCAAACAGCTATCAGCTAATAGTTAATTTATCAACCAACTTTCTATAATCAGCTAATATTATCAACAAATCATACCTTCTAACCCAAACAGCCAGCAGCCATTTACCAAACAGGGCCTTAATGATTATCAAATTAAAAATACATTTAAATACCCCAGTGGGCACTAGGGAAACAAGCGCCTACTGGGGGCGCAGTGCGCTCTAAAGTCTAAACGCATTTTTTTTTTATTTTTTATTACTGTGTCAAAAATCAACAAAGAATCCCTATTGTTTCCCAATCTCCCTCTTGAGCCACATGATATACAAGTCCACACATCAATTACTTTCCCTCGAAGTATAATGTATCTTAGGAATCCAGCTCTTGAGACAGAGATGTGGCTAAAGTCTGAAGGTGACCGGGCTGTTGCATATTCTCCAGTATTTTTATCATTAAGTCCAATTATAAAATTTTTAATTTCAGATAATATTACGACAGGTATGAATACGGTATGATAATAAGTTAGCTTATATATGTTTTTTATTTCAAGATAATGATATAATTTATATTTAATGGTTCCTTGATAAACAATATGGAGTACAATAATTAATATTCTCTCCTCCAAGTCTTCAAGACTTCAACGACTAATCCACCGGCCACACAACAATTTTCAACATCTAATAATTAAACAAATGCAATGAAGAAGGAAATTCTGCCCGACCTTCCGGCACAACAATCCAATCTCCTATCTACTATCTACTATACTAATAAGAGCCAAAGAGAGTTAGGCCTAAAATGTGTAGAAAAAATGGCGGTAATCAAATGGATGGTTCAGATGAATTATTTAATCAAATAGATGGCTAAGATAATTCTGATTAATATTATTCATAGAGATTACCTAATTTAACCTTACTTTTATGATTTTCCGTTAAGTTTTCCGTTAAATATTCTCTTCTCTGTTAATATTCCGTTAACTTTTAACTAACCCATTAATTTCTATAAGAAAGGTCTTAGGTTCGAACCTCATCTCAATCAAATTTGACATAATTAAGTTTTTCACTTTATTTTACTCTTATTAAATTAAATAAATTAGTAGCTACAACAAAAAATGATACATATGTATTTCTTTAATTTAGAATTATGTGTCTACAATACTTTTATTTGAAAAAATTATTCATTATCAAAAAATTAAATTAAATAAGAGAAATAATTTTATTAGTTATATTGTCTTTATTTTCTCATGCAAATATTCTTTAATTCATTACATTGTCCATTATCTTATTTTTACAATATCTTGTAATTAAATATCAAAGTTATAGTACAAAATAATGTTATATATTTATTTACCAAATATTTTATTAATACTATGAAAAAAAATTTGAATAATTTGAAGCTAATTATATTAACTACTTGGGATTGGTTGACAAAGAGAGTACTCAAATAGTCTAACAAATTGAAACGGAATCACTCTATTTGTACAACAATTGAGGGATTTTCTGATGTACGATGGCCCATGGGTACACCAAAATGGATTATTGTACTTTGTACACTCTTACATATATCAATATATCATTAAATTGTTTCATGTTGGAATTGAATTACGTACGTGTAATATACAAACTAAATTAACTTGCATAGGATCAAATACAATTCTAGTATGTGTTACTAAATACTTTTACTTAATTTTTACTTTATAATGTGTGAAATAAAGATAGACTATTTTCATTATGTATGTGAACCAAAGAAAAAAAGTTTTCATAAAAAAATTGAAAGTAATAGTAGAAGTTCAAAGTAAAAAAAAAAATGAGATTCCATACAATATTTCTAATAAAATATTAAGAGCTCGGCATGAAAGATGTAAAAAAAAGTTGCTTGATAATAAGGTTTGTTCAAATTAAGATAAAATCTGCTTTTGGACTTCGCTTAAGATAAAATCTCCTTTTCGACTTCGCTTAATGTACGTTGTTTTCCTTCTTATGGTGCATGAGTTTTTGAAACTTAAGGTGTGCAATTTTAAAACTTTAGGTGCGTGGTTTGTGTACTTAAGGTGCGTCGGCTTAAAGTTTTAGGTTGCGTGCTTTGTGTTCTTAATGTGCTTTGTTTGTGTGCTTAAAGTGCGTGATTTGTGTACTTAAGGTGCGCTATTTATTGCTTAAGGTCTGTAACTGTATACTTAAGGTGCGTCAGTGTTGAAACTTAAGGTGAGTGAACCTAAACCTTAAGGGTTGTGGTTTTCCTTCCTAAGGTGCGTTGTTTTACTTCTTAAGGTGCGTGATTTGTATGCTTAAGGCGCGTGAGTTGTTGAAACTTAAGGTGCGTCATTTTAAAACCTTAGGTCCGTGGTTTGTGTTCTTAAGGTGCGTACTTTATGTACTTGAAGTGCGTGATTTATGTACTTAAGGTACATTGATCTAAAACTTTAGGTGCGCGTGGTTTGTGTTTTTAAGGTGCTTTGTTTGTGTACTTAAGGTGCGTAGTTTGTGTATTTAAAGTGCGTTATTGTAATGATTAAGGTGTGTAACCGCACAATCGCATGAGAACCTTAGTATGTGTGTGTAGTAAGTATAATTTGAGACAGAAAATCATGTTCTATTAACCAACATTACCATCATCTTCTGCTAGCAACAACTTTCCTCCATTCTTGCTCACGTGTTGAACAGATAAAGTGATAAACTTCGAAGTTCATATCATATCACATGAAACACTATATATGTGCTTTATGTTACCCAATCAAATCCTGCGTAAAGTATATAAAGTAATCAATTAAAAAGAAGAACAGCGCAGCTAAATAAGCATGTCAAACATTAAGGTTGGTTGAGGATAAAATATATAAAATAATATCATTGTTTGTTTATAACTTTAGTTGGAATTAAGGTTACAAAATACATTCTTCAATTCTGAATCAAAATTTTAAAATTTTTGAGTTTATTATATTTTTTTTTTTATACAAGATCATCGAACTTTTAGGTTCTTAACCTAAGCCGGGCAAATTTTACTGTGAACCATGATCCAAAACGGTGTCGTTTATTTACATTTTACTGTGAACCAGGTCCAAAATGGTGTCGTCGTTTCTTTTAATGAAAAGAAATGACACCCATTCTGCGTAACTAATTTTGTGTGTATAACATATTCAGTTTCATTTTAGATACATTGTAGTTTTATTTCAGCACAACCAAAGTTTCATTTTAATTCAATTACAGTTTCATTTGACATTATACATACAGTAGTCTTATTACAGTGAAACATGTTATTGAATTTCATTTTATACACACTATAGTGTTATTAAAACACTACTAAATTATAATTTTAATTCAACTACAGTTTCTTTGGACAATATACACTCAAATATATAAAATTAAACTCTTATTCAGTTTCATTTTATATATACTGTAGTTTCATTACAACACAACTAAAGTATCATTTTGATATAACTACAGTTTCATTTGACAATATACACTCGATATGTGAGACATGTTATTCAATTTCTTTTTATAAATACTGTAGTTTGATTTCAGCACAACTAAAATATCATTTAAATTCAACTACAGTTTTATTTAACAATTTATACACTCAATATGTGAGATATATTATTCAGTTTCATTTTATACACACTGTAATTTCATTTCAACACAACTAAAGTATCATTTAAATTTGATTGATGAGTGTAGATCTTTGCAAAGACACTTTGAAGTAGTGTCCATTGGTTTTATTCCTAGATCAGAGAATAAGCTTGCCCATGCGGTTGCTAGGGAGGCTCGTTCCCATTCTAGTCCTTCTAGTTGGGTTTCTTCTGTTCCTTCATGTATTGAGCATTTGATTTAATGAAGCTTTGATGTTCCTTTTCAAAAAAAAAAAAAAGTATCATTTAAATTCAATTACAGTTTCATTTGATAATATAAATACGAGTTAATACCACAAATGGTCCTCTGACTATTGGGGTAGTACTCCTTTTAGTCCTCGACTTTCAATTCGACCACAAATGGTCCTCTGACTTTCATTTTTGACCACAAATAGTCCTCTGTTAAATAGGTGTTAAATCTAGGGGTATTATCGTCAAATTGATATATCTAATGGTCATAAAATAAAAATGTTTATAATTTTTCACCAACAAGCATAATTGAAACAATTAACAAATATAAATACTCCTAAATAAAAAGACAATACACTTTTTTCTCGTAATTATGCGTACAAAATGAAGATTTAATATTAGTGCTATCTTTTTTAATTTAACCAACAGATTAAAATGGAAGAATTTTTTTAAATAAACCTTGCTTCCTTCATTTTCATGATTGTTCATACATGGCCGATTAATAGTTTTCATTTTTCATTAGTTGATCAAACATTTTGTTTGGGACATAACTGAAGGCTGTCACCGTTGAATTAATATAATTAATCAAGTACAAATTGCGAACATTAATCATGGATTTTTAATTAATTTGTTCATTTATGTAATTTGTCACGTCCATTTTGTTTTTATAATTATTAACTTAATGTTTATTAATGTTTGAAATTAATTATGTTGTCATATAATTTTAAAAAAGAAGTAATCATAATAATATTAATCAATTTGACGATAATACCCCTAAATTTAACACCTATTTAACAGAAATTTTAACAGGGGACTATTTGTGGTCAAAAATGAAAGTCAGAGGACCATTTGTGCTCGAATTGAAAGTTGAGGACTAAAAGGAGTACTACCCCAATGAAAATGAATAACTTGTCTCACATATTTAATAGAATAATATTAAAACAATACAATTCCTATACTACAATTCCAATACAATTCGTATAAACAATAGAATAATATTAAAACAATACAATTCCTATACTACAATTCCAATACAATTCGTATAAAATAAATCTGCTATTAAAACACGAAATCCAATACTACAATATCTTTATCTTTATATATATAAAAACAAAATCTTCCGAAATGAAATCTTCATTCCCGCCCAAAATATTGTACATTAAAACAATTAAAATAATTGAATAATATTAGAACAATACAATTCCTATAGTACAATTCCAATACAATGCGTATAAACAATAGAATAATATTAAAACAGTACAATTCGGATACTACAATTCCGATACAATTAGTATAAAATAAATATGCTATTAAAACACGAAATCCAATACTACAAAATCTTTATCTTTATATATATAAAAACAAAATCCTCCAAAACGAAATCTTCCTTCCCGCCCAAAATATTGTACATTAAAACAATTAAAAGAATAGAATAATATTAAACAATACAATTCCTATACTACAATTCCAATACAATTCGTATAAACAATAGAATAATATTAAAACAATACAATTCCTATACTACAATTCCAATACAATTCGTATAAACAATAGAATAATATTAAAACAGTACAATTCGAATACTACAATTCCGATACAATTAGTATAAAATAAATCTGCTATTAAAACACGAAATCCAATACTACAAAATCTTTATCTTTATATATATATAAAAAAAATCCTCCAAAACGAAATCTTCCTTCCCGCCCAAAATATTGTACATACATTAAAACAATTAAAACAATAGAATAATATTAAAACAATACAATTCCTATACTACAATTCCAATACAATTCGTATAAACAATAGAATAATATTAAAACAATACAATTCCTATACTACAATTCCAATACAATTCGTATAAAATAAATCTGCTATTAAAACACGAAATCCAATACTACAATATCTTTATCTTTATATATATAAAAACAAAATCTTCCGAAATGAAATCTTCATTCCCGCCCAAAATATTGTACATTAAAACAATTAAAATAATTGAATAATATTAGAACAATACAATTCCTATAGTACAATTCCAATACAATTCGTATAAACAATAGAATAATATTAAAACAGTACAATTCGGATACTACAATTCCGATACAATTAGTATAAAATAAATCTGCTATTAAAACACGAAATCCAATACTACAAAATCTTTATCTTTATATATATAAAAACAAAATCCTCCAAAACGAAATCTTCCTTCCCGCCCAAAATATTGTACATTAAAACAATTAAAACAATAAAATAATATTAAAACAATACAATTCTTATACTACAATTCCAATACAATTCGTATAAACAATAGAATAATATTAAAACAATACAATTCCTATAATACAATTCCAATACAATTCGTATAAAATAAATCTGCTATTAAAACACGAAATCCAATACTACAATATCTTTATCTTTATATATATAAAAACAAAATCTTCCGAAACGAAATCTTCATTCCCGCCCAAAATATTGTACATTAAAACAATTAAAATAATTGAATAATATTAAAACAATACAATTCCTATACTACAATTCCAATACAATTCATATAAACAATAGAATAATATTAAAACAATACAATTCTTATACTACAATTCCAATACAATTCGTATAAAATAAATCTGCTATTAAAACACGAAATCCAATACTACAAAATCTTTATCTTTATATATATAAAAACAAAATCCTCCAAAACGAAATCTTCCTTCCCGCCCAAAATATTGTACATTAAAACAATTAAAACAATAGAATAATATTAAAACAATACAATTCCTATACTGCAATTCCAATACAATTCGTATAAACAATAGAATAATATTAAAACAATACAATTTCTATACTACAATTTCTATTGTATCACAATTATACATTACAATTCCTATCATACTACAATTCTATTGTAATAAGATACAACCTTATATAAATCTCTAATCCTATATTGTGAACTTTAAAAGAGAAACGCAAAACGCTGTGCAATTATTCCAGACCTCTCCACCTTCAAATCTGCAAATTATGTTATTGCGATCAAGATATTATTTTATTTAATATTGCTCAATTTTGTATTGTTTTATTTAATAGGAATAAAATCATGGTCATGTTTGGTCATATTGCTTTATTTTGTAACTGGATCAAGAAGGCCCAAGAAGGAGACCCAACGCAGAGCTACCAAAGAATTCGATAAGGATTGGACTTAGTATTTGTAATAATAGCAAGATTAGGCCTTTTATAATGTAACAGGGACTCCCAATATAAGGCGGTCCAGGATTCTTATTCCTTGTAGGGCTCTAGGCCCAAAATATGTATAAATAGACCCTCTATACATGAAGAAAGGACAAGCAATTCTCAGCAATACAATACATATATTCTCTCCATATATTATTCCTACATTTTTCCTATATTCTCGCTATTCCAACAGGTAGTGTTGGCATGCCTTTGACTACCCAAAACCATGGTTCAAAAAATCGCTAGGCGCTCCTTGGGCGCTTGGGGGCGCCTAGGCGCCTAGCCGCTCGTGTGTTTTTATTTTATTTTTTATTTTTAAAAAATTTGTATATATATTTTTAGATTTTTAAGACTTGATAATTATAAACTATTTAATACTTTAATAGTTAATACTAAAATATTTAATATTAACAAAAAAATCTAGAGTTTGAACAATTTAGGGTTATTTTGCTCAAAGTAATGTCGTTTTTAGTGAAATAATCCATTTTAAAAAGATGGGAACAATAGCTAATCGACCGACTAAGCAACTTAGTTGGTGCCTAGACAGCCTAGCCGATGCCTAGTTGGCGCCTAGGAGGCCTAGGCGGTCACCACTCACCACTGATTATGATGATACGATAGGTGGCCAACCAACGCCAAGCGCCTAGGCTGCGATTAATCGTTGCCTAGGCGGGACTTTTGCAACACTGCCTAAAGTCATAAAACCAACACCGTTATGATTTACTAACCCCATCACTATCACTATACATCTACATCTATTATATATGTTTTTCTATTTTTTTAATTATCATTTTATGAAAATTCAAAGTTCGTATCATATCTCATGAACACGTATACTTTAGATAAGTATGCAATAAATTAGTTGGATTATATATGTGCTTTACGTTACACAATGCATAAAGTATATAAAGTAGTAATAATCAATTAAAAAAAAAAGTAAATAAACTAAAGCAAGCCAAGCATGGAAGGTTTCTTCTTCGTGCATACTAGAAGCCCAACACATTTGTCAACTCTCTTCAAGCTGAGGAGAATCTTACTCGATCATATGAATTTTAGTTTACCAAATCTAAAAGTAAAATCCTCATCTTCAACTTTCTCGCAAACTTTTCTTAATATTAATTAATTGGTAAAAAAAATTAATAAAATTTAATTAGTAACAAATGAAAATTAACTAATATCTATTGAATTGTTATCACAAATTAAACTCAATATATGTATTTAAAAAGGAAAAATTGTTACCAAATGTGCATAATGAATTTTGAAAATAATTGAATCAATTTTGTGTAATAATTGATAATATTCTTTGGAAATTCTGCGTAATAGTAATAGTATTTCAAATATTGATTCTGTGTAATGAATTGTTGTGAATAATAGATACAATTTTACGTAATAATTGAAAATATTCCTTGAAAATTCTACGTAATTTTATAAGGAAATAATGATTTATTAATTATTATTTACATCATTATTCCTTGGCAGACTATGAATTCGTGCGTTAAGGCGTGGCCGATATTTGAAAGTATATAAATTTTAAATATAATTATTTAAACAAATTTTAAAAGAACTTAAGTAAGATATATGTTTAATCTGTACGTATACACTATTAATAAAAATAAAATCCTCCTTTGTGAAATTTCCGCCTAAAGAATACTAAAGGTAAAATGGAAATGGAAACCGATATTACTAATTGATTGAAAATATAAAAGGATCGGATCACAACGAAAAAGGAAACAGAAATTAGGCAAATAAAAAAATAAAAAAAATGATATTACTAATTTATTGAAAATATAAAATGATCACAGCGAAAAAGGAAACAGAAATTAGGCAAATAAAAAAATTATTACTAATTGGTTGAAAATTATTTAAAAACTTTAAAAAAAATTAATTACACTTTCCTATTGAAAATCTATACAAATTTATAATTCTCATATTCTCTACCTATAAATACATTCTTCATGTTGTACATCTCCCTTCTCTTCCCATGCTTGTAACTCTCTCATTCCCTTCTCCCCAATAAGAAATCATATTACAACTTTATAAATTGACATGTAATATGCATTATTATATAATAGTTGACACTATATTTACTTTTTAAATTATTTTTCCTTTTATTTTTCTATATTTCTTTTAATAACAATATAATTGTCTAAATCATATTACAACATCGCTTTATGGTAATAATTAATTTTCGTAGCAGGAATTGAAGCTGCCGTAAACCATCGCGAAAACGCGGAGGTTTTCACCGATTTGATGGTGTGCAAAGAGAAATCCATGTAGCTGCAGGAGGAAATCCACATGTCAAGTACGTGAAAGTGAGGGGCGGAACGGAAAAATGGGGTTCTTATGATTGAAGGAAAAGGAGCACACGTTTAAGAAAGATTAGGATTTGTGTGGATGAAATCAATGTTCCCGGCAATATTTCCTGTATTTGATTTCGAAGTAATCATTAAATTTTATATTATATTACTTTACCTTATGTAAGAAATTGTATGGCATCTTTTATATGCTTTGCTCTTCTTATTCTTTTTTTGTTTTTATCTCTTAATTAATGCCTAATAATTACCATAAATATTTATTAATAATTGTAAATATAAGTTAGACAATTATATTTCTAATTAATAATTAAAGCAAGTATAATTTATTTTGTACTGTATAAAAATAGTGAGTGACCTTTCAAAAAAAAAAAAAAATAGTGAGTGAATTACAAAAATGGTAAAATGATAAAGAGTAATTTGAAAATGAGATAATATTGTTGGTATAAATAATTATGATCTATTACACCAAAACATGATTATTTAGTAGTAGCCGTGGCTTCTAAAAAGAAAACATTAGTCAAGAGAATAACAATTGTGCTGGAAGGTAGCCAAGTTGTCTTGGAACAAAGGAATAAAAGCATCGATGCTTCCATCTCCAATGAAAGAAGGAAGGAGAAACATCATCCCTTCTGTCGGGAAAAATGTCGGCATGAAGATGTATGGACACCCAGTTCCAAAATCCAAGTCGTAGAATGGGAACCTTAGCCAGCTATCAACTTCCAGGTTAGGGCAAAGAATGTGTTTGTCCATGTCGGCAGTTGGAACAAGGCCGTCTTTCTCGGTAACTACCTTGGAATTCGCGAAATCTATGAATGATCTGAAGTAGTTGTTGTTGACCTTCGAAACGGCGTCGTGGATGAGCTTAGCTGCGTATGGAAGAGGCTCGCGCAATAGGTCTTTAACCTTGGCGGTTGGGAATGCCCAGAGGACTAAGTTGCCGAAGTATTCGTTGGGGATTTTGGGGTTAAGGCGTGCACGACCGTCAACCGAGATTCTAATGTGGGTAGTTTCGAAGCCTCCGAGGTTTCTTGCCTTGGTTATGGCCCGCCATAGATGCGCCACGAGGCTTTCGAAGGTGCTGTATGGCCTGGCGCCGCCGTTCATGGCAGAGGCCTTGGCCTTGAGCTTAGCTAGGAACTCGCAGGTGAAGTGGACTTTGTGAACCACGATGTCTTCCAAGAAATTCATGTCGTTGTTGTTGAGGAAAGGGTCGTTTTTCATTATTTGTTTCGGCATGTATTCGGCTCCGACGTGGTTGTACTCGATTTTGGGCTGGTTTCTCGGGACAAAAATGGTGCGGTCATGTAACGGTAAGGGCTGAATCATGATGCCACGGCACATTTTGCCCCATGCAATTAAGAAATCACTCGTGGAGTGACCATCAGCAATGAGGTGGTGAGAGGTGAACCCAACCACTAGAGAACCGCACTTGAAACGCGTTAGCTGGACTTGGATAAGCTCGACCACCCCATTAAGGCTAGGGTGAAGGTTGAGCAATGACGCTGATGGCTTGAAAGGCATTATCTTGTCAAGAGTACTGTCGCTTGATGCCTCTACAAACTTCACACCTTTGTCATTCAACAAAATAATTGGGTTATCCTTCTCGTCTTTTTCCAATCTCCCCGCCCACTCCCTATATACTGCAAGCGCTTTTCTAAGCCCCAACAAGATAGTGCTATTCGGAGGGGTGGGTGGCCGATACGCATAAATAATAGCAATATGAGCATCAAAAGTGACCTTATCAAACACACTAAGAGGGACATGGCTTGTCGTCAATGGAGGATTGCCTTCATACAAAGGCTTGACGATTCTCGTGCTTTCTATCTTAACATTCATGGTTTTTTCTCTGATTTTCTTCAAAATGTATGAAGAAAGCAAACTAGATTTAGGTTGATCTGAGTTTTTGTGGATATGATGGGAATGTAGGTTGGGGTATTTATATAGAAGAAATCGTGCAGAATTGTACTATGGGTTCATGCATATGTTAGTTCGTGTTGTTGGTATAATTCACAAATTAAATTATTATATTTAGGGATTAGGAATTGACTTTAGAAAAAATATATATACCAGTAGTAATTAATTAATAAAAACAATTTATAATGTCGGAAAACATCTGTCTAACTCTATAGCTGTCATTTATGACTCCCTCCAGTTTCATTATAATCTATTAAGTAATCCATGAAGCTAAGTCCTCATTAACAAGCTAGCATGCGTTAATCTAGTGGTTAATTAAGAATGAAGTTTAAATTTGTTGTTATAAATTATCTTTTTCAGGTATCAAGAGAAAATTAGTAGCCACTATTACAAAGTAAATAAGTATGGGGATATAGTAAATTTTAGTTGATAAAGTTTTATATAGAAACATTTCGCTTAGGTATGTGTCGGAGGTCTAAGTCTAGCATCTTATCACTGAAAATTCGCGCTAAGCTATGTAAGTATGAGAAAATAAACTCGTAACTTTGTGGCATGGATTGCAGCGCTTAGCGCTAGGCACTAGTTTGGTGGTAGACTTAATTACTATTCAATTTTCATATTGGACAATAGTTTAGTTACACAATGTGCATATTATAACTACTAATAATTGTTGAATTCATTCATAAAATTTTTGAAATAATAGGTTGACTTTATAAATATTAGCTTATAAAAAATAATACTTCATTTGTCCCATTTTGCATGTTTTGTTTATTATTTATTGGTCAAATCAATTATTTATTTATTATTTTTTTAATAATTTTAATTATTTTTAAAATTGGTTGTTTGCATTTAATAGCACTTTAAATATAGTTTCGAAATATATAAACTTTATATACTAATACTAAACTTAATATTATGAAACATTGACTTAAAAATAACTTCAGTCAAATCTCGTTAACCGAATTAAACAAACAAAATGCAACAGAGATATAATAATAGTTAAAGGGTCACACTTGTATAAAACCGTCTCACCATTACCATCATCTTCTTCAAGCAACAACTTCCCTCCATTCTTGGTCACGGGTTGAACAGATAAAGTCATAAACTTCAAATTTCAAAATCATATCACATGAAACACTTTAGATAAGTAATCAATCAATTACGGAGTAATTAGTTGGATAAGGACTAAGGAGTCAGTCAATCAATTGTCAAGATCAAATGTTTATCATTATAACCAAAGTTATAACTAGCTAATATCAAAGATGTGGGCATTTTCTTTAATTTACCCTTCTCGATATTTACTAGCCAGTCTAACATAACATTTTAATGACAAAATGCTAGTCTTAATGTTTCGACCTCCCCATAACAAAAATGTTTCTATATCAAATAAGAGTAAATACCAGTGGAGGTCCTCTGACTTTGATAGCACTGCCACTTTTAGTCCTCTTTTAAATCAACCACTTTTAGTCCTCTTACTTTTTGTTTCTAGCCACTTATGGTCCTTCCTTTACAATTGGACATCTAATGTCATTTTCTCAAGGGCAATTGTCATTTGGTCCAAAATTTATGACCTGTTTGAATTGTCCTTGAGAAAATGACATTAGATGTCCAATTATAAAGGAAGGACCATAGGTTGCTAGAAACAAAAAGTAAGAGGACTAAAAGTGGTTGATTTAAAAGTTGAGGACTAAAAGTGGCGATGACATCAAAGTCGGAGGATTAAAAATGGTTGATTTAAAAGTTGAGGACTAAAAGTGACAGTGCCATCAAAGTCGGGGGACCTCCACTGATATTTACTCATCAAATAATCTCGACTAAACTTCACGGATATCACCACATCAACCCATTTCAATTCTCTAGAAATGTTGACTGAAACAACTAACCAAGTCCAAAATGAATTTCTCATAATCTTGAAGTGCAAGCTGCATTTATAATCTAGTAACTTCTCCAGTCCATTATCCGACCCGTACTGACTTTTCTAATCTACGACGGCCATGGGTGCACCAAAATGGTATACATATACTCAATCATTATTGTGGATCATGGTCCACAAAACTGTGTGAACCATACTATCAAATAATATTCATTTAGCACACAAATAATGTACTTTTAGTATATTAAAAATGTACATTACATTCAGAAAAAAACATTATTTGAGTACTAAAAATATATTATTTTGTATAATATACATTCAGTACACAAATAATGTATTTTTAACAAATTAAAAATATACTTTTTATTATGTTCCACATAACTCTGTGTAGACAATGGTCCACACAATAATTGACCGCATACACTAACCCAATTTTATACAATTTGACATTGATTTTTTAACAAGTTGTAATGTGACACTTAATTTTTTTTGTTTTTTCACTTATTGAATCAATCATTTGAGACTGACTCAAACTTGGATGCCTATTATTAAAGTTCCTGTTGTGAGTCAATGATTGGCGTTGCAGAAGGAGGTTGCTTGGTAGTAGGACTCTAGAGATTGTGTTAGGTTATGACTCCTTGTCCTAGTCTATCTTTACCTTCAACTATGTATATATACTTATACCTTGTACAGATTATGGTTAAGTGTTGTGAATATCAATACAACAGTTCTCATCTGATATCAATTAGCTAGGGTTTTTTTCTCCCATTATTCTAATGGCTGAGCATGACGGCTGCACAATAGGCTTAGAAAGTCTCATCAAACCGAACATGTCTGCACACAAAAATCTTGTTAGTACGCAAGTCCATGCACCTGTACCCCTAAAAGACTCAGGATAGCCTAAGAAGACACAAGGAGATGACCTATAAGACAATTTATGACGATGATAAGCTAGGTTTGTTGAAAGATAAATTCTCCTTTACGAATTCGCTTAACTCCACTAACCCTCAAGTTGACACTTAGAACATCCATATCAGTGAATAATTTAGGGTTATTAGTACAGTAGATTCCTTGTTAGAGAAAAGAAATGCAAGGAAAGAAAAAAAAAATGAAGCTTCTGCGCCTGTTGCACCTGACGCGCGTCAGGCGCGTGCGCCTGACAGTGTGTTTTGTTTGTTTTCATTTCTTCCCATTTTCTCTTTCTTAATCAAACTTACAAAACCTCCTCAAAAACCGCAAAAAAAAAAACTCATTAATAAGGATGCTCTTATAATCTTTTATCTAAACCAGAATTTCAAGTTCAAATTCTCTTCATATAGTATATAATATAATTACAAAAATTGTTATTCTTGTCAAATTCAAAATTAATGTATCTAAAAACAGAATAGGTCTATTATTTTCGTATTTGACAAACTATGATTACACTGTTATGTAATTCGGTCATGATTTAATAACCCCATTATTACTATTACCATACACCTACATCTATTATTATTTTTTTTTCTATTTTTTTAATTATTATTTTATTATTATTTTATTAAAATTCAAAGTTCATATCATATCACATGAACACGTCTACTTTGATAAGTATGCAATAAGTTAGTTGGATTATATATGTGCTTTACCTTACACAATGCATAAAGTATATAAAGTAATCAATTGAAAAAAAAAAAAAAAAACAAGTAAATAAAGCATGTCAAACATGGAAGGTTTCTTCTTCAATTCTTGCATACTAGAAGCCCAATACATTTGTCAACTCTTCTCATGCTGAGGAGATCAGAATCTTACTCATATGAATTTTAGTTTACCAATTCCTATAATAATAACAATTCTAATTTGTATACTATACCATTAAAGTTTGTTTGGGATGAAATATATAAAATGGCAATGCTTGATGCCATTGCATTATAATGTAATGACAATATACCTTGGAGTTAATTAATAGCTTGAGATTGAAAATAAACAAAAGACAAAAGGAAAAAATAAACCTATCATGATTTGTCATATATATGTTTTTTTTGGGCACACACAACTTTTAATATCTCTAGCACTCTTGAGACTAATTCAAATTTTGTTCAAGTCATCCCACTACTATGCGACTAATCCAAATTTGGCTTGCGTTTCCTACCACTATGAGACTAATATATATTGGCCTTGAGTTACGCCTTTCCAGTTTCACTTTTATTCAGCATATAATAAGATTCAGTTAAGGATTCTTGGACATGATATATGCATACAATAGTCAATCATCTGACATTATAATTATATTAACAATTTATTTATCAACGGTCTCAAATTAAGTTGAATATAGAACACGGTATAAGATTTTAGAAACTTTTAAGATTTTGTAACATTATAACTTGTATTTGACGGAATTGTGTTTATTACTCTAAGATTTTTTTGAAACCATTAATCTATAAGATCAACATTTTAGAAGGATCCGTAAGGACATCCCAGGTGGTAAGAGTGCTCTATCTACAGCCGAGAGGTTTGAGATTCGATCCTCAAATCCCTGGGTTTGAGCCGGTCAGCTATGCCTAACTTAGGCTGATTTACCTCCTTGTGTGCCGGCTAAGGTCACAGGGCGAGGAGAAAACCTCGCTAAAGGAATATAATTATTCTTCCAAAAGTAGGTGGCTGCATGAGTTGCTAGTGGCGGTCTCCATTGACCTTCTACACTTTTCCGTGTGTGTGGCCTCTGGCCGCCACAAAGGGATAATCATCTACTTGGTGCGCGGCGATTCTTGCGTACTTGCTGCTTGTTGGTAACCAAGACGTGACCCGATTCACAACAAAAAAATAATTTTAAGTACATATTCATAGAATATGACATTTTCTTGTCTTGAAAAATTCTTCATCTGATTTATATATAGTTTGTACCGAGTTATAGAATAGTAAGTAATATATATAATATAAAAATGGAAAGATGGATGAGATCGAGAGGGGGAGGGGGGAGGGGGGTCAGTTGACCCCCTAATAACCCCCCCTTTAGTGATATGATCCTCCTACAAGGCTACAAATTGAGGGAATTCGACGACATACATGTTTAAATAAAATGAGTTTGTTCCGTTCAACATATTTAATATGAAAGTAAACGGATGTACAAATTAATTAGTTTCAAGTCATAGCATGATTGGACATTTTTTTATTTATGAAAAAACTCGCAACTGCTATCTAAAGTTGCGTTTTGTATAAATTCTACATTGTGACTCGATCTAGTGAATAAAAAATCACAATGAAGTAAATCAGCATATGTTATTCATAACTGCCGACTCAAATCACGAATATCAATAAATAGCTTCCACAGAGAGTCGAACTTGTTAGAACCTTGTAATTATCAAGTTCACTGTTTTGTCCTATGGCCGAACACTATCGATATACGTATTCTTGATGCTATACCTGAATGGATATAGATATTGACTGTTGCAAATATTATGGTGATTAAGTTCGACTCTTCGTGGGTGTTGGACTTATTAGTTAGACCTGACCAGTTACGTTATGGACAACTGAAATTGATTTCGCTCTTTGTGATTCTCTATTGCCTAAGTCACAAGACTAAGGACAACCAAAATGCATATCCAGATAACAAATGTAAATTTTTCTGTAAATTAAAGTTTTTTCTTTCTTTTCTTAATTCTGTATCTTCTGTGTCGCCAAAAAGAGAAATGGTCCGACCAAATTTTTTTCCGGCCATGATATTATTAATACCATTTATATGAAAGAAGTAGTCTTAATTAAAATTTCTTGGGGAAGACAAAATATACCGTTTCTGTTGGTGTAAATAGTTTGACAAAATGAGTGCAGTCAACTTCACAGTACAGACTTTCCACCTAATTGCAGTGATCATTTGAATGCTATATATATATGACTTAGTACGGCGATGTCGTGGTAGTCGACGGCTGTATCCTAGTATATTCCTCGAATACGCTGTACCACTAGACTAGTCTAGATACATAAAAATATTCACCAACCATATTATAATTCAACTAACCTTACTAATTACAAAATGATTACTGTGTTAATAAAAGATTTAAATGATTGCATCTATCCCAAAATTCAAACTTCATAATAAAGAAAGTGAAAAGAGAGCAAGTATTGTGATATTCATCTTATTATTATCATTATTCTCAAAAGTCAAACATCCAAAAGAAAGTTTAATGAGGCAATTTGATAGGTTTCATACTTAAGGAAAGAGTCCATTCCACACTAACTATCTATGTTGTATGAAATAATAGAAATTTTGAAAATATAATATTTTCTCAGTTTAAATTTTGTGTTATTGCTTAATAAAATGAATTTTTTTAAAAAAGTTTCCAATTGTTTTCTAATTAATCAAAATTTTGAAAATGCATTTTAGATTCAAATTAAAAATTTTGAGTCAAAATTTAAAATATAAAAAATTAAATTAAAACTTATTTCGTCTTATTTTGAATTTCTGTTGAGACATAATGACTTTCCACTCCTTCCATTTGTCTTCACTGTTCGTGGTCTCTAACTTCTAAAACGTTGGGTTATTATATCAAATAGAGATTGTGGTTTTCTGATAGCGGCGGTAGAGTGGGTTACGTGGGTGGGTAGAGTATAATTTTCATAATAGAAGATTACAACTTTTATTTTTTTCAACATTTTCTCGGTTGAACTCTTGCAATTCCATTTTTTTGTCATCGACTATTATGCATAGCCACATTTAGTCCTTTATTTTAAAAAGTATGATTAAAGGTGACAAATACTATAATAATCGATGACTAAACGTAAAATTTACTCATTTTTATATTTACATGTTTTTCCATTTATTCCATAGTTTCTTACGGGTACTCAAATTCAAAGGAAAATATCATTTCAAAACATCAGTCTTATAGGTGGGAGAACCCATCAAGCTTAAGCACCATTCCACGATATCTTGCGGAGGGTATCAAATTCAGAGAAAGAGATCATTCAAAAGGGTAGTGCTATTGGTGGGAGAACCCATCAAATTGAAGCACTATTTCACAATATCTTGTGGAGGATATTCGTTTCATGCTACACATTAGCCTCTCAAGAGTATCATTGATAGGCCACATATCTATATTCTTGAGTGATAGCTCACGAATCACACATGCGAGGTAAATCACGCTAGGAAAACTATGTATTTCGTGATCATCCAGGTATGAGAACCTATCCATTTGATCTTGTTTGTAAATTAAGATAATGTTGTTATACAAGAGGAAAGAAAAATCATGTTAATTAATGCTTATCGCCCAAGTGTAACCCAAATTAGGTAGTATATACATTTTTTTTTTCAAACAAATGAGGCTAACATGTTAGTGAATTGACGTACGTGTTTGTTGAATTGGTATGCATGATTTGTGACATTATATTGTCTAATTCATGATTAGACATTATATTGGTATCCATTCACATCCCTATTGTGGTGCACCCTCCTGGCGGCACGCAGTTACTAATACGACTTTGCATTTGGGGCCCCCTACCTCCTTCTCCTTGATAAAAGAATATAATAATATTATGTCTAGATTGTATGTGTTTTACAATGCTCTAATTATGGTACGGTGCTCCTCGGTGCATTGTGCGGGCACATGGTTATGTAAAGGTGAAATGTCAATCTATTCACATTGAACATTTAATTTATTAATTTAGATAACCCATGTATCTTTGCCAAAATTCATGATTATAGTGTGTTCTGAGGGTGCCCGTGCACGAGTGAGTGAAACATAATTATCGTACTTAAAGATCATAAATTTGAATAATGGCATCTGATGTGCCAAGTGACATTTGCTTAGCTTATTAGGACTTTGTATCAACTTTAGAATTCTTATTCCTGTAAGACCTTTCCCAATATGGGCTTTAATACTATGTGCAAGTGGGCTAGGCCCATTAAGCTATAGGTTGGATTGGACATCTAGGTTTAGTCCAATCCACCATATGCCTATATAAGTTTTGAAATAGTGTATTCAACTTCCACCCTACATATTTACCTCCTTGGGACCAACAATATATTGAACCAACGTCATTTTTTAGCCACTTAGTAGTGCTTCACAAACCATGACTTAGTGCACCACAGAAATATACATGGTGCACAAAATTATAAAATTACCACTGCATCTTTTTTCCTTGTTTTTCAGCTACTTGGTGGTGCACCACGGATCATCACTTAGTGCAGCATATATTAACACTTAGTTCACCATGTACCAACACTTTGTGCACCACAGAAATATACATTGTGCACAAAATTACAAAGATGTCACTGTATTTTTTTCATTTTCATTGATTTTCAACTGTTGATGTGAGCTCATCCAATGGTCTAAAACTAACCGCACATCCGCATGGGAGAAGACCGTCGCATATGATCTGATATATATATATATATATATATATATATATATATATATATATATATATATATATATATATATATATATATATATATATATATATATATATATATATATTGCATTTGCGGAACAGATTGGATATAGTTGATTTTGAGAAGTCACATTCGCGTCCAATTCACTAGTGGTGGATTTCCATTAAATGAATCCACATCAAGTGGATGCATGCGGATGGGATAGGAGCGAATTTGCCAGATTTGACGGATCCTTGCTCACCCCTAATTTTAAAAAAAAATGTAAAATACTCGCATGGGTAGCTCAGTTGGTCACATGGTGATGTTTGTGAAGAAAGATTAAGGATTGAATCTCACCAGCGACAGTGTGGGACCAACCTTTCAAAGTGAGGGGGCTTTTGTGTTCAGCTGAGTTACCATGAAGGTGTTGGGTTGGGGATTCAACCTTTTGGGAAGAAAAAAAATACTAAGAATTTGTAATTTTTATTTGAATTTGTAACTTTGTTAAATAAAACTTTTCTTTTTTCCCTTACAAGAAGAGTGTGAATTGATTTCAAATCAATATCATTATTCTAACGAACCTTATTCATGATGATTGAATCATGCAATGTTGCTAATGAGGCCTTGCTTAGCTTAAGTCCCAAGTGATGTTTTCCACTCTTTCTTTATAACTTTTGTTCAAAAATATTACACCGTATAATTAAAAATAAATTTCCCTGCAACTAGAAAGTATCTGCAACTTAGAAGGGGATGAATCTCACTATCTATTGGATTTTATTTTATTTTTTAGATAATTTAGTCAGATTTATCTTCTTTTTTTTTTTGTAGTGTTTTGTCGCTTAAGGAGTTAAGGTCACAAGACGGGTGTCATTTAGAGCACTCATTTTAGTAGCTATAGCTTTCTTGTAAATCAAAGAATGGAAGAAAACTCGATTAGAAAGATGGCAAAATGTCAAAAATAGACCACAGTACATGGTCTACCGTTTTGAACGAATTAATATATTTGTTCAAATTTCGGAACAAAAGTTTATTTTTAATTATATGTAGACTGGATTTTGTTTACCTTCGCCTGTATTTTGTTTTGACTGTGGTTGTTAATGTTACTCAAATTTAATATATTATGTATCTTGTGGAGTCAATGAGTTGTGATCTTATTACACAAGTATGTAGATGGGAAAAAAACAAAGAGAAATTTAAAATAAAATTGTATAGAAAACGAAAAACTTTGATACAAGAAAGGGATCTAATAATTGACTAAGATTTTGTCAAGCAAGGCAAGCTCTTTGAGAATTTCTAACTTGAAATAAGCAATGTTTATTTTTTACAGGGTATGACTGAGTTTTTTTATTAGAATTGGAAGGGGGAAACTCGAAGTATTACAGCTAATTAACGCTATACATGAAACGCCAGGAAGGGTAGCCTTCGACATCATTCTCTAGCAGGGGTAATAGTCCATCTGGGGGGTTGACCTTCACATGCATGCCTTTCGGAAAAGCCGTAAAGGTTTTAGCCAAATAGTCTGCCACCTTGTTGGCTTCCCTGGGAATAAGGCTCATTCTCCACAAAGTCCAGTGATTTCAGCTCCTGCTTGCAAGCTCTAAGGATGTTCCGTATGACTTGATTGGCCTCATGATCGTTCGAGGGTATGACTGAGTTTAAAATTGTAATTTAGTAGTTTTTTTTTGAATACTACTGACTCTATTACAATGCAGTATCTGTTCATAACTACTTTAATTTCTCAACCTATTGAAGCACAAGGGTCAGAATTGCCTCCACTGAGACTCGAACCCACCACCTCCCGTATAAAGGGAAGGGAATTGTAATTTAGTAGTTTAGTTGTACAGAATATAAAATTGTAATTTTAAGAAAAAGTCATGCTTCATTCCTAACTTCTTCAACTGTAAAAAAATATCTATTAACTTGTTATAACACGTGTATACAGCTGGAAAGAAAATGACCTAATTAATATTATGACTATGAATTTTAAAAAAATTAATCTTTTGACTTAGAAACTTTGGGTTCATATTCTTTGAAATATATATATATTTTTTTGCGAATAATCAATTACTCGGTATTATATGGTGTATGAAAGTAACTTACTTAATATCCTAATGGGATATATGAATTCCAAATGAAAATTAACTGAATTAAGTAGGCCATTATGTTGTACAATATGGAAAATAACAAAGATAATAGTAGATCTAGTGTCACTCGTTCCATGACGGCAAATTATTATGTAGATCCGGGTCTACCTTACAAGGTGGACTCGGGTCCAAAATATACAATTTACATACTGAATGTTCACAATTTATATACTGAATGCTCACAACTAATAAATGTTCACAATTTATATAACATTGAATATGTAAATTGTGATGGGGATGGTCCGCCTTGCAAAGTAGACCCGGCTCCATTGTATAACTATTGTTCCTTGACTATATCATTTTGTAATTTTTTTTTTCCATTTTTCAGAATTTCTAAATGAAAAATGGGCTGGTCTTTTAAGCCCATTATAATTACTAGTCATTAGCCCACTTTTAAATCATTCTATATTTTTCCGATTTCATTTCTTCCTCAATGAAGAGGATTGTTATGCCGTGGACTCAGGGTCTATATTCACATACACTATACTCTATATTCACAATTTGTAAATTCCACATTCACACATTACCATGATTATATGTTTAGTAACTATATTACCACTGTTATGCATTCACACATTCAAAGCTCTATATTCACAGATCCTATACTCTACATTCACAACTTGATAACTCCACATTCACACATTACAGGGCTACAAGTTGCTAGAACTTCTTAACTCTATTACAGATTCACACATGCATAACTCTACATTCACGATTTCTATACTCCATATTCACAATTTGAAACCTCTACATTCACACATTTCTGGGCAACTCTACATTCACACAATCATAAATCTACATTCACGATTTCTATACTTTACATTCACACTTTGAAACCTCTACATTCACACATTTTTGGACAACTCTATATTCAGCAATATGTTTACTAATTAAAAAAAAAAAAAAAAAAGAAGACAAAAACGATGTAGTTTTGGACCCAAGTCCACCTTGCAAGGTGGACCTGAGTCCACAGCATAATTAGCTTGCAACATAAATTTATAACTAATAATGAAGATCTAACTTTATTTTCTTATATACTTGCGTAACCTGTAGACAATGTGTCCTCCTTTGGTGTGATTTATAAAACCACAACAGTTATTTTAGCCAATGAGGGGCAATCACTTAGTCTTCCATTTAAAATTTTCTTATTTCTTTGTTTAATAAAAATGATTAATATGTAATTTTATTATTCAACACTCTTACCCCAATGTAATTTCTCTCTCTATTGTAAGCCTTTTTAATTGAATGATGGAATTACATGTTAGGCATATTTATTAAATGGTGGAATGAAAGCATTTTAAAAGGAGGATTAATTGTTGTATGCAAATGAAAGTCAATGACGTAATGTGATAAAATTTAAAAAGTAGGACTAAATGTAATAATATCACAATAACCAATGACTAAATGTGAAAGTTACTCTTTTTTATATTTACATGTTTTTCGATTTGTTCCATAGTTTCTTATTGGTACTCAAATTCAAAGAAATTAAAAAGGTCATTCCAAAAGACGAGTCTTATATGTGGGAGAACCCTTAAGCCTAAGCACCATTCCACAATATCTTGTGGAGGGTATCAAATCCAAAGAAAGAGATCATTCAAAAGGCTAGCTAGTGCTATAGGTGGGAGCGAGAACTGTACCCCTAAACTTTAAGTACTATCCCACAATATCTCGTAGAGGGTATTCGTTTCATGCCACACATTAGCCTCTCAACGAGAGTATCATTGATAGGTCACATATCTATATTCCTATGGAATAGCTCACGAATCACACATGGAAGGTAAATCACATTAAAAAAAATTATATATTCCGTGACCATCTAAATGCAAGAATCATGTTTTAATTTATTCACTCAGTTGATCCTTTAGGTGAATTTTTAGTTTTAATCTTGTTTGAAATTAAGATATAATGTCCTTCCTTTCAAAAAAAAGGTATAATGTCCTTATACATGTTGGATCCAATTAATGTTTGTCACCCAAGTGTACCCAACGTTAGGTAATATATAGTACAATTATTTTCAAACAAATGCGGCAACAAGTTAGTGAATTGACGTGTTTGTTGAAATAGTATGCATTCATTGTGACATTATAATGTTCCTTAACCACATTTCACTACTCCATCTCTTTACTGCATGCCACGTTCCTTTGTTTGTCCCGGCGGCGTATACTATAATTCGTAACAATTAATAATTTCCACCACAATAATAATAATAGTAATAATAATAATAATAATAACAATAATAAATACTTAGCGGAAATTATGGTACATGTGATTGGTTAGGTTGTTGACACTTTGACAGCTGCTTGATGAATGTACGAGTAAGGCTAATTCGTTTGGTTAGATTGTTGGTACATGTGATTGGAGAAGACGATTGTCCGTCACCATCGTCACCGTTCTTTTGCCAGAGAAAATTATTCCGGTCAACAATGTTGGCCAGAAAATTAATGATAGATTTTTCAGGTAAATAATCGGTCATTTGGGTTTAAATGTATCAAAATGAAAAGTTTGAGTGTTCAATTGAACTTTTTTAATGTTTGGGGCTTAATTAAACTTTTGAATAAAATTTGAGGGTTTATTTGACCATTTTTCCCCAATTAGTAATTATTGACGAATATTTTGTTAAAGCAAGGCAGGCTATCTAAGAGTCTCTAACTTGAGATAAGTGGTATTGATTTCTTAGAGAGTATTTTGTTGGCATCCAAGACTAACATTAAGCCATCAAAATGTAACGTTGTTTGTTAAATAAATATAATAAAATAAAAATATAATTTTATTACTAGTTATAATTTTTAATTTAATAATAAAAGCTTGATCCTGATTATTCCTGGATTGGTAATATATTTTGTATTAGAACTTTACTGATTATCAATTGTTATGTATTTGTCTATTGAGTAATTGAGTTAAAAATTTTGTAGTAGTTTAGTGGTACGGAGTATAAAATTCAATTCCTAACTTCTTCTATTCTAAAAACAATCTATTAACTATTGCGAAATTGGACATATTCTTGCGTGAATCATTGTATAGTTTCAATTGCAAGAAAACAATAAATAGAGAGAAAGATCAGAGAGAGAAGAAGAAAAAGTTGAACTCAGAAAACCTAGAACCTCTTTCATTAGATAACCACTGATATACATAATATAAAATAAAGTGGGAAAACCATATTTAATCATGAAAGAAAAAAACTAGGGTAATAATAGCCACAAAAATAGATATATTTACCGTACTCCCTCTTGGCCACAAATAATGCGTTCATTTTAAGAAAAATGTACCAAACAGAAAAAAAAAAATGTAGTTTTTAACATTTAGCCAAACAGAAAAATATAGATTTCTGACATTCAAACAAATATTAGAAAATTAAATTATTTTCTAAAAATGAGTCAATTTTAAAAAATTATTTTCCAAAATTATGAAAGTTTTGTTGGGATAAAGAAACTAAGAAAGCCTTTAGTCAAGAGAATAGCAAATCTGCTTGAAGGTAGCCAAGTTGTCTTGGAACAAAGCAATAAAAGCATCAATGCTTCCATCTCCAATGAAAGAAGGAAGAAAAAACATCAATCCTTCAACCGGCAAAAATGTCGGCATGAAAATGTACGGACACCCAGTTCCAAAATCTAAGTCATAGAATGGAAACCTTAGCAAGCTATCAACCTCCAGATTGGGGCAAAGAATGAGCTTGTCCACGTCAGCGGTCGGAACAAAACGGTCTTCCTCAATAATCACCTTGGAATTCGCAAAATCTACGAACGATCTGAAGTAGTTGTTGTTGACCTTCGAAACGGCGTCGTGGATGAGCTTAGCTGTGTACGAAAGAGGCTGACGCAATAAGTCTTTAACCTTGGTGGTGGGAAATGCCCACAAAACCAAGTTGCCGAAATACTCGTTGGGAACTTTGGGGTTAAGGCGTGCACGACCATCAACTGCGATTCTTATGTGGGTAGTTTCGAAGTCTCCGAGGTTTCTTGCCTTGGTTATGGCCCGCCATAGATGAGCCACAAGGCTTTCGAAGGTGCTGTATGGCCTAGCATCGGAGGCCTTGGCCTTGAGCTTGGTTAGGAACTCTAAGGTGAAGTGGACTTTGTGAACCACTATGTTGTCCAAGAATGTTGCATCATCTTTGTTGAGGAAATGGTGGTTTTTCTTTGGCATGTATTCAGTCCCGACGTGATCGTACTCGATTCTAGGTGGATTTCTCGGGATGAAAATGGTGCGGTCGCATAGTGGTAAGGGCTGGATCATAACCTCGCGACAAGCTTTGCCCCATGCAACCAGGAAATTGCTCGTGGAGTGGCCATCCGCCACAAGGTGGTGGTTAGTGAATCCGACCACTAGAGAGCCGCATTTGAAACGTGTGACTTGGACTTGGACCAACTCCGCCACCCCCATGATACTAGGGTGAAGGTTGAGTAAAGAGGCACAAGGCTTGAAAGGCATTACGTTATCAAGAGTGGTGTCGCATGATGCCTCTACAAACTTCACCCCTTTGTCATTCAGCAAAATAACGGAGTTACCCTTCTCGTCTTTTCCCAATCTCCCTGCCCACCCCCTATATACTGCAAGTGCTTTTCTAAGCCCTAACTCGATTGTACTATTCGAAGGGGTGGGTGGGCGATAGGCATAAATAATACCCATATGAGTATCAAAGGAGACCTTATCAAACACACTAAGAGGAACATGGCTTGTGGTTAATGGAGGATTGCCTTCATACAAAGGTTTTACGATTCTCGTGCTTTCTATCTTAATATTCATTGTTTTTCCTCAGATTGTCGACAAAATGTATAAAGGAATTTGGTGGATTGGAATGTAGGTTGGGGTGTATATATAGAAGAAATCATGCAGACGTGTATTGTGGGTTGTTTGGAGTTATTTTCATTTGGACAAATGACGATATGCATGTTAGTTTGCGTGTAATTATAATTCACAAATTAAATTATTATATTATTATGGGAATTTAATTTAATTCCAAACAGCTTCGAGCTGCATTTCAAATCTTATCCTTTTTGCACTTGTTTAACTTTTTAATTGTGCTCAACTGGCACATCTGTGTTTCTTTTTGAAGGAAGGTTACGGTCTGTGTGGAGTTAAGAGGAATGTCCGACCAAGTAACCATTCCGACGGTCAAAAACTAATTAAATTTAAAAAATTATATTTCACTGCTCTATTAATATAATGCATATTATTCACCCTGTAAGGCTGTAATAGTAATTTTAAAACAAATAGTAGTTTTATAAGAATGGAATATCATCAAAAAGTAACAATTTTAATTGCATGTAAAGGTTATCTAACATTACATTTTAAAAAGTAGTAGCTACTTTACAATTCTAAATATTTCTACATTTATATTTACAAGTAGCATCATAATACAATTTCTAACATTTATATTTACAAGTAGCATCATCATTCATGTTGAGATTATCTAGTCCAACACCACTACTTTGATTGTTATCGACAGTAGGAGCAACAGATTGGAACAATTCTAGATGTGCACTACATAAATCTTGCATCAACTCCATAATCTTCTTATTTTGCTCTATAATCTCCTTTCATTGTTATCTTGCTCTAATTGTTTAATTCTTTCCTCACAAGTTGCATGTGAGGATGATTCTCCATATCTCGACATCATCTTCCTCGCCACCTCGGGGAAGTAGTGTTTGGTATCTGATCCAAACCAAAACGCACAACCTCATTTCTTGACACCACCTGCTACCTCATACGAAGCAGGATGCTTGTCAAAGTTCAGGTTGAGTTTGATGCATTTGACTTACAGTTTCCTATATTGATCGATTGACAACTTTTTAGAACTCATATTAAAAAATGTTCACTTATAAGAAAGCAAGTGTAATATAATTAGATAGATGAATCATAAAATTTCGAACAAGCAACCAGAAAAATGCTATTGTATTGACACTGTACTAAGGTAGATCCAATATTTTCTACAATATGTAATTATGCATTTCTATTTTGAAGTTACACATCGCTGTCTTAATAATCTTCTGAGTATGAGAATACTTTATATTAACCACATTGAACCGAATATATATACACATATTTAGAAATAAAAAAGGTGGGGTATGTGGAGTGTTTCTGGATATGTGCAATCATATGGAAATATATAACTACAACATAGTTTTATATTTAATGATGAGAGATTATAGGAATTGAAAGTCTTACCATTACTTAGCTTGTTGAGTTTTTTTGCACACAAAGTCACAAAATCATCAATCTTTTTTTGTATTTGTGTGTAGCTTGAAACTAAACTGCATTTGAGGCTCCTATCCCACCTTTTCTTTCTATCCAACAATAATAAATAAAACATTAATGTTGTTAAACTTTAAACTATATTTAAATATTATTAAATGACTTACTAATCTTAGCATATGCTCAGTCATCGGAATTGAACCTCCATTGTGCAGCAATGATCCCATTCCCTGGCAGTATGAATTTGTATTATTTTTGTTCTTCTCGGATGTCTTTTTGAATCCATCCTTGTCCCAAAGGTTGTGATACTGAGCCAGAACTGGAGCATCCAACCATTGCGGTAGTGGTTTACCTTTTGCCAAGTTGACGCACTGCACGCACACCTGTCGCAATGCGTTGGAAATTCTTTTGGCAACTTTTCTCTCATATATATTTTGGATAGCTGTTTCATCTTCTGGATATATTATTCCACTTATAAGTTTTCTTTGATAAAATTAAAAGAAAACAAATTGTAATTATTAGTAAACATCTGTAAGAATTCTTGTCCCAATAACGTAATTTACCTTGAATTCATTGAACTACATATCCTTCGTACGTACTTTGAGTTTAAACATTATTGTCTTAATTAACAATCGTCTAATAAGTATGTGAATACTTTATTTACTCCAAGTTAACTTTTACTGGCATTAGCTACTGACTGAGTATTGAGTAACCACTGAGTACAGGGAATAACAATAATAAGATAAGAAATCCTTTTAATTAAGTTCAGGAAATAAAATATGCATTGTGCTCAAGTAACTGTTAATGTAAACAACCACAAAGCAATGACGGCAGTGGTCTCGCTGGAATGGCGTAAATCATAGAATCAAACAAAATTCCATGACTGGTACTCCGACTATATTAACTTTCAAAAATTAATCATCGACTTTTAATTTGGACAATTTATGTCCTTTGACTTTCAAATGCTTTCCAATATTGGTCTTTTCGTCAAATTTTGGTTAAGTCGAGATCAAATGAAGGGGTAAAATTGTACGTTCACCTGCATAATGTATTATTACTCGTATTTCTCCTGTCTTATACACTATATATATGAATATAATTCAGACGAAGAGACTTTGACTGAGATTATATGGCTTCGATTGAGATTTCGACTGGGATTATATTCATATATACAACATATAGGACAAGAGAAATACGAGTAATAATATACTAAACATGTGAATGGACAATTATACCCCTTCATTTGACCTCAAATTAACCAAAATTTAACGAAAGAACCAACATTGGAAAGAATTTGAAAGTCAAGGGACTTAAATTGTCCAAATTAAAAGTCGAGACTAATTTTAGAAAATCAACATAATCGGAGGACCATTGCTGGAATTAACTCCAAATTATATTAACCAGATTGAATAGAATGTACACATATTGGTTCTAGGAACAACTTTTTGAACACCACATTGAGAAATTCTAAGATGAACTAAACACATGCAACCTGATTTTATGGCATCGCCAGAGCATCCATGAAAAAAAAAAACAAAAAAAAAAAAAAAAAAAAAAACAGAAAAGCCTATAGCCACACAGGAATGGCGTTGCGTAAGGGTAAGATAAACCTAGCAGTGGTCTTGCAGGAATGGCGTTGCGTAAGGGCAAGATAAACCTAGCAGTGGTCGATCTCGCAGGAACGGCTTACCTTAGATCGGTTGTTGTCGCGGTCGCTGAGGTCGCTGCGATTTCCCAGTTCTTATATCGTGGACCGCGGATCCCCAAAACGACGTCGTTTTGATTAATGAAACATACGGATGAATTCACGCCACTCACTTTCTTTTCGTATATACTGCAGTTTCTTTTCATATATACTGCAGTTTCTTTTCTATATATACCACTCAGTTTCTTTTCAAATATACTGCAGTTTCTTTTCATATATACTGCAGTTTCTTTTCATATATACTGCACTTTCTTTTCAACATAACTGCAGTTTCCTTTCAACACAACTGCAGTTACTTTTGGATATAACTATTGTTTCATTCGATAATATATAACTGTAGTTTTATATGAAAAGAAACTGCAGTATATATGAAAAGAAACTGCAGTACATATGAAAAGAAACTGCAGTATATATGAAAAGAAACTGCAGTATATATGAAAAGAAAAGTGAGTGGCGGGAATTCATCCGTCTATTTCATTAATCAAAACGACGTCGTTTTGGGATCGCGGTTCACAATGCATTGTGGACCACGGTCCATGATATAATTTGCGGCGATTTCCGGCGTAACTGAAGTCGGTTGCTGCTGACGGCATTGGTGTCACAGGAATGACGTAAGGGCAAGAGGCTAACCTGAGGTCAGTTGCTGCTGGCGGTAGTGGTGTACCTGTGGAGAGCTGAAAATAGAGAAACCTACCAGGAATAGGGATGCCCATACGTGTGGAATAGTACATTTTTAATATTCTAAAATATATTATTTATGTACTTAAAGTAAATTATTTTATATACTATCAAATAATATATAATCAGTGCACAAATAATGTACTTTTAATATATTAAAAATGTATCTTATATTCATGGTCTGTCAGCTATGTAGACCATGCTTCACACAATAATTTGCTAATGATGTAAGGGCAAGGGGCAAGGGAAATTTTTTATTAGAAGGAAGAAAAAACGCCTTCCTAAGGCCATTCTCAAGACTTCAATAGTGAAGTTTCTGAATAGATTTTGCAAATGCATGTAATTAGAAAAGACAGAATGAGATTGGAGAAAAAAAAAGATTAAAAAAAACAAAAACAAAATCAATAAAAAAAATTTTAAAATAAATTTGGGCGAGAGTTGCCCTTCATGCAAGGTGAGGCGCAACTCTCTTCCTCATTTGTGGGTCTCATAATTCTAAAAAAACTTCATAATTGCAGGAATACTTGTGAGTAACCTTCTCTCTTCACTCTCTTTCTTCCATGGTGGCATTTCTTCTCTCAAAAACTATGCAAAATCTTCCATTGGAGAAGGCTTAAAGCAGAGGGGCGCCAAATTTTTTACCAATCCAAAAAATACCGTCAATTGTGTATTACTTTTTTTCTTTAAGAAGAATAAATACTCAATTCTTATATCCATATTAATAAAATATAAAGTTAATTAATTTATAAATCACACATACACATAAATTAGAAATCACTTCAATAGTTTTTAGGCAAATGAAAACACATGCATATCAAACACTAATTAAAATAAGCATTAAATAATTTAACTTTCAAATCAAAATTAAATTAAACATTAAAATAATTTAAATTTCAAATCTAATTTAAAATTCATCTTCGTCATCTTCTGATTGCTCATTATCATCATGCTCTGACGGTGTAGATTCTTCATCATTTGGATCTCCACTATATCATCTTATATAGAATCGTCATTATCATCTTTTTCAGTCTCTTCACTATCCTCTTCTTCTGAATCTTCATTTTGGACACGTTCTTCAATTCCGACCAATGATTTCCGTTTTGAGGTAATTCCACTTCACTCATTTGTAAGGGTTCGTGCACTAAGTCTTGCACGTCATCTTGAACACTTTGACCACCCCCATTTTTAGGCAACATTATATTATCTTATTGATATGTGTAACTAGAGCGATACACACTGTCAATAGTTCCTCTATGGCGTACATTCAATACTACCCAAAAATTATGTTTTTCCCTTATACCTCATGGGTATGGAATATAACACACTTGGCATGCTCTTTCTACAATGATAAAAGGATCATACTTCCTATATCGTTTAATTTATTGTAGTGCACCTCAGCGATACATAATCAAAATTAAATCGTGACCCAACATTCGGTGTTGGGTCAAGCCACTCACACTTAAAGAGAACATCTTTTTTTAATTGAAACATTTGGGTACTCAACCTTAGGGGTGGGCACTTCGGTTCGGTAAAACCGAAGTCTCTCTCTGTTTCACCTCCCAAGGGGGGTTTGGGGGGGGGGGGGGAAATCCAATATAGGCTCGAAAGTGAGCTTTTGGAAGCCTTCTCTGAATAGAATAGTAGACGGGTCTAGCAGCAGCTGATGCTACCCAACCTACCGCGCGGACTAAATTCATGAGATTGACAACATTAGAATACTTTACTTTAAAGAAACTTTCTAGCAGAAAAGCTAGTTTAATACAATCCTTTCTCTGATAGAGATCCCCAAAGACATTCATGAGATCATCCGTCATGCTGTATGCTGTCTTACCATAGACCAACGGCATGAAGATGGATTTCACTAATTTTCGAGGGAACCCCTTAAGTATTACCGAATACTCATCCTCTGGTAAAACCTTCTTCAAATAATCTTTCAGATCTTTTAATATGTGGGTATATATATCATGAATCTTTCTTTTCTCATCTTCATCTATGGCTTTGGGGACTAAATTCGTATTAACAGCAAAATTATGATCTAACAATAAGTAACTAATTATTTGATATGCACTTGCTGATGCATCTTGTGTGATAGGTATTTGCAAAGGACTGACACAATCGCCTTTATGCAGACTTAAAACCTTACTTAAGAACTGAAAGGGGTCACTCGCGCCCACCGCGAACTTAATGAGACTCCTACTATCATTAGATTTGAGACTCAGGTCCTGTTCTTGATACCATTGACTAGCGTCACCGTAAGTTTCAAACTTCTGATAATGAAACCCGGCCGCCGATTCTATGATATGATTCAATTTCGCTATTTGATCATCGTCATATTCTCGACCATCGTCATATTTTCGATAAGTATTCTTGGAGAAGACTATTAAACTTCTTGCTAAATCACGTTCATGGAAATGCAAGACCCCAGCACGATAAATCCTACCACGAAAGTCAACAAACGCAGGTAAATAAAATTCATAATCTACGTAGGCTGAAGCTAGCTCTAGTATAAACCTTTCATAACGGGAACGCTGTACCCTCGATAAGAACTCTTTTAGAATATCTTGGAATTTATATTTCTTCTTAACCATTATCTCATCTTCTAGGAAAGTCTTCCTCAATAAGTTGATAGCTTCGGGTATATTTATTCTTGATAGAAACGAAGGCATAAGTAGCCCGGATTCCACTAATTCACTGTAATTCACATTTATAAAATTTAATACATCCTTATTTATCTCAAACCCCTCACTCTGTAATTTGTTCATGACGTCGCACAATTCCGTGTAATCATCTCCTACCTGTATATTAAAATGGTTTAAATTACGGGATGTTATTAGGTTATACCGATTATATAAATAAAAGTCTTCTACTGATACGGTTAAATACCCGCCTGTAAGATCGGATAGTGTTTGAGGGCGCCCCACTCCACCCCTTTTGGCTTCAGATGACACATCCCAATCCCGGGGCGGGCATACCATTGGCAGATTGTATCTGACCGGTAACAGGTCAATATCAAAATTACAGACAGCATATGATGTTTTCTTAACAGCATACATACCATCCCTCTTAATCACTACCGGAGCTAAGTTCAAATCATCAGTTATACAAATAAACTCTCTATCCAGTAAGAATTGAAACAATAAGGTTCCCGCATTATAAGTATCCTTTTTTCCAGCCGCCGACGAATCCTCTTTTTCTTTCTTTGGGCATAATGTTCTACATCTCATATCTCGGTACATATTAGTTCTATAAGCATTATTCAGTTGTTCTATTAGAGTTGAAACGCGAACCGCCGGGCTCTCAAAAACAAAATTGAAGACAGAGCCTAATGTATACAAAATGCTTGGCAATCCTTGGTAAAGCTTATTTATGATTTCATGTCGAACCCGGTAAACGAACAAATAGGTGGTCTGTCCGGAAATGTTAAACAAAAGTTTTCCCCTTGCATCTCGGCCACTTTTACTTTTTCGTTATTTCGTAATCCCCAGGGTAGGGCGTTAAGCTCAACCGCCTCATTTGCAAGGCAAAGATCCCAGAAGCATATAATTGAAACTAGGATCTAATATTTAGAAAAAGCAAAAAAGTTGAGACAATTTATCATTTCAAGCAACGTCAAAGGGAGGCAGCCAAATACATTTCCATTTCAATCAAGAGACGAGCAAGAAAGGTAATCGTATCATCCATGGCGAGTGCTATCGTATATAAGATAAGAGTTGTATTTAAGAGCTTCAAAATAGCTATATTAAGATTCATGCACTCAAAATTGAATTGAAAGTCTATTAAGAAAGCTGCTAGTAGAGGGTGGAAAAGTGCCAAACCTTCGTGGATTGATCGAGCAAACATGCCACGTTAACCATGCTACCAGGCCTAGCTATCCTATCTGTGCAGATTTCCCAACAACACCAATAAAAAGTAAAATACAAATAAGAGTTATGGCATTAAATCTCATATTGCAAGAAATCCAAGAATTTCTAGGGGCACTAGCACGAGCAAAAATGGTTGAAAAGTCTACTGTTTGAAAGAGAGTAAAACAACCCGAAATACCAGGAGCTAATCCAAAATCACCTACTCGATTGACGGATCTTAGCACTCAAAAAGTCTGTTTGTACAAACGATCTAGGCCTGTATTCGGAGTTTCACTGGATCCACCTCACATCGATAACCCGACCTCTACCACCTATAGGGAGTTTTAGACAAGTTTCTTTTGAAGTAGATAACTGAATGCCAAGTATGGCTCGGGGAAAGATATGGGTACGCATATTTCCAGATAAACCAGTTACTCTACGACCCGCGGAAACACGTATGGGCTCGGGAAAAGGATCCCCTGAATATTGGGTAGCTGTTGTGAAACCGGTCGAATACTTTATGAAATGGGTAGGGTTTCTAGATTTATTGAGCTCTTCGGGAGAGCTAATATCCGGGCATTTTTGCGAATGTTTTGACCGATATTCATTTGATCCCATCTCAATTGCAAAAGGAAATGCTTTTTCATGAATAACTATCTTATCTCTTTTGTACTTAGACTTTTCTTTTCACTATCGGTTTCACTTTTGTTTTCACTATCGGCTTCACTTTTCTTTTCACAACCGGTTTCACTTTTCTTTTCACTATCGATTTCACTTTTCTTTTCACTATTGGCTTTACTTTTCTTTGTACCTTTTTCATGTTTGATTTCGCGGAATCTTCAATCCTTCTTCAAGATTTTGGTTTTCAGCGATGTTTTTCTTTTTATTATCGGTTTCACTTAGATTCGAATTTAAAAGAAGTAATTGCTTGGTATAATACACGGTTTCAAATCGGGGCGGATCCTTATTGTAATAAACTGCATTAATATCAATTACAATTAGGTCTTGAGCTTGAAGCTCGCTTTTCACTATAAAGCAAAGCATGGTGCTAGAAAGAAGGGCAGTGGAAAGGTTTTTGGTAAGACAGCCTGCCCGACAAAACTAATGGGCAACATGTATGCTCACCGATCGGGTGTTCATAATATGGAGTAAAAGGATTCGAACCTTTGCATGCCGGTACCAAAAACCGATGCCTTACCACTTAGCTATACTCCATAGGCCTGTTTTGGATGGTAGGAACGGGGAGCCCTTGAACCTTGAAGTAGGGCTCGAAGAACGAGTCGAGCCGTGCAAGAAGGCGTTAAGAGACCCTCCTGGCCCAACCATAGACACTCTAAGATCCTTTTCAAAACCTGCTCCCATTTCGACATAGATAAATAGACACATCCCATTGCACTGATCGGGGGCGTTCGTACGTAGTGACTGAGGGGGTCGAAGACAAAGAAGTGAGTTATTTATACCAAGCATTCTTCTTACAGCTAGATCCAATCTCCTGGTCCCTGCGGAAAGGGTTAAGTTAAAAGGAACAAATCGTTCAACTATATAAGATGCTCTTCTTTGGTAGGGAAGCTCAATTGCTTTTTCTTACCGATTTCCAACTATAAGTAATTAAAAATTATGCCTTGGAGCCTTATGAATTCAACCATACCACCCTGTCCAATATTCTTACAAGTTTTATTCTACACCAACATTCTTCCTTTTTCTAGAATAGCGTGTTTGCTACAGAGCAACACCATTTTCTAGGCTTTTACCAACTACATTTGCAGGAAACTATGGAGTAACAGCAGCGCAGATATGATCTTTTATCATATAAATCCATTAATAATGAAAATAAAGGTGACTCGGTTTTAAATAGATCAATCCCTCAAGTAACTGAAAGGCAAGCGGTTTATGATAATTACAACATGTCGCAAAATTCCTTGTTTGCGATAGCAGGAAGTATCCCTATCAATATTTTTATTGGAAGAATAGAAAGGGTATATATTCCATATATAGAAAAAAATCTTAATACAAAATATTTTAATTGGGAAAATATCTATTTTGATCTTAGAAAGAAAAAAAGTGGGGACTTCCTATTTTGCCATTTCACTACTTTTCCAGTCAAGCCCTGTTCTGCACTACAATCCACACATACCATACACGGAAACCAGAGTTTCATTTCGCCCCCGCCTCATTACCAGATTTGCTCTCATTGCTCCTGTTGTTGACACCAGGACATCTCCATCAAAGAAAACTATCCCCCCTCTCAAGCATATCACATGCCCGGACCTATAAGACTATCATTAACAACATATATACCCGGTGTATGTGCTAACCTCTATCAGCCAAGATGCATAATCAATAAGTGATTGGTTACACACATTGTTCATTGGGTTATATACCTAAAAATAAATATAAAGAAAATGTCATATAACAACAAATATAGTTAATGATGAATCAAGAATGGCAAAACACATTAACATCTTACGTATTCTTTAAGCCAATGTGTAAAATTCCTTTCGATTTCATCGTCTACATCTTGATCATTACTACCAGGATTGTAGCATGGTAAACCATTTTCATACATGCATCCTACAATAGTGAATTAGATATATACATTTGAAATCAACACCGAAAAAAATAGCTCACACATACCTTAAAATAGGTTGAACCCCCTCACAGTTCGGTACCGCATATTAATGAGTAGCGAAACGTTCCTCTACACTCAAATACCTTATCTTGCTCTTGTCCATCGACTGACCTGGTCGATTAAATATTGACAAAGTTGAAATTAAATCGTGAGTCTTGAATGCAAGTTAATCCTACATGTTCTTACTTAATTTTAATTCAAATTATTATCTGCATTATGAACTGGCATTGCAATAGATAATTGAACCAAAATAAATCGCAAGAAATAAAAAGAACCAGGACACAAGAAATTGGTTACGCAATTCGAAGCAATTCTCCTACGTTTGCGTGGCAACTCAATGTATACCCAATCCACTAGATGATCACCCAAGATTACAATGTTGGGATACACCACCAATATAATAAAAGACACTATACCAACTTCTCAAATCTTCATCATAAAACATTGAGCTTCATACGTTGCATGCCAATTCATTTTCAAACCTTCACCAGCATAAAGGAATACCACCAGGATAATATCTAGGAATTCTCACGTCTCTCAATAAAGATTAGCAAATAGATTTTACACTTAGCATAAAAAATGAGTAATAGCTTCCACATTTTCACGTCTATTTATAGAAAACAAATGTAACCTCTATTTATAGAAACCAACACTTTCAGTTCCTCATTTCATGCAGAGCCAATAAATTGAAATATCCAGTCAAAATACTCTGTCCATATAGAAAAAAATAAATAGGCAGTACGGTCCAAAGTTCTGCTGAGTAAACTGTATCTGAAACAGAACTCCTGGCTTTGCTTTTTGTTGATAATTTTTATCAAAGGCCATGACATTTAAATATACCCTAACAATATATAATAATACTTTTGACAAATAATAAGACAATTATAAAGTGGATAACTTGTGTATCATATGTACACTTACAATCTCACCCTTTGACAATTATTGTCAAATATATTCATCAAACTAAACTTTAGGCATTTCAAAAATATAAACAAACATTTCATTAAACAATATGCCTTAAGTAAGTTTGGTAACAAAATATAAGACAAATTTAAAACAAAGGAAAATAAAGACAAAATACCAATAAGACATCCAATAGCTTCTAAGAAAATATCACAACTCAACCGCATCCATAAGATGATACCAAATATTTCTAAGACATACATACAAATAACATAAGTTGTTAAATTTATCCAAATAACCCAACAACCGCGAAAATTTATCCAAATAGCATCACCGAAAGAGTACTCAAGCATGTCAAACTCCAAAAAGGATTACTCAAGCATGTCGAACTCCAAATGTCTTCAACCAAATGTCAAACTCCCCATAAGTAAATATTCCCCCTTAGTACATTAAATCCAAGTGTTCATCAAAAGATTGTCCACATCAAATCCACATCAAAACATCCTCAAGGTGACCATCTAGTGAGAGTCAGAGTCATCTGTATTAGTTGCAGGCTCTTCAACGTAAGCGAGGTGTAATAAAGAAAAATACCTTAGAGATCAATAATAGCATTAAGAATTCCTCCAATCAAATCACAATCCAATCATGTCCATATCTATCATGCATTATTCATCATCCACATCACTAACCATTGAAAATAGAGATGATCCATATTGTCAATTGCCAATATAATAACCACCAATCCGTACCAAATCACCATATTACCCAGTACGAATCATCATACTCTTCATATGCAACCCATGTTCACACTAGTATTCACCACTTAGATATTCTTCACAAAATAAGCAATCATATCCATCTACAAGATAATCCAAATAATATGGTAATTTGAATAATGATACCTGAATATGATACCCCAAATAATATGATGATCTCAACATAATAATCCGAATAATATGATTATCCGAATAATAGGATAACCAGATAATATGATAATTAGATAACCATGCTCCCCCTTAATATGTACATCGTGACAGTTTTATCACAATATCAACATATCACTACTACAGAAATGGTCAATCACCAATAATATAAACAGCACCCATCTGACAACACATTCATCAAGCGAATCCACAACATGCCATGCGCATCTTTCGTTCTGTAAAATATAAAAATGTTTTTAAAAAAACAATCCTTAAGACTAATGGGGTCAAATTTAAACAACAAAGACTAATGGGGTCATATTTGAACAACAAAATATAATCCACAAACATTAATAGCAATGCATGTACATTATACCCTTCTTCAATTCCCAACCGTAATTAACATATCAACTCATTAGATTTGGAATATATTTCTTGTAATCCTCACAAAGATTGGTTTGATATGATTATGATCTTATGCCAACTCCTTTCAAAACAAAAAAATCTTATGCCAACTTCATGATGAAGAAGTCCAAAATAGGAAACTCCATTGCCAACAAATCCTATAAATTAAAATTCAAATCCATAGATAAAACTAGCAAAATGGTTAACTTGTAAGAAAGAAACTCGTTTAAATGATTAAAGTTCTATTAGGATGAAATAACTACTACAGAAATGGTCTATTATGACACAGTATAGACGGCGATTATTTAAATAACCGCCATCTAATATATTTTGGGTCTACTACGTCATATATAGACAATGGTTTTTCTTAAAAGCGTTGTCTATTATTTACCACGACACTTAAATAACCGTCGTCTAATATATACCACGTCACTTAATAGACGACGATTTTAAATAACCACCATCTAATATATACCACGTCACTTAATTGATGGTGATTTTTAAATAATCACCCTCTAATATATACCATGTCACTTAATAGACGGCTGTTTTTAAATAACCGCCGTCTAATATGTACTTAATACACGATGGTTATTTATACAACCTTTGTATATATATTTTTAATTTATTTTTTTTATTTTAATGTATATTAAGTTATTTTAATATTTTACTTTATACTAAAGACTAAAGGGTAAAGAATAGAGTTGGAGTTTAGCCCCGCCCTGGACGGGCAAGCCCGCGTATTTTATTTTAACAAAAAATCAGTTTTTAATCTTAAGAGGGTAATCGCAGCCGCAAACTCCAGCCCAAAATCCCTAAATCAACTCTTCGCCTCTTCTGCGGTCTACCGTTTTTCTCCAGAGTCAGCGATCGATGCGGCGAGCCGGCAACGACCATACACTGTAGACGCCGACCTCGCACAGCGACGACGAGGCCCCACTGCCCTAGCGATTGGCACAAGTGAGTATGCTTCTGTGGAAAGGGATAAAATATTGAATGCAGATGAGTTGAAATTGAATATTGATACTTTTCTATTGCAGTGGTGTCTGCTGTGAGTGGTCTACAGGGTAAGATACCAAGTTTTGGAACAAGTGAGTATGCTTCATAGTTCTCTTGCCTTGACTAAAAACATTATTTTTTGGAAGTAAATCTTCTAGTAAATTAAACTATTGCCTATTACAATACATTGGTTTTAATTTCATGGCTAAAGTTTACCTTAGGAGCTTTTAGTATGTTTTTAATTTCACTAAGAGAACTAGCGGAAGTGTATTCATCTTGTATGAATCATACAGTAGACTAATTTGTTTTGTAGTTGATCTTGTTATCACTTCGATAGTCATCCTTGGTGCATTGTTCATCATACAATCATTTGGGTCAAGTAAAGTTGGCTTCACATTTGCTCCGACTCTTGCTATTTGGTTCTTTAGTTTGGGGTCGATTGGAAACAATGTTTGCTGATTTATTATGTATATATGATTTCTTTCAAACTTATGTATATGGAATATTAAATGTTTTTAATTTGATTAATTTTAATTAGGTGTTCAGAGTTATGTGTTGAATTGTTAATAAAGTTTGGAGCTATATATTGTGTACCCTTTAATTGAATGTTTAAGCCTATGTAAGAAAAATTCTAATTTTAAAAAATTAATAATATTTTTAAGCTTTCAAAAAAAAATATTTTTTAAAAAATATATACATATACTTTTGTTCTTAATAAATACTTACGACGGCGGTTATTATTCGAAACCGTCATATAAAGTACACTTTAGATGGCGGTCATTATTCAGAATCGCCTTATAAAGTATATATGTAATGCGTAAATTTATACGGCGGTTATTACGCCAAGCCGTCGTCTAAAGTACACTTTAGACGATGGTGCCAGAATTGTCTTATAAAGTAAATATGTAATGTATAAATTTGTTATAGACGACGGTTATTACTCGGAACCGCCATATAAAGTACATTGTACACGACGTTTATTATTCAGAACCGCCTTATAAAGTATGTATGTAATGCGTAAATTTGTTATAGACGACATGTATGTTTATGATTATAGTGCGGTTATTAACCGCTGTATATAGGTAATGTACACGGCAGTTCTAAAGAACCGCCGTAAAATGTAATTATTTACCACGGCGGCCACCTACACGACACTTCAAAAATCGCCGTGTGTTATTAACCGCCGTATATAGGTAATATACACAACCGTCGTAAAATGTAATTATTTTCAACGGCGGCCACCTACACGACACTTCAAAAATCGCCGTGTATGTGTAAAAATAACCGTCGTGGTAGCTATGTTTTGTAGTAGTGTATCTTAGAGCAAGTTTCCATTTGCTTGAAGTTGTACAATAATTTTCTTTGCTTTTTCTAAATTGTTTTGCCACATGAACCTGCACAAGGAGAATACAAACGACAAACACAAAACTAGGCACATGTAACTCGAAAACAACCCAACAAATAACGCAGAAGCACTTATAGACACATTCAAAAATTGTCATTTAGGGTCAAACAAAGCAGGATAATTAGCGCATAAAACAGAAAGCATATTCAAACACAAATTCGTAACAATTAGCTCAGTGAGCACACACACAAAGGCACAAACGGTTATGACTGGTCTAAACAAGTAACACAAGGAAACAAATATAGATGACATAAAAAAGAATAGCAATTTCATATTCAGACATCAGATCAGATGAACACGTATATTAGATACTAGAAAGGTTAACTCTGGAACAAATACAAGCAAATCAGGCAATTTTGGACCAGACCTAGTTAAGAAGACAAATACAGAATCAGACACACTACTAAACAAACGCAAAAATAGCGACAGACGATTTCCGTCGCTAAACATGTGAAATCCGTCGCTAAACTATTTTGTGACGGATTACCGAGGGATTTAGTCCGTCGCTAGAATTCAACGATGCAATTTATATCCGTCGCTAAATTTAGCGATGAACTTTTCTGTTGCTAAATTAAATTAATCCGTCGTTGTTTTCCTCGCCACGATGATTTGTATATCGATGATGGTGTAAATGTAAACGGTGGTACGGATTTACACCACGTGTGTTGTTGGATTGTGTATGATGTAGTGTATGGAGTGTGTATGCTTAAATGCAGGGAGAGGGGGAAAGGAAGCCATGCTTCCTTCTTGGAGAAGAAGAGCCAAGAACAAGAGAGAGAAGGCCGAGAGGCAAGGGATGAGAGGATGCCATTACAGTGGAGGGTCAGGTCCTTTATATAGGAATAGGACCTGACCCTTCAGGAATATAATATTACACTTAACCCTTAACAATTTCTAAGGGACACCTGACCTTTTAGGGTACAATAATACACGGACTATACACATTGTATTTCTACAGTAGTCCCTTGAGGTATTTACCCATCACAAGTCCCCCACTTCTTGAATCTGCGAGAGTCGTCAGGTTCGAGAAGTAAAATGTGTTCCGGGCGGCCAACTTGTTACAAGCAAAGTTTCCCCGGTCTGAATGCCTTAATAGACTGTGACGAACCCCTTAAGTCTGAGTTGAGCATGGGGGCGTGATTTACACTGGTTGCCTCGTTAAAAACCTTAGACTAAGAAAAACCCGGTGGGAAAAAACCTAGCTAAGGAAAAAAGAGTACAACCAAAAGCGTAATAATTAAAGATTATAAGGGGTTATGTCTAGTTGTTGATGTAGTTATGTTGCTCCTTGTGCTGCCATTGCCGAGATGCAAATGTATCGAACATCTATAGATGGAGAAGATAATGCCAACCATCGAGCGATAGGAGAAAATGATGCCGAGCAGATATAGACCTATCACATTATGAGATATGTGTGAAGGCCTAAAGATAATATTAACGCCAAGACGCGGGATAAATTAATCACTAAAAAGGCGGCCTTGCTGAGAATCGGTATAAGCTCATCGCTGAGAAGCGGGATAGATTCATCGCTGGAAAAGCGGGATAAAGTCATCGCTGAAAAGCGGCATCGCTAAGAAGCGGGAAAGTCATCGCTGAAAAGCGGCATCGCTAAAAAGCGGGATAAAGTCATCGCTGAAAAGCGGCATCGCTCAGAAGCGGGATAAAATCATCGCTGAAAAGCGGCATCGCTAAAAAGCGGGATAAAGTCATCGCTGAAAAGCGGCATCGCTAAGAAGCGGGAAATTCATCGCTGAAAAGCGGCATCGCTCAAACTCGGGATAAAGTCATCGCTGAAAAGCGGCATCGCTCAAAAACGGGATAAAATCATCGCTGAAAAGCGACATCGCTAAGAAGCGGGATAAAATCATCGCTGAAAAGCGGCATCGCTAAGAAGCGGGATAAAGTTCGCAAGATTTTTGTGCCAAAGGCATCTTTTTACCGAGCAGGTGCTTTAACAACCATAGGGGTCTCATCGCTGAGAAGCGGGATTTTTATAATTATTTTTTTGCGACCACAATGGTCCTTTTTTCTTTGTGCCAAGGGCATCTTTTTCACCAAGCCGGTATTTGGGTGACCATTTTGGTCTCATCGCGGGAGCGCGGGATTTTATTCATTATATTTTTTTGCGACCACAATGGTCCTTTGGCGACCACAATGGCCCTTTTGCGACCACAATGGTCCTTTTTCAAGTGCCATGACGAGGCATGTGCACAATCAACCGGGTAAATCCGTGCAGGTTGATTAAACCCTAAACGGAAGAGCCGGTGCTTTTTTTTTTTTTTTTTTTTTCGAAGTGTTGGGGGACAAGGTCCCCCACTTTATGAACTACACACAGGGTAGCAGGCTAGCAGCCGTGCTACCCAAAAAAAATATATTTATATATATTTTTTAGTACAATGATCTTATACTACAATTTACATCTTTTGCCTACTTTCAATGTAGACCTATTACAAAAAGCTTGTAGTCTCCAACTCTAAAAGTATTGTAGTTCTAATTCTAGGTAGCGTCTCCAACTTTATATAGCGTCTCCAACTTTTAGAGTTGGAGACTACAAGCTTTTTGTAATAGGTCTACATTGAAAGTAGGCAAAAGATGTAAATTGTAGTATAAGATCATTGTACTAAAAAATATATATAAATATATTTTTTTTGGGTAGCACGGCTGCTAGCCTGCTACCCTGTGTGTAGTTCATAAAGTGGGGGACCTTGTCCCCCAAACACTTCGAAAAAAAAAAAAAAAAGCACCGGCTCTTCCGTTTGGGGTTTGATCAACCTGCACGGATTTACCTGGTTGATTGTGCACATGCCTCGTCATGGCACTTGAAAAAGGACCATTGTGGTCGCAAAAGGGCCATTGTGGTCGCAAAAGGACCATTGTGGTCGCAAAAAAATATAATGAATAAAATCCCGCGCTCCCGCGATGAGACCAAAATGGTCACCCAAATACCGACTTGGTGAAAAAGATGCCCTTGGCACAAAGAAAAAAGGACCATTGTGGTCGCAAAAAAATAATTATAAAAATCCCGCTTCTCAGCGATGAGACCCCTGTGGTCGTTAAAGCACCAGCTCGGTAAAAAGATGCCTTTGGCACAAAAAATCTTGCGAACTTTATCCCGCTTCTTAGCGATGCCGCTTTTCAGCGATGATTTTATCCCGCTTCTTAGCGATGCCGCTTTTCAGCGATGATTTTATCCCGCTTTTGAGCGATGCCGCTTTTCAGCGATGACTTTATCCCGCGTTTGAGCGATGCCGCTTTTCAGCGATGAATTTCCCGCTTCTTAGCGATGCCGCTTTTCAGGGATGACTTTATCCCGCTTTTTAGCGATGCCGCTTTTCAGCGATGATTTTATCCCGCTTCTGAGCGATGCCGCTTTTCAGCGATGACTTTATCCCGCTTTTTAGCGATGCCGCTTTTCAGCGATGATTTTATCCCGCTTCTGAGCGATGCCGCTTTTCAGCGATGACTTTATCCCGCGTTTGAGCGATGCCGCTTTTCAGCGATGACTTTCCCGCTTCTTAGAGATGCCGCTTTTCAGCGATGACTTTATCCCGCTTTTCCAGCGATGAATCTATCCCGCTTCTCAGCGATGAGCTTATACCGATTCTCAGCAAGGCCGCCTTTTTAGTGATGAATTTATCCCGCGTCTTGGCGTTAATATTATCTTTAGGCCTTTACACATATCTCATAATGTGATAGGTCTATATCTGCTCGGCATCATTTTCTCCTATCGCTCGATGGTTGGCATTATCTTCTCCATCTATAGATGTTCGATACATTTGCATCTCGGCAATGGCAGCACAAGGAGCAACATAACTACATCAACAACTAGACATAACCCCTTATAATCTTTAATTATTACGCTTTTGGTTGTACTCTTTTTTCCTTAGCTAGGTTTTTTCCCACCGGGTTTTTCTTAGTCTAAGGTTTTTAACGAGGCAACCAGTGTAAATCACGCCCCCATGCTCAACTCAGACTTAAGGGGTTCGTCACAGTCTATTAAGGCATTCAGACCAGGGAAACTTTGCTTGTAACAAGTTGGCCGCCCGGAACACATTTTACTTCTCGAACCTGACGACTCTCGCAGATTCAAGAAGTGGGGGACTTGTGATGGGTAAATACCTCAAGGGACTACTGTAGAAATACAATGTGTATAGTCCGTGTATTATTGTACCCTAAAAGGTCGGGTGTCCCTTAGAAATTGTTAAGGGTTAAGTGTAATATTATATTCCTGAAGGGTCAGGTCCTATTCCTATATAAAGGACCTGACCCTCCACTGTAATGGCATCCTCTCATCCCTTGCCTCTCGGCCTTTTCTCTCTTGTTCTTGGCTCTTCTTCTACAAGAAGGAAGCATGGCTTCCTTTCCCCCTCTCCCTGCATTCAAGCATACACACTCCATACACTACATCATACACAATCCAACAACACACGTGGTGTAAATCCGTACCACCGTTTACATTTACACCATCAATCGATTTTGTAAGGGAATAGCAACGGAATTTTCCGTCGCTAGTTTGTTTCTATTGTTTGCAATAGATGCCATTTAGTTACAACTTAGAGATGGAAATATATGTTGCTAAATTTAGGTATTTAGCTTACGAATTTACTACGGTTTTTGTGCGTTACTAATTTTTAGAAAAAAAATCTACCCACTAATTAATATCTCATACATGTATTAAATATATTATATAGTACTTTAATAATGTAATTACAAAATATATTATATTAACATTAAAAAAAATCTATAACATTGTAAAGAGTTTACATCGTTAGTTAGCTCAGAACATCAAGTCCTGATTACATAATAGTTTCCAGCATACTCTGGTATAGAAACAATTATTTGGAGAATTTTTTTTCCCAAAGATACTAGTACTTGAACCTCGTCAGAAAATAGACTCCCCTTGTGTAATTGCTTTCATGCTTTCAACTCAAAACTTTTAAAGATTCAGCGACTTATTATTTCCTTTGCTTTACAGACATCTTCAGTAGTATACTTTTTATTCAAGTCCTCAATCTCAAAAACATAGTGAAAAAGAATCACACATACTTGTATATGTAAGACATACATTTCTACAGTAAAATTATAAATCATTAAGAATAAAATTAATTAAGGAAGAGAATGATATAAAATTAAAAAGCTACTGTTGTACATTATACATAAAATTAATATATGAAACAATAATAAATGTTATAAAATTAATATAAGAAGCAATAAAATTAAAAAGCAATAATAAATGTTAGAGTTAATACCCAATTTAGTCCTGGACTATAGTGGTTTTACTCAATTTAGTCCTAAGCGACTTTTTGTACTCAATTAAGTCCCAGACTTTGATGATTTTACCCAATTAAGTCCTCCGTTAACAATTCCGTTAGTTGATGGTTAAAAGTAGAGTTAATATGATAATTTATCCTCCATCATCCCTTTTGGTCAAATTGCCATCTTCTTCCTCATTTCTCCTCCACTCTGACTGTAATTTAATAAAAAAAAAAACTTAAACTAGCAAGAAAAATTGTGATAAAGAATGGAGTCAAGGGCGTTTGAAGTCATGGAATAGCCTTTGATCATGGTGTTCCACAAATGGGCATTAGGTTCTTCAATCAGAGTGAAAAGAGAAAACGCATAGGGAAGAGGCCGGGGAACGCATGCAGGGATATGCAGTGGTCGAGTAGTTTCCTGAGCCATGAATTCTGGTGGCAGAGACCACATGTGATAAACAGAGAGTGAATTTGCATGAGGCGGATGAAGCTCCATTTTTTCTGTGTAGTCGTGCAGTGAGTTTTGAGGCCAGAAGTTCAGCGAACTCATCAATGGTAGGCTATGTCCTCTTTCGCTTGACCACTTTCTTCTTCTACCACCATTTTGAACTTTGCATCTCCTCCCCAATCTCCCTGCCATCAACTTTCCTACAACTTCCATCATCATAACCACAAGCCAAAACCCAAAAAATAAAATCCCACCACAAAACCGATTCCCCCCCCCCCCTCCCTCTTCTCTATGCATCTATCTTCCTTTGATCTTTTTCACAATTTTCTTTCTACTTTTTTTTTTTTTTTGTTTTTTTTTGTTTTTTTTTTTTTTTTTTTTTTTTTTTTTTTTTTTTTTTTTTTACGGTCGGAAAGAAGAGGCAGGAGAAATGAGCCGAGGAAAAAGATGGCAATTTGACCAAAAGGGAATGAGGGATGATAAATTACCATATTAACCCTACTTTTAACCATCAACTAACGGAATTGTTAACGGAGGACTTAATTGGGTAAAATCATCAAAGTCCGGGACTTAATTGAGTACAAAAAGTCACTTAGGACTAAATTGAGTAAACCACTATAGTCGAGGACTAAATTGGGTATTAAAATGAATACATTATAAATTATTAAAAAAAAAAAAGTGAAAGAAAAGTTGAGATTGTTATGAAAATTCAATTGAAATACGGCAAATGAGATTGTTAAGCCATTAAGGCTTTAATATGAATAACTATATAAAGACTTGTTTCGCTTTCAATAATTCAAAATGCTACTATTGTTCACTAGCAATGTTGAAAAGGATGCTAGGCGCCACCTAGGCGGCAAGGGGGCGCTAGGCGCCCGATTTAATTGTTTTTTTTATTTTTTCTTTTAATTCTTTTTCATTAAATTGCCTTGACCTTCCTGAGATTTCATTTCCCAAAAACAATTAAGGCTTCCAGTTGTCTTTGCCATTAATCCCATTATTCATTTCCCAAGGTGCAGCACTCCACTCAATCATTCAATCTCACTCTTCTTTTTCTTTTTGTGTTTTGGCCCTCACCGTCATCTCCACTCTTCACCATTACCATCACATAACACCATTACCAAAGTCCATCATAGTATAACGCCATTACTACAAAGCTTGGCCTTCCCTATTTTCTCGACTCTTCTTTTTCTTTGGGTTTGCTACTCTTTTTTCTCTCACCTACAACCTATACAGGGCTACAGATCTACTGCTTCTGTTTTTATTCTTTAAAGGAGACGATCGGCGGGAGGCGAAGGCGACCGGCGGAGGGGCGTGCCGGCGTGGTCGCGTGGGTGGCGCCATGGCGGAGCTGCTACTCGGCGGACTGCTGGCGTGGGGAAATCATGACTGTTCGACGGAGCTGCTCGGCTTTGTATTGAATTTGGGGAAAAAAAAATAAAAATGGGTGGAAACTGTTCGTCAGTTCGGCCGCCTAGGCGGCCGCTTAAGCAGCTGGCCGCGGAGGAGGCCGATTCCGGCCTTCCTCGACGCGGCCGGTCGCCGCCTAGCGCCTAGGCGCGATTTTTGCAACCTTGTTCACTAGTGATCGAAAGGTGGAGTAAAGTCAAATTACACTCATTTAATCATTTCACTACCAAATTTCTTTTCTTAATTCTTAGTACATTAAATGGTAATATATCAAATGTCTTTAGTATAAATAACAACAATTGGTGCTGCCAAAGGACCTTGTGGTCCAGACGTCCAGTGACATCAAACCTTTCTCTTTATACGGGAGGTGGTGGATTCGAGCCTCAAGTGAGGCAATACTAACTCTTGTGCTTCAATATGTTAAAAAGTAGTTAGTTGTGCACAGATACTGCATTGGTTAATAACAAAGAAGGCGACCTGAGTTCAGTGTGGTTAATAACAAAGAAGGCGACCGGATTTTACTGAACTTATAAGATGCAGACGTTAAAAGTTAATTAAATATATAAAAAAAAAATTACTGAACTTATAAGATGCTACCTCACGGGACTACTCAAGACGTTAAAAGTTAATTAAATATATAAAAAAATTTAAAACATTTTAACGTCCGTTATTACCCTAGACAATTCATATAAAAGCATCACAATGAAAACATAAAAAAATATATAGTTAAACTTACTGCAAAATAATGTACTATCACAAACCATGATCACCTACATTGACAACAATATCATCATACTAATTGAATGTTGTATGATTTGTTCTAAGTTTTTGAAAAGGAAAATTCAGTGACTTCATTCATGACAACTTATTCTAGCTTAATCAACATGTGCATCAATAAAAAATCCAGGAAAATGAAACTGAGGGTTAAAAATTACATAATGTCTTTTCCTATCAAATATAATACAAACAAACCCCAGTTTCATCATTTCACTTATGTTAAGCAATAACCATTAAAAGTAAATGTCACCTTGGTTTACGAACTTGAAAACTTGGGTTTTCTTTTTGAAAATACTAAGGCATATTTGTGCAAGCTATCAAGTGCCAGTAACCATTCAAAGAAGCATTTAGGATAATTAGGAAAACTTACAAGGGAAAATTGTAATTTTTGCACCTTCATAATATGCCAATTATCAATGTCACCCCTGAATTATTAGTTGTGTAAATGTTTCCCCTTAATTTTCAAAAACGGTACATATATTGCCCCTTCCGTATCGACAGGGAGCCAATATTTACACCATGGAAGGGGCAATATATGTACCGATTTTGAAAATTGAGTGGCAATATTTACACTACTAATAATTCATGGGCGACATTGATAATTGACACATTATTGAGGGGTATAAATTACAATTTTCCCAAACATACAATTACAAAAGGTGGTTTGGAGCTGCTGGGGTCAGCCACAAAGAATTTTGATTTTTCCACCTCTAAACAATGTTCTAGATCTGAAATAGAGAGCAAAATTTTATTAGAAAAAATATAACTTATTGAATTATAAAATACCTAATTTTATTTCAATGATGACCCTTCAATCTTGAATTTGCAGATTCTCTAGTCCAATCTCTTTATCTTCAACTAGTTGCCGAGTACCATCTTTCCCTTGAGCTGCGTTTGGTATTAACGTGTATATAAAATATATTTTCCTAACCCACACTTGTTTTACAAACGGTGCATTATGTTTGTGAGTGTACTTCTCAGCCCTTTGATCCTTACAAAAATAGAAGCATTCTGGTATGGTGTGATCACGTAACCTGCAATAATGACAAATTATTGGGTTATAATGTTTATAGTTGATTTTAGTTTGCCATACTTTACCATAACCTTGCCGAGTTGTGCTTGATTCAAGAATATCTAGATCAGGTCCAAATGCCCTGAGAAAGACAATGTTGTCTTTGTTTTGACCGCCAATGAATCTTAGACCAAACTTCGTAGTAGATTGTCTTCCTGAATCAATGATCTGATCAAGTGTAGAAGTGTTGTCCACCAACTTGTTACAGTTCTTTAGAGTTTTCAGCTCTTGTTTTAGCTTTTCTTCACGATCAAGGATTGCTTTCAGGAGTATATCTCTATCAATAACCTGATTTGTGTACACTTTACTAGTACTTCCTCTGTCTCATTTTACCTGTCCTATTTACTATTCATTGGTCAAACCAACTCTTTCTTCTTTGTTTATTTTCTTTAGTAATTTTTACTCATTTTTAAATTTGATTTTTTGTGTTTAATAGTACTTTTAGTGTAGTTTCTAAATATATAAATTTTGTATATTAATACTAAACTTAATATTATGAAAAATTTGATTAAAAATAACTTTAGTCAAGCCTCGTAAACCGAATCAGACACATAAAATGGGACGGAGGTAGTATTTTCTAATATCCCAACCTGACTAGACAAAGAGCAATTAGCTTCAAGTAAAATCTCTCATTTGGAGTACAATTTTTTGTGTTCTAATTCATAAGAAAGAGTAGGTAATTTGAAATCTTCAACTGAATTGTATCCACCGCCTTCTAAGTCAGCAACCTCTTCAACTGGAATGTTCGTGAAGCAGAAGGTTTGTAGTTTTAAACACCTATTTTTGACACACTTTTCGATGTGTTTGATTTTGATCCTTTCTGATTTGAAAACTTACCATTTTGAGTGCCCATGCGGTTCTTCTATTTAACCTGTTTCAAAAACTAAGAAATCTGTTTTGTTAATAACCTTGCCGAGCTGTGCTTGATTCAAGAATATCTAGATCAAGTCCAAATTCCCTGACAAAGACAATGTTGTCTTTGTTTTGACCGCTAGTGAATCTTAGACCAAACTTTGTAGGAGATTGTCTTCCCGAATCAATGATCTGATCAAGTGTAGAAGTGTTGTCCACCAACTTGTTACATTTCTTTAGAGTTTTCAACTCTTGTTTTAGCTTTTCTTCACGATCGAGGCTTGCTTTCAGGAGTATATCTCTATCAATAACCTGATTTGTGTACACTTTACTAGTATTTTCTAATATCGCAACCTGACTAGACAAAGAGCAATTAGCTTCAAGTAAAATCTGTCATTTGGAGTACAATTTTTTGTGTTCTAATTCATAAGAAAGAGTAGGTAATTTGAAATCTTCAACTGAATTGTATTCACCGCCTTCTAAGTCAGCAACCTCTTCAACTGGAATGTTCGTGAAGCAGAAGGTTTGTAGTTTTAAACACCTATTTTTGACACACTTTTCGATGTGTTCGATTTTGATCCTTTCTGATTTGAAAACTTACCATTTTGAGTGCGGTTTTTCTGTTTAACCTGTTTCAACAACTAAGAAAACTGTTTAGTTAATAACACAATTTGATCATCACCTATTTCATCTGGATCAGATGTTGTATCTTGTCCTCCAGCGTTAAATGCAACATTTTTTTGTTTTTTGGTGTAATCAGTAAGAATCTCCATTTCGTAGGTTTTGAGATTCCCCATTTGTTGAGCAACTGTTTGATTATCCTAACCTGTATTTTCTTGAATCATAGTTAACTTCATTCTATAGCGTTGTAACAAAGATCGTAGAACTTTCTTGATAAGTTTTTGTTGAGAAAATGGTTCAGCAAGCACCACAGCTCTATTTGCAAGTTCTTGATCATGTTCATTAAAGCTTACAATGTCCCCGTATTCATTCATTCGAAGTTCCTCAAAGTCAGATTGGACTAATTTAAGCTTTGATTGTCTAACAGAATTAGTGCGTTCGTAGGTAGTTTCTAGAATTTCCCATGCAGTTTTTGCTGAGTTACAACATGTCACTAAAGTAATTTGGCTTTCATGCATTAGAGAAAAAAATAATGTCAAGAGCTTTATTATTATAGCCTGCTTATGTCATTTAAGCTACATTACACTCTATTTTGAGTTTGAGCACATGTGTATCTTGTGGAGTTTCTCCAGCCTTGGTAGGATGTTTCCACCCGGTTAGTACGACTCTCCAGATACATTCACCTTGAGCTTTAATGTGCATTCTGGTACATGCTTTCCAGTAAGCGTAATTATCACTTGTTAATTTGAGAGGTTGTCTATTCATTCTGGAACACTTAACAAACGGTAAGTATGAACAAAACAAAATAAATAAAACTATTAAATGCATAAACATAAAATGATTTCTTGAGTTCAAGAAACACGATTCAGCAAGATCGTTTAGACTAATAATTTAAGTCTCCGGGCTCTGATACCAATTGAAATTGAATCGTGAGTCTTGAATGCAAGTTAATCTTCGGCGATCTTCAAGCATATACGCATAAACAATTGAACCTTCAACATATCTCTTAGTTTTCATTTTGGACTTTAAGTGATTGAAGAATCTTTCAAATGGATATATCCAATTATATTTGATAAGGACGGTTTTCACACATCCATCAAGTATCAAATCATAGTGTAGAGTTAAGATATCGTTCCATTGGAGATAACTCTTGTAATGTTTGGAATTGATGCAAAGTAGAGTTAATAAGCACAAGCTAAAACTATTCTTATAGAAGCTAGGCTTGTCCTTAATGATTTGGTTTGATATGATTGAGTTTATAACAAATAAGACAAGTATAACAAAGGACCGGGATTTGGTTGATTCAAGCTAATTAAGATGTCAAATATTGTATTAAGGATTAGGGAATTAAAACAAGGCATATAGGGTAAGTGATATGCACAAAAGTGTCTCAATACCACTTTCGTAGCTATTGGGACTTGCAACTTCACCTTGAACTCCACTCAAGTGAAAACTCAACTTAAGGTTGCCCAAACAAGAACACAAGGCATAAATTCTCCTTAACACCCGAAATACTCTCATATTGGACATCAAGTGTGTGAATGTGTGGCTAGTGTACAAGCTCTACTCTAATAGCAATAATCACACGAGGCAACACAACAGGACTCTGAGTTAAGTGTGAGACCAAATGGCTAACACGAGGCAACTCAACATGACTCTGAGTTAAGTGTGAGACCAAACGGCTAACACGAGGCAACACAACATGATATCAACTATGGCTAGATATCAACACAATTTATGCTTCCGCTACTAAGAGGTTAGGTTAGGTTTTTCTTAGATCAACTAACTCTGTATGGTTAGACTATATTTTAGATCTGATCTAACAGTACCTTGATGCGAATAGTCCTCCAAATGCACAGCTTGAACAATGTTAAGTTGAAATCTAGCTTAGCCAACTCCAAAAGGATGGCATTCGAGGTTGTTTTTCCTTGGTCGTATGAATCAATGAAACCTCTGGCCTCCAACCTCGGCATAGCATGTTTGAGATGCTTTGCAGAGAAATCTCTACCCAATTCCAAACTTGTTTCACCTTCCATTGACAGAAAAGATGATTCATACAAGTTCAATAATCCCTTTGTGTCTTCACAGAGACTGTACTAGCATTAAAACCAGACCTCTTTCCATCCATGAATCCATCAAATACATTTGTAATCAAGAATCCATGCATAGTGCATTTTTATAAATACATGTATATACAGTCATTGTATTATATATATAGAGAGGTAGAAATATTATTCTGTTTTTGATGACTGGGAAACCCGCAGTTATATGGGTGTGCACTAGTAAACCTCACTTGTGGTCTAGCCCACAAAGGAGCACATACAAGAGGTAAATCAACCTATATTTTCTATAGCTGATCACCTCACCTTGTGATCTTAGCCGACAAAAGACTACATAATAAGGTAAAATTAACCTAAGCTTTTCATAACTGACTGCTTCATACCAAGAAAACTAATAGGTCACCGAAGTACAGTCAACTTGAAACCTTTAGATTACCAAGCAACTGACCAACTTAGTTGGCCCGGGTTACCAGAGAAATTATTAAGTTGTCGTCATCACCTTGAGAAATATTAAAGCCATTTTGTCTTAGAAATCTAAACTCAAGAGCTGTGGCATACAAGCCTTTCTCCTCTGACATGCAACCATTACTATTCTTCTTCAAAGAGTACAGTTTGGATACGAGTCTAGTCTATAAGTTCAATTCTGTTAGACATAAATAATCTAACTAAACAGAATAGTATACGAGAAACCTGATTCGTAGTAGCGGAAGCGGAAGCCGTATTGATCTCCAGCCACAGTTGATGTAATGCCTCTTTAACGGTAGACCGTCAGCCATATTTGTCTCATACTTGACTCAGAACCCTAGATGGTGTACTGGTGTCTACTGAGCAGTATGAGTACCGTGAACTGTATGTGCTATAAAATGCTTACCTTGTATCCCATCAATACAGGTTTATATAGGCACAGAGTCTGGTTGAATAACAACTACTAGTTATTGGGTCCAACCAAACTACTTAATAAGTCTAGTTAACTTGCACCACATAATTAAGGTCCTAATATAATATAATATATATATATATATATATATATATATATATATATATATATATATATATATATATATTTATATTATTAGGAAAAATCTTACATAATGTTAGATATAAATAATCTAACCATACAGAATATAACGAGAAACCTGACCTCGTAGTAGCGGAAGCGGAAGCCGTATTGATCTCCAGCCACAGTTGATGTAATGCCTCTTGAAACGGTAGACCGTCAGCCATATTTGTCTCATACTTGACTCAGAACCCTAGATGGTGTACTGGTGTCTACTGAGCAGTATGAGTACCGTGAACTATATGTGCTATATAATGCTTACCTTGTATCCCATCAATACAGGTTTATATAGGCACAGAGTCTGGTTGAATAACAACTACTAGTTATTGGGTCCAACCAAACTACTTAATAAGCCTAGTTAACTTGCACCACATAATTAAGGCCCTAATATAATATATATATATATATATATATATATATATATATATATATATATATATATTATTAGGGAAAATCTTACATTCCCCCACTTGGTGCAAGTACTAGCACAACCATCATCAAAGAACAAAACACACGAATCATAGTGATAAGTCCTCTATTTTGCAGAGTAATATCCATTATGATCACATGCATTTCAATTCTCTAACTTAGGCCCCTAATGAACAAAACCAATGTTTATTCTCGGTATAACTTGAGTGATGTTTCTCAAAATATATTATGTGCACAACTGAAGAGAGAAACCATCCAAATATTTGTACAAAAGAGTACACTGTATGATATCTAAAATCCTTAAAATCATGCCTTAAATAGGGATCTCTTAATGTTAGCATAATGCTAACTGTATTCCGTGACTTCTAAACTTGAACACTACCTCTAACAGCTAAGAGCTCAGAGTTGACACGTCTGTCACTCCCACTCATTAAAATAGTCAAAAGATAGTTAAGTCACATAATCATTCCAATAACTTAGAGAACAAACCAAAACCTCTAAGTCCATAAATTTGGAATGTTAACATACACCATAACTTCCCAAATAATCACAATATCCACTTTGACTGAACATTTATGAGTCTTACTTTTATGTCTCGCAAAATTGTCTTGAGCCTTAAATACCAAAATGGCCCAGGATCAATTTTGAAGAAACTAAAGACTCTATTAAATGCAAAAGAATAACAGTGCACCACAAGTTAGATGATTTTGTTCTAATAAATTCATTAATATTAGTACAACATTTTCATAAATATGCCGCACAACCAGATGTCCAATAATTTGAACTCATGAATTTATATGAACAAATTCAAGATTAATACTTGTGGAATCTTTTGGACTTATTGTTTGACATACAATCCAATTTGCATTGGGAAGTATGAAGACAATAGTTAAATCCATAATCTTTAGTGGAATATCTTAATGATCTTTTTCTTGATGATCACTCCTACTGTTCTTTAGCAAAATTAATGATCACTACTACAAAAATACCTTTTAACGTCGGTTATTTTGGGCATACGACGTCGGTTTTTTTTAGACGTAGTTCCAGCAGACGTTATAAATAAATTATATGACGTCGGTTTTAAAAACCGACGTCGTATATTATTTTTAAAATTTTAAATAAGGACATACGGCGTCGGTTTTTTCTAAAAACCGACGCCGTATCTCGTTTTTAATTTAAAAGTAGAGATACAGCGTCGGTTGTTCCAAAAAACCGACGCCTTATCTCCTTTTATTTGTATAAAATAGAGATACGGCGTCGGTTTTTCCTAGAAACCGACGCTGTATCTCTATATTAAAAAATAAAAGGAGATAAGGCGTCGGTTTTTTGAAAAAACCGACGCCGTTTCTCCTTTTAATTAAAAAAAAATGTAAAGCGCAGCTAAAAAAAAATGTAAAACGCAGCTAATCGTATCTGCCTATTTAAAGACAGAGCAATCAACAGTTCTAAAAAAGGCAAAAATAGAAGAATACACATAAAATTCTGCAATTTCAACTATAGTGAACTTCAACAAAAGAAAATGTGCATCGAAGAAAACAATTAAGATCACTAATGATAATAAACAATAGGCCTAAAACATGTCAAATAGTAAAAAAAGAGGAAGATAACTTCTCAACATCCAAAAAAAAAAAAAAAACAGCATTGTATTCATATTATATTCATAGTGAAAGCATAATATAATTACAACTCTAAATAATATAATGATTTGAGTTCTTTATAATACCATTGAATTCTTCTGAGCATGCATGCTTCAGAGTGGTAGCAATAATAACATTAAAATCATTAAAAATGTGTATTGACTGAAATAAGGGAAATGGAACAAAATAAGGAATTATTTCAAGAAAATAGAAAAGTGAATGCAATTTCAACATAATAAAATCAGTACCACCTCCTTAAAAGCTTCGGATGATTGTTGTCTGAGAATTGCCATTATAAGTTTGAACAAAATAGAGTGGCAGTCTTAGATTGTAAGCCACCATGGCATTATTATAGTCTCGGTGTAAGTGACAGTCTTAGATGGCACATGCATTGGTAAGCACTAAAATAGATTAAAGGATCTATGCACAACTCATAGAGAAGCTGCATAAAAGAAATTGTTGATGTGCTCACAAAGTTAGAGAAATAGTGAAATAGATAACAATCCACAACCAGTATGCAACACGAGACTAAATTTTAGTCGTTCATCACTTAGCCTTTGCAGAAATTTGGATTAAAAACCTTAATCAATTATCAGAAGATATCTAACCTGAAAACCAATTTCGTGAAGCAAAGCATTGGCATCTGGTTTAAAAAGCTTTTCCAGTTGATAAGAATGACCTTCAAGCAACTACAGAACAAATAAAATGCTCAACTCATTATCATAGCATAAGATACATGAGAAATAGGAGTGAGGGCAAGATTGGAACCTGTAATGAAATTTTGGCTGAAGCATGGTCCTCTCAATAGAGCTATCAAGATCAAACTTGAGCAACAAGTGTGTGATATTAGGGGCAGGCCTGCTGATATTATCAATAAGAAGCTGCAATTTGAGGGATTAGATCATTCAGGGGTTTTAACTATCAATAATGAAAAGAACTTCTCTGATAAACCCAGCTTGTCCAAGCATGCGTACCATCAAATTCAAATTACTAATCTCACTTACAAATGCAGCACCACATATTCCACTGGATAATTAATAAAACACAGGAAGCTTGAAGCTAACAGGCTACTAAGAATGAATGAAATAGTAATACTCATTCACAATAAGCAAAAAGACATTTTACCTCTTACCCTTTCACAGCACCTGCAACACTTATCAAATTTATCAAATAATTGCATGCCAAAGACTCAACAGCCCAGCACAAAATTAACAATTTTCCATGGATGGGGTTTTCCTTGCTTCAAAGTGCAGTGGTAAGTAGTATGCATCATGGTAAAAATGTCCAACTAGTGCATATGAATTTCCAACAAGCTCATTCTAGCACAAGATGAATTATTGACCAGGACGATTTTGAAAAAAATTTAAATGCAAGCTAAATCACATAACAAAATATTCCACATGCTTTCTGAAAAACTATAATCTTTAGCTTGTTCAAGGAGCTAGATTTTTAATTGACTTTTCTCAAGATTCTCATATAGTTGTTTCATTCAGAGTAAAACATTTTCCTCCCAGCCCAGATGCAACATTTTACTCATTTCCTCAGCCTTAGTGCAAAAAGAGAGAAAACTACAACCTAATATTCTTCATTTTTCATAGAATGAGCTTAAATGATATTAATCAATATAAAATAGCATTAAAAATGGAGTGTAAGGCTAAGAGTGGAATATAATTACCAAAAGGAAAAATTAAACTATACTTGCTTCTGAAATTACTAACAGCAAAAGTAGGGCCAAAATACATTAACATTAAAGCAACAAAAAGAATATGGACTCAAAATTTAAAAGCAGAGTTCCACTCATTGCATAGCATAATACAATAACACTATACTGTGAAATCAACTACACACCTACATTAAATTGTAGGCCAACTTTGGGTAGTGGCCAATATACGAGGCAAAGCTATCGCGCTGAGTATTCACTGCCCACTCACTGCACACCAAATAAATAAGGAGAAAAGGGAGAGCAATCAGTGTTATTCTTGACATAAACTAAGAAAATTTCAAAAAACTACTCTACATATCTAGCTTGCAAGTGTTCCAGCTGGGAGTTGGATCAAGACAAATTACCACATTTGCTTAGATGGGTGGATTATATCCAGAACAAGGCTGATGAGGAAAATCTATTTCAAAGAATCAAACTTGAGAAGGTTGAATTTGACCCTCCTGTAGTGAAAGTTATGAAGAAGGCAGAAGTAGATTCAAATGTAAAAAATCCTGAGCAGGGGAAGAAAGAGTCTGGTAGTGCAGAAAATGTAAAACCAAAGAAGAGTGCAGAAGATGTAAAACCAAAGAAGAATGCCGATGTGAAAAAAGCTACAAGGGTAATCAAACTACCACAGATAATAAGAATAAGAAAGTGCCTCGCACTTGCATCAAGTGATGGACACGCATTTGAAATCTTCACCGTGAAAATTTTCTCAGTTCAACTTGACTATTATAATGATCGTTTGTAGAGCAAACTGCATTTTTTATCGATTTGAAAATTAACAAACAGAAATCATATAGGAATTGAATTTCAGTAATGTACTAATGTTACTCGCAATTTTCGCCCCCTTTTTCCCTATGAGAGATTAGAGACTAGAACGCAGAAGACGAGAGAGTTCTGTGCGAATAGATACGGAAATTTGGTCCGGGTAGACTGGTAGAGTGGAGGAGGTGCGGCTGTCCGACGGGGCGGTTGTGCTGCTGTCCGGCGGTGATGTGTGCGGCTGTGCTGATGTCTGAGAGAAGAAGAAGATGGAGCCTGAGGTTAATACGACTTCCTTAATTAATAACACCAGAAGTCGTATAGGTTAATATATATAATGATACTACGTCGGTTAGTCATAAAACCGACGTCGTATCATGTCAGTTTTTATTTCATTTTTTATTTTTTTTTCGCGTAAAATATACGGCATCGGTTATTTAATTAACCGATGCCGTATGTTATTTTCATTTTTTATTTTTTTTTTCGCGTAAGACATACGGCATCGGTTATATAAATAACCGATGCCGTATGTTATTTTCATTTTTTATTTTTTTTTTGCGTAAGACATACGGCATCGGTTATTTAATTAACCGACGTCGTATGTTATTATTTCACTTTTAACGTCGGTTTTTCAAAAAACCGACGTTATATGTCCGACGTTATATGTTGTTTCTGTAGTAGTGGATGTACATACTCATAATTAATTTGGCCAACTAATAAATGAGGATAGAGTTCCCCACCATTAGTTGGGCATACTGAATAATCAATAATCAATATTTGGTTCCAATAAAAGTCCAACTAAATAATGAAGATAAAATTCCCCACCATAGTTGGATATAATAAAAAAAAAAAAAACAAAATACACCTTCCAAAACCAAGTTTGAATTTGGCTTAGAAGATACATTTTATTTTTGGAATCCAAAAGAAGTATATCATATCACGTAACTTACTATAGTTAGACCAATGAACCAAGTAAGCTTTCTTGGAATAATTAATAAAAGTGGCTAAATTTTGGGAAGTAACTGAATACATGTTTTGCCAATGTAAACAATGAAACTTAGAATTTATAATTGAACTGGATTTATAAATTTTACAAAATTTTGATAAATTTATTATCTGGGTTAAGGGATTTATTGACATAAAACTTGCCTGTGGGCTGAAGTTTTAATTCTATTAAATCCAATTAAGAAACCCTTTATGATAATAGTTTATCTCAATTATCAAATAGTCAGAAGAACCTAGTGACATAAAACTTGCCTGTGGGCTAAAGTCTTACTCAATTAGATCCAACTGAGAATTTTATATTTATGATGAAATAATTTACCAAAATAAGTTGAAGAATCAAGTGACATAAAACTTGCCTGTGGGTTAAAGTTTTAATTCAATAAGATTCATTACAACCATTATGAAAAAAAAAAACTTAAAGAAATCAAATTCTTTTCCTTAACCCTAGTGGGCAATTTAAGAAATATGATCCAAAGTTTACATCATAAAATTAATCTTCATGATAGAATTAGAAATTATTTACAAATAACCGTAAAGTAAATAAATTGATTTACTTCTATCATCAGTGATAAAACTACTAACTACATTCCGATACATAATTGCCTGTGGGCTAAATTATGATCGTAGTATAGTATTTCATCCTAATTAATTATACAAATATAACGAAATTGCCTGTGGCTAAATTCCATCATATTAGATACAATTAATCACAACTTATATGTCTAAAACTTTATGTGATCAGGATAAACTGCTTAATATATGATTTTAACTGATTAAGGATGTTGTGGCTACTCCCCAACCAAATTAAAATTATAAGATCACTAGACATTTATCAACTCCTTGCGTAATCTTTATGTGATCAAGATAAAGATATATATAATTTAATCTGATTAAGGATGATGTGGCTACTCCCCAACCAAATTAAAATTATAATATCATAACATAATAATCTTTGGAAATTGAATAAGCTGTAGTTATTCTTTAAGTAACCAAGATTGAAACTGTAAGACTTCAGTAAATTAAAGATGCTATAGCTATTCTTTAATGAACCGAAATCAAATCACATTTGCAAGGAATACTTAAAAAATGACAGATTATACCAAATCATGATGGGAGATTCCAAATGTATATACCCCAGGAAAGTTTGTAAAACAAAACCTCACTAAAGACCAACTCTTTAGATAATATCAGTTTAAGGAGATTACTGGCCAAGATGTTCTCAAGTCATGGCCATAAAACTAGTATGCCTCCCTGATTCATATACACAAAATGTATAACTGTTTGGGGTATAAACAAAACTGTAGGGTATAATCCGAAATTTAATAGTTCACTTATGAATAAATCTTTAAAAAAAATGGTGAACTAAATTAACGGTCCGAATGTGCTTAAATTCAGGCACTACCGTAACTAAAGTTTATGCATAAGTCCAACTTAATAAGGAACTAATATAATTCCAACATAAATTTATGCATTACTGAAGGCATAATAATAAAATTGCATAATTTAAAACCAGAATATTATGCAGTGGACAAATTAATATGCATAAAATTAAGCATTAAACTCATATATTCTAAACAAATTGCGTAACTTAATGCAATTTTAATATGAGCTTCCAAAGTATAAACTTAATATTCAAACTCTAATGAGTCCAATCCAAAGGGTCCCAAATTAACGAATGTATACTTTGAAATTTTTAAACTTTAAGCCCATGACAAAATGTCTTAATGCATCACACTTAATTTATGAGAAATAGACCGAATTTTCAAATTCCAACAATATCTATTAATAAAAAAATAAATAAATAAATATTGTCATTTGTAAAATAAAATCTCACAAATCCAAATTGCATAATTAGACTTAATATTATGCATTTAATGTGATTGAATGCATAAAACTATCTGAAGAGTATGAACCAACTACAGGATATGAACTTATACCAAATATTCATTATTCATACTAACCAAATATGGGCAGAAAGAACTAAAATCATAATTCGAAAACTAAATGAATTATGGCATAAATGGCAATAGTCAATTGCCTAGCAAATATGTTTTTCCAAAATTACTGAATTGATTAAAAAATCACTCTCCACAACTCAATGAATAATATTATTATCATTAATGGCAAAATTGCAAATAATCCAAAAAAGCAATAAAATAGCCATAATAATATTATTAAATGAAGACTAGATGAGGAAAAACAATGATTATAACCGCTAACTTTAGAGACATTTTCGGATATAATTTTGAAAACTTGATAAAATTTGAAGTCCGAAAAACATTAATGTCAAGAAAATGATAATATCCATAATACTTTCTTAACTGTAACATTGTCACATAAACTTAATTGGAAACAATTTAGGAGTCATAACTGAATACCATATTAATGTTAATGATATCATTAATTAAAATATTTAATGGTAATAAGCAACATTATAATCACCATCAATATTTAACAATGAAAACCAAATTATGGTAATACACCTTCTTAATGTTTCCATATTTCTAAAGAGAAATTATGTGACTAGTCCAAATTAGCGGTTAACTGTAATTATAGCATTAATTACCAATTAATAGTAAAAGATAATTAATAACATACCTTAATGATGCAAACCGCATCTTCCCATTGCGCTAGCAACAATGACGATCCACAAGGGAAGAAGAAAAAAAAAAACTTCATAATTCTCCCCATCTTCATTGTTGGTGTCAATAACCTCAATGCAGCGTCCAATGGTATGTAAAAGATTTGTTGGTAGGACTTAATTACCAACATTAATAGTCACATACTAAAATGAATTGTCATGGGTAATCTTACCAATGTACCAAATATGGCAGATTACCATTAAACAACAATTATTATGAAAAGTAATAAATGAGATTAGTCCCTAAACTTGATAACAGTAACTAATAATGCCAATTAATAAAAATAAAGGCAAAACTGTAATTAAGGGATGCCATATACTAGACTCAATTTACCGCATAATAATTAACATGACTATATTACTTTACAATTAAAGAATTAATATTAATTATTAAGGCCCTGAAAACCATTGATAAATTGAAAAACATAACCAACTTAAACAATAGTTATAATTCTTAATGGCCAAAATAATAATTAAATTCTTAAATCCTTTATGTCTCAAAATCATGCCAAAACAATAATTATAGAACTTATATGCTCAAATTAGACCTATAATTCTTAATGGTCCAAGTGAGCTATAACATGGATGAAAAATGATCTGCTACTGAAATAGATCCAAACTTAATATTATTACCATCACCGAATACCATTAACAAAATATGGTAGATAGTAATAAAAAAAACTTAATAACCATGTTATAAATCCAAAATGAGCTATAATTATTATTCAAATATCAATCAATAATGGTAGGATCCATGCTTTAATGACCCAAGATAGATCCCGAATTAGCTTGTTCAAAATAGGTTCTAAAATCCCAAAACAATAATAGGACAAAAAATATGCTCAAATTAAATGAGAAACCAAACAAGCTACTTTAATAGGCCATAATGACTTAAATTGACTGAAGGATCCAAAATTGAATAATATGAGCTGTGGCATACAAGCCTTTCTCCTCTGACCTGCAACCATTACTATTCTTCTTCAAAGAGTACAGTTTGGATACGAGTCTGAGTCTATAAGTTCTTGACGCCATGCCGATCTCCATGTTGATAGATGCACTGAGCCACTCTGGCAATGTTCATCGCAGCTTCAATGAATGTTCCGGAGAAAGGGCTACTACCTTCAAGTCGAACTTTATTCATTTTCTTCCATATCTCATTCATCTCCAAATCAATGAAACCACAAGCGTCGTTGACAGAAGCTTTAGCCTCACCCATGTAACATTGTATTGCTTTTGGGACATCACCTCTTTTAAACTCATCCTAAAATATTTTTTAAAAAATGAATAGAATAAAAAAAACAAACAAAACTTAATTAGAGAAAGAATGGATGATAATGTTGTGTATGTCTCATATGTTATTAGAACATGACAGGTATCGGAGAGTAGTAGAACAACACATGTTTATATGATTTGAGTCCAAATCAATGTTCGCGGGATGGGTTGGGGTGTGGGGTGCTAGTATGGTAGAGGGGAAATTTTTTAAATATACCATTAGGGTTGTCTATATGTAACCTTGAATGTCTTATCATTACAATTAATTAAAAAAAATGAATTGGAGCATAGTGGAGCAACAACACCCGTTTCCGTGGTTAGAACCCGAACAATGTTCACTGACCGGGTTGGGATTGTGGGGGCACTAGTGTGGTACAGGAGTAATTTTGTAAATGTACGTTTAGGGTTGTCTATTTGTAACCTCGGGATGTTTTATAATCACAATTAATAGAAAGGGGTGTTGGGGCACCGATTTTGATGGCAGCTAGAACCCGAACTGGGTTCGCTGGGTGGGTTGAGGGGCGGGAACGCTGGTACACTGTACTATAAGGGTAATTTTTAAAATGTACATTAGGGTTCTCTATTTGCAACCTAAATGTTTTATCATCAAAATTAATAAAAATCTCATTTGCCCTTCGTCCTTTCTTCATTTTTTGTTCTTGATCTCTGAAATCCCTTTTCCTCAACAAATAGCATCTCCATCTCATCATCTTTTATTGTACCAAAAACAACTATCATATTTATACTTACAGGTGAGGTTCCTTTATCATTTGCAAGGCGAGTGATCATAGATGAGAGACGGATTATTTCATGATAATCTGTCAAGCAATATAATGAAGGGCAGCAGCATCCTCCGCAGGGATATTGACATAGGCATCTGCCCACTGATCATATATATATATATATATATACACTCAAAAAATATGGTCAAGCTATTTATCTCGTGTACATCCTCATATAGTAACTGTAGATTTTCTTCGTCACAAAAAAAAAATTATGAAGGGTGTTCAATTATATATTGCCAGTGCCCTCTAATTTTGTTTGAGTCCAACACACTGAGTTGTTACCTCTCACCTGATTTGATGACTATTATATAATATAAGGGTTTATCTATTATGCCCTCGAATAGTGCTGGTGGTTTCCTTATCATTCCAAAAACAAATAAAAAATAAAAAAGAATTTATGCATACGGGTGTGGTGCCTTTATCATTTGCAAGACGCAGGGCAGCCTCCTCCACTGTGTTGGCATAGAAAAACCCGTGAACTAATATTAGAGGACAACTTATCAAAGTATAATAACAAGTAAAAGTAAAGTAACATATATAAGTGTAATTAAGGTCCTGTTGGTTCAAAAAAAAAAAAAAAAAAAAGTCCTGTTTGGTAAATGGCTGTTAGCTGATTGGGTTGGCTGTTTGGGTTAGAAGTTATGATTTCTTGATAACATTGACTGATTGTAGAAAGTTGTTTGATAAATTAGCTGTTAGCTGATGGCTGTTTGGTATAATTTTTTTCCTCAAAAAGCTAATTGAAAAGGCTACTTTGAGTAGCATTTTGAATTTTAGCATTTTGGAGTTGCAAAAAGCTTATTATTTACCAACTAATAATGGTCAAATAAGCCAAAATTGGCTGATAGGCTGATTATTTACCAAACAGGGCCTAAGTGAATGAATGAGATTAGGACTATGTGTTTTCTGATTAGATGCAAGAGAATAGGCTTAGTATAGGTAGTAGTGTAATGCAAGTACCGATCAAGACTCTTAGTCAGTGTACACTATACTTTTTACACTAAGATTAATCTTGTTCGTACTAAGTATGATATTGAAGGGTGAAAAAACACTATGTTGCATTAGGTAAATGCATCCCCGGGGTGATCAAAGTCCAATGTTTTGGGCGGAGGATTTGAGGGCCAAGTTCAATGTTTTGCTACTGAAACACGTTGTTGGTTAATATACAAGTATAATGAAATAAAATTGAGGTTAATCTTGTTTTGGCATAGGTTAAATTATTATTTTTAGTTAGTTTTAAGCACTTAATCGTGACAAAAGTTAGGCCTTACAAAGCACCGGATCGTTTTCCAACTCTATGTTACATTTTGTGTCTCGTTTACTCATTAATTGTTTTGAGTAAATATATATATAGACATACAGAATTCATCATCTTAGTTGAAATAATTCAAATTCAAATTCAAATTCAAATCTAATTTGGTACCAACCATAGTACCATACAACATTAAATAGAATGATTTAATTCATCAACATCGACAATAATCCATTCCACAAACATACATTCTCATTGTTCACCAACATACATTTTCATGGCTATATGATTAGAGGAATTGGATCAAACAAGGCAGCCTGGATACGATTATTAGTCTCTAACATCTTGAAGCTATGTCCATCTCCATATTGATACATGCACAGAGATACTCTGCCAACATTCATGGTAGCTTGAACAAATGTTTTAGTGAAAGTGTCATCAAATAGAAATTTATTAATTTTATTCCATGTTTCATTGATATGACCATCAACATAATCACGAGCTTCTTCGAAAGAAACTTTAGCCTCATTTGCGTAACATTGTATTGCTTTTGGTACATCACCCCTTTTCATCTCATACTGAAATCAAAGAAGAAGAAAGAAATATGGTTATATATAGCAGTAATAAGCCAATGACCTTGTGGTTAAATAGCGACTCTCTTAAATAGCTAGGAGATCAGATCATGGGCCCAAGTATCGGTGGAGCCGGTATTGACTCTTTGTGGCTGGTATGAACAATGCTAGACTCTCAAGAGCAATCAATTGACTCTTTGTGGCTAGTATGGGCAACACGATGCATACAATAGTGTCTAATGCTCGACTCCTCGCGAGAGCAGTCAATTGGCTGGTATGACTAAATGTTTGAGCACAATGCACACAGTAATGAGTAATGCTCAACTCTCAGCGGGAGCAGTCAATTGACTCGGGTATGTGCAACATAGTGCATTCATTCAGTAGTGACTAATGTTCGACTCTCAGTGAGAGCAGTTAATTAGCTGGCTGGACAACACAATGCATACAATAATGACTACAAGCTTCGCCCTCATAACCCAAAATAAATAGGTAAAGAGTTTATACGTACGTACATTTGAAGTTCCTTTATCATTTGGAAGACGGAGGAGGATAGATGACAAGCGAACTATTTCATGGTATTTTGTGAGGCATTGTAGGTCACTCTCCTTCAGTGGGTGGTTGACATGGATAAAAGCATGCAGCAATACTAGATTACAACCTATTGACACCCAAGCATTTTCAATGTAGTCTTCATAGGGTGGGGTGACTCCACTGTGGGCCCATTTTGCTTCTTGTAAGTGTGCTTTGCAAAGGGCCGCCCACTACTCATGCGTTCAAAACGGGCAAAATTAAATGAGAGCATGATTTTTCTATAAAAAGTAAAGGTTGATAAATATGAACAAATTGATGATTTTAGTATAAACAAATAAATAAAATAGGGGATAAATTTTATAATTATTATAATTTTAAGTTTACAATATTTATAAAATAAACCCTTATCCCTTATATTTCTTTATTTTCAGCAGCAACTTTCAACTGTTGATCTATTTACAATTCTAAATAGATGTATCATATCATATCGATCAGTTTTTACTTTTTAATTGAGAATTTATTTTGACCTGAATCTTCCCCATTCAAAATTCAAAACACACACACACATATATATATATATATAGTGTACTGTACGTTGTAGTATAAATTAATAAAGAAAACAAAAGAAGGAATACCTCTTTTCGTAGAAAAGGTAAAATTTGGACATTATGTTCTTTAAAAATATCATATGCTGTTTCATTAACAAAGTTGTGGACTGCAAAGTAACAGAACTGCATCTTCTCTGGGAGATGCCCAACTTGTGTTATATCGTCCCATCTGAAATAGTAAAGATGTTATATAATTTGAATATCGTTTTGAACAGGATTCATAAAATAAAGTTGGACGTTAATTCATAATATAATAATTAGTTTTACATTAATAAGACATGAAATGATCGTTACATAAAAAGAATGAATTAATACAGTTACCTTTCAATGGCTTCGGTGAAGAGTTGTAATTCCTCTGTAGTACCATAAATATCATATAAATCATCAACCGTGCAAAGCATTATGTCGAGCTTGCCCACGGATCGTCTGCTGTTTGAATACTTTGGGAAGGGTGTCTTTGCCAGTGCCCATATGAAATTCTCTACTGCTTTATCCCTCACGAATTCCATCTTTTCAGTAATACATGAATCATTCCACCACCTGTTTTAGGATTTATTACAGCACGGATTTAGCTCAATGGTTCAGTAGACCATATTTGGGACAAGAAGAAAGAATCATTACTATTAGAATATAGGAATTAGATAAATATGTAAACAATATTATTCTGTGGATTTGTTGTATTATTCTAATAATTAAAGTATGGTTACTTGCCTGGACACGTTTCTCAAATCCTGTAGATAGACTGCTTGAGCAATGTTGAAGTCCACTTTAGCCAAGTCCAAAAGGGTAGAATGATTGGAAGTGCATTTTCCTAGGTCGAAGGAATCAATGAAGAATCTAGCCTCCATCCTGGGCACCCTCCAGTGCAATGGGAGGTCTAGGGCACGTTGCACATGTGGCAATAGTTTGGGGTCATTGAGATTTTGGTCACCGTTGATGACCTGTTTGAGATGCTTGGCAGAGAAATCTCTAGCCAATTCCAAAATTGTATCTTCTTCCTTTGATAGAAAAGATGCTTCATATAAGTTCAGCAATCCCTTAGTATCTTCACCAAGATTGGCATTAAAACCAACCCTCTTTCCATCCATGAAACCCTCAAATACCTCTGCATGCATGTACATGTGATGGAGAAAATTAACCCGGGTCCGAATCAATTAGCCCCAATAAATAAAGGAAAGACAAAGAATGTGTATATCACGAAGATAAATTCATATTAATAGGCCGTAAGATGATTACAAAGGGTATGTCAAGTCATTACAAGTGCTTTCAGATGTCCAAGTAAGACAAAGGATCGCACTTTTATACTAGGAACTCCTTAACCACCCCCCGCGAAAAGGGAGGTTAGTTATAACAACTTGGATTACGCCCAGCCAGACACCCCCCGGTCGAGCACCCCCCAAGCACCACTATCCGAGCCCCCTTGGGCCTTGGCCCGAGCTCCCTAGGACCCGGTCGAGCCCCTCGGGGCCTTAACCGAGCCCCTCGGGGCCTTAACCGAGCCCCCCGGGACTTGACCGAGCCCCTCTGGGCCTCGGTTCAGCCCCTTGGGCCTTGGCCGAGCCCCAAGGGGCTCGTTCTTGACCTTAGGCCAGGGCCTTTGGGGCCACGGCACAATGAACATGGCCCCCGAGTCCCTCCACATCACCCATGATTAGTTGCTTCGGGACTGTGCTCCCACGATCCAGTTCATAATATATCAATCAACATGTTATATATATATATATATATATATATATATATATATATGGATGCACTCCCATGCGAACTGCCGCCCAGGTAAGAAATGAGAACGCTTCACAGCCGTCCACGTGGCCAGATCGACGAACCAGATGCAATTTTAAAAAAATGACGCAGTGGCATTTTCGTAAATATCTGGAACTTCGGTGCACCTAGTTTCACTTAAAAGTGCACCTAGTTTCACTTACAAGTGCACCTATTTTTGCACTTATTTTCACTTACAAGTGCAAGTAATTTACCTTGTTAATATTCATGTACCTATTTTCGCAAATACTTTCACTTACAAGTGCAAGTAATTTACCTTGTTAATATTCATGCACCTAGGTGCACCTAGTTATAACATTAGGTGCACTTAGTATTGATGCTCAGTGTACAATTCACTTGCACCTGTAATACATTTTACTTGCATCTGCATTACATTTTACTTGCACTTGTGCACGCAAGTAATTTACTTTGTTAACATTCATGCACCTGGGTGCAACCAATTTGCACCTAGTTATAACATTAGGTGCACTTAGTATTAATGCTCAGTGTACAATTTACTTGCACTTGTAATACATTTTACTTGCACGTGTGCACCTATTTTCACTTACAAATGCAAGTAATTTACCTTGTTAACATTTATGCACCTGGGTGCACCTAGGTGCATCTAGTTATAACATTACATGCACCTAGTTATAACGTTAGGTGCAACTACATCCCGGACACGTGGCGCGCTGTGATTCATCCGCATTTCTCTCCTGGGCGCCCAGTACGCATTTGAACGCGATCAATATATATATATATATATATATATATATATATATATATATATATATATATATATATATATATATATATATATATATATATATATATAGAGAGAGAGAGAGAGAGAGAGAGAGAGAGAGGGTACGAGGTGAAAACCATTGCTTAGGTGTGAACAACGTACACAAGTTCACATGTTAATAAAGGTTTTCATTTCAACCTATATATAAGAGAGAGAAACTATATTATTATAATATAACCTGGAGAAATATCAAAGCCATTTTGTCTGAGAACTCTAAACTCTAGAGCTGTGGAATATAGGTCCTTCTCTTCTGATGACTTGTAACTGTTACTACTTTTCTTGTTATAGATATCCGTCAAAGCTACATTGATTTCGTCCTGAAAATGGTAAGAACAATCAAGCTTCTGCAGCTGATCAATCATCTCTATTTTCTCTGCTTCTTTCATCTCTCCATTGTTCAGCATATCTTTCATTTTCTCCTTCAACTCATCACGCCGCGTAACAAACCTCTCACCCTACAACCATTAATAATGTTACCTACAAATTAATTATGCACATAATACAGTGTAATAGAGTGAGTAGTACTCAAAAAAAAAAAGAATGGCTTACTGTATAAGAATTAGTGTTGAGTGTTTGAATGAAATTGAAATCCCACGTCGGAGGCGGATAATTTGCAGATTTTCTTGTAGCTGTTGTTGTAGTCTGATAAGACATGCGAAAGGTAGAGTTACGAGATTTTGGACGTCGTGAAGGAAGTTTGTGTGCAAATGATGGAAGCACATTGGTAATTGAAGCCATTGAATAACACTTGTTTTGCCCTATAACTTGTCACGTACTGAATAGCTATGGAGGATTGTGAGTTTAGGGTTGGCACTTGTCAGCTTTTATAGAGATACCAAATTAAACTATGGGTTGCCACAGGGGCGCCACATACATACCAATTCAACCACCACCGATAAATGGACCAATCAAAAGCTATCCCAAACCGTAAGTGGACGATGTTCGTCAAATGAAATTATAGTATAATTAAAATGATATTTTAGTATTGTTAAAATTAAACTAGTGTGTGAAAAATCAGTTGTTATATTGTGGACCATAGTCCAAAAACGACACGGTAAGGAAACGGATGCCGTCAAGTCTTAACGGAGCTCCGTAAATGAAACTACCGTCTCAAAAGATACTACCCCACATTTATTTTTGTATTATCAAATGAAGTTGTAGTTATATCAAAATGAAACTACAGTTATGTTGAAAGGAAACTGCAGTTGGCGTTAAAATGGATGGCAAACTGGAAAATTCAACTTATCTACTCTATTTTATTCATATTTCGACTCCATTTTCGCATACTGGGAAGCTTTTTAGTAAAAATTAAGTTTTCCTTTCCTCAAACTACGAAAAAAATGCTTCCCGATTATGTTTGTCGTGTGATGAACATGTTGGTTCCCTAATAAAAATTAGGTCTAACTCAAGAATCAAAGATGCAATTTTTCCTAATAAAAATTTAGCATTTAATCATAATAATAGTATTAAAAAAATTATTATGATAAAATGCTAAATTTTTATTAGGAAAAATTGCATCTTTGATCCTTGAGTTAGACCTAATTTTTATTAGGGAACCAACATGTTCATTACATGATAAACAAAATTAGGAAATATTTTTTATCGCAGTTTGAGGAGAGGAAGACCTAATTTTTATTAAAACGCATTGCAGTACGCAAAACTGGAGTCATAATATGATTAAAATAGAGTAGATGAGCTTAATTTCCCGTTTTGCCCTTCATTTTAACGGCCAACTTGACGCCAATGCTAACAGAGGACTAATATGACTTAAATTTCAATAATCAGAAGATCAGTTTAGGTACAATTAAAAGTCATAGCTTAGGACCAATTTGAGAAAATGTCATAGTCGGAGGACCGACCAAACCACAAAGTTCGATTAACCGTTTTTAACCGAACTTTTTTGGTTCGATTAATGGTTAAAGGTTTTTAAAAATTTTGGTTAAATGTTAATAGGATTTTGTGTTGCAAAAACTATGCTTAGAGTACTATCCAGTGAGGGTGCTTCCTTCTAAAATTATTACTGCATCAGTTAATCCAACATTGATACCACATATCGTAGTTATTCATTCTTAAAATATTTACCTTTATAAAAAACTTGATAATTTTGCATTGATATATATCAGGATACCGAATGACACTTGATAAATTTTGAAACACTAATTTAAAAAACACATTGTGCATCAAACTATTCACGCAATGCGCGTGTAATAACTGACAATTAGTTTATTATTAAAATGTCAAAAGTACGTAAATTGGTGTAAAAAGAAAAAAAAAATTGATGGGAATAATATTTGCAATGCTTTTAAATTCTTTAATCTTGCAACTTGATGTGGCAAGGTTGTATCATAGTTTAAAATATTGATGTGGCAAGGTTGTATCACCTTGAAATGCTTGAATTCGCAGGGGTGGGAGTATACGAGTAGTCATATATAGTCACTATGCTATAAAATTATAAATGGCTAAAAAGCCTAAAATATCCCATTTCCCAAAAGAACTTTTGTTTGTAAGAATACAAAAAATTCTATTATATGAACTCGCAATTACTCCTTCACTTAACATCTATGATGTAGCAATAGGGATGATTAGAGGATGCATGGTTCGAATCGAAACCTAAAAGGTTCTGATTTGATAAAATTGGGAACAGATCGGATCGGTTAATGTTCAAACGGATACAGAAAATTCTATTATATGAACTCGCAATTACTCCTTCACTTAACTTCTATGATGTAGCAATAGGGATGATTAGAGGATGGTTCGAATCGAAACCTAAAAGGTTCTGATTTGATAAAATTGGGAACAGATCGGATCGGTTAATGTTCAAACGGATAAATAAATAAACTTTGGAAAAGGCGGTTGAAATTTGAAAAGCCCGTTACCTGCAACTTGAAATTTTGATAAGATAAGTGAGTAACTTAATCTTAGTAAAATTAAATGCAATCTCAAATTAATAATAACTTCTTCAGTAGAGATCCTGAGAGCTTAGGAATAATCTAGGGTAGCTAAGCTAAAAGGTGGTAATTAACAATAAATAAATTATATATAACAATAAAAAATCAATTCACACATATATAGCAACCACCCCCTATTGGCGGAAATAGACCAACCGGAAGAAGCTCTTCCAACCGCTAAATGGACCAACCGGAAGAAACTTTGCATGCATGCATGCAAATAGTACAGTATATTGATCACGGATGACCAATAGATCAGAATTGAAGAAGCTCTCATAACCACTAAATGCAAAAACCGCTAAATGGACCAACCGGGAGAAACTTTGCATGAATGCATGCAAATAGTACAGTATATTGATCACGGATGACCAATAGATCAGAATTCAAGAAGCTCTCATAACCACTAAATGCAAAAACCAGAAGAAGCTTTGCATGCATGTAGACAATAATACAGTAGATCACTGTTCATTAACAGAAACATAATATGATGCTCTCATGTTTTGAATTGTGTAGGACATTATATTGACTGCTCTAATTTATGCATAGCATGCAGGCTTTGATTATGGAGAATTGTGAGTTTTTGGGTTGCCACTTGCCAGCTTTATTTTATTGAGATACCAATTGCATACTATGGGTTGCCGCCACTCAACTACCACCAATAAATGGTCCAATCACAAGAAGCTCTGTGTCTCCGGGCCAATCATTAAGATGAGTAAAACATTTCATTGCCATGGGCAGCTCAACTGGTCACAGAGATAAATTTGAGAGAAAGGACCAGAGATTGAGTCTCATCAGTGTAATTTGAGAGTAAAATAGTCCAATTGTTTAATACTTTCTTCTAATTCCTTTGGAAACAAAATAACAATATCTGGCTAAGAATTTATTTTCCTTAGCTTCCCTTTTGGGGAATCAAGTTCCAATGAAAAACATTTTTATCCAACCAAACAACATAAAAACATAATTGCCTCTACTTTTAGAATGGAAAAGATTTCCATCCCACCAAACAGGTTACCCATTAGAAGAAGCCTTGGCCTGATCTCCCGGCCAACCGCTAAATGGACCAACCAAACAAGCTCTGATTTCTAGGCCAACCATTAAATGGACCAATCGGAAGAAGCTTTGCTTGCATGTTCATTAACAGAAACATGATACATTAAAAGAAACATCTCATGTTTTTGTTTGAAATGCAGCTTACAGCTTTAATGTAAAAGTAAATTTTCTACATAACCAAGGATAGATGAAATTTGTGAATGGTGAGAAGGTAGCATGCAGACAATATATCAAAAAAAAAAAAAAAAATTATGTGGCAAGGTTGTGTCATATCACTTTCCAACCGAACAAATCTATCTCTAAGAATACATGAAATTCTACAATCTTTACTATTTCACTTAAACTCCATGACTTAGCAATAGAGATAACCACCGAGATGCCGTATGAGAAGCTCAATTGGTCACCGGGGTGAAGTTTGGAAGCAAAGACCAGGAACAACAGTGTGGGGCAACCTCTCAAAGTGAGGGACTCCTTAGTCTAGCCTCTGTGTTCAATTAAGTTACCATAATTTACATTATTCCAGATGCTTTATTGGGTCGGGTGCGTGAGACCCGGGTTGGGAATTCAATATTTTGGGAGCAGAGATAACAACGGAAATAGTTCCAATCAAATTGGGCACTGTAGAATGGAATCGGAATCCAAAAGGTTTTGGTTCTGGTTTAATAAAAGCGTGAACCAGTCGGATTATGTTCCAAATAGAAAAACAAATAATTAAATGGATAACTTTAGTAAAGGTTGAAATGCTTGCCACTTGCAAATTGAAATTTGGATAAAATATATAAACAACTTAATTTTGATAAAATAAGTACATTTCTAAAATTATTTTTATTTTTAGTTTAACTTTAAAATTTAAATAATTGTCATAACCATTTTTTAAAAATTTCAAAATCAATTTTTATTTTAAAAAAATGTTGAATATGGACTATTTAAAAATAAAAAATATAATTTATAAAAAAAAATCTAATTCGAACTAGCGGTTCAAACCAGAACCAAAACAGGAACCTTCAAAGGTTCTAGTTCCGATTTCTCATTTTTTGAAACCGTGAACCGACAGTTCAAAACCAAAACAAAATCACGATCATGCCAACGTTTCAAGTGTTTATAAGATATCGAGTTTAAGTATAGGGAATAAATATTTCTGCCATGCTCCACGTGCAGTGACTTAACTCAAATAGTTCAAATGTCACATTAGAAGTCTTGCTCTAGCAGTATGGTTGAGGTTTGATTCCTATGGTAGGAAACTTAAAAAATTAATTAAAAGCATGTTGCCTAGTCGGGTAGTAGACACGCTTCTTATCTGAAGTTTTATGTCATCTGATCTTGATTCACAATTACATTGTAGTATGTAACTAGTAAGATCAGTTATTTTATAGGTACGTCAATTAATAAATATAAAGTAATTGTGGCAATTAATACATGTCATATCATCGTGAGGTAAATATTGGTCAAAAAATTAGTTGTCAAGTAATAAGTGTAATAAGAGTCAAGATTTCCACACTTTAGAATGACAATATGAGGTGCACAAAATGAATAAAGGAGGGATAAGAGGTGGAAATCAAGTAAGCATCCCATCTTCGGATTTAGCTTTCATGCACCTGTGTGTTTGCCAGACTTTGTGCGCATGTTAAATTCTGCATATTGAATTTATAGAACCTACAAAATAGGGAATCACACAACTTGGATGGTTACTTATGAAAATAAAGAGAAGATAAAAAGAAAGCAATGTAAACTTTGGGTTGCCTCCCGATTAGCGCTACGTTTAACGTCTTTAGCCCGACAAGGATGATTTGCTGATCTTGTTACTCATCATCCCATGGTTCCAGTCGGCAACATTGGACTACGTCTTGTACGCTCTCCATTCCATAATATTTCTTCACCTGATGACCGTTCACTTTGAATCTGCCTTTCTCGGGATGCATACTTTCCAAGGTCCCATAAGGAAAAACTTGTGTAACAATATATGGTCTAGTCCATCTAGATTTAAGTTTGCCTAGAAATAATCTCAATCTAGAATTAAATAGTAGAACTCGATCTCCTTCAGTGAATTCTATATTGTTCTTGATATGTATGTCATGATAGAGTTTTGACCTTTCTTTATAAGCTTTGGATGTTTCATAAGCAAGTAAGCGCCATTCCTCAAGTTCATTAAGTTGAAACATCCTTTCCTTTCCAGCCATAGTCAAATCTTCGTGAGCTTCTTGATTGCCCAGTACACCTTATGTTCAATCTCTATCGGAAGGTGGCATGCTTTTCCATAAAGGAGTCTCTACGGGGTAGTTCCTATTGGCGTCTTGTATGCTGTACGAAAGGCCCATAATGTGTCGTTAAGCTTTACAACCCAATCTATTCTATGTTGAGCTACTGTTTTTTCCAAAATAGCTTTAATGTCTTGATTAGCATTCTCAACTTAGCTAGTCGTTTGAGGGTGATATGGAACTCCTCCTCGGTGTTGTATTCCTTGTTTTTGAAGTAGTCTTCACATTGGCACATTCCGAAAGTGTGTTCCTCTATCGCTAATGACGATCCTTGGCACTCTGAACCTTGTAAATAATCTCTTCAAGAACCTTGTCACGCTCTTTGCATCATTATTCCGAAGTGCTTCTACTTCAACCCATTTGGATACATAGTCAATTGCGACTAAGATATATTTAAAACCTTTTGAGTCCGGAAATGGTCCTGCAAAGTCGAGTCCCCATATATCAAATATTTCACATGCTAATATGTAATTTTGTGGCATCTCATCGCGCCCAGTAATGTTCTCAGTTCTTTGACATCTATCATAATTCCTTACACAAATCTGAGTGTCACGAAATATAGAGGGCCAGTAAAATCTTACTTCTAGCACTCTTCTAGCTGTTCTATTTGCTGAATGATGACCCATACGATGTCATTCCCCTAAAATTTCGTGCCCCTCACTGTCTGTTACGCATCGTCGGATTATTTGGTCAGCGCATACTTTAAAGAGGTATGGCTCGTCCCAGAAATAGAATCGAGATTTTGCCTTCAAATTTCTTTTAGCGTGCATATCTAAGAATTTCGGCAATACTCCTCCCACAAAGTAGTTGGCTAGATCTGCATACCAAGGTGTAAGGTATATGCCCATCAATTTTTCCTCAGGAAAATACTCATTAACATCCCCAGTCATATCCTGTCCTTCTTCGTTTTCAAGTCTAGATAAATGATCCGCAGCGCTGTTCTCTGCTCCTTTTCAGTCCACTATAGTTACATCGAACTCTTGTAACAACAAAATCCATCGAATCAATCTCGGCTTTGCTTCAGGTTTAGACATAAGGAATCTGATCGCAGCGTGATTAGTATGAATTATGACTTTCGACATCAGGAGATATGATCTAAACTTATCTAGAGCAAAAACTATAGCAAACAATTCTTTCTCTGTGGTAGTGTAAGCTTGTTGTGGCTTTGTCAACATTCTACTGGCGTAAACAATAGGCTGAAATTTCTTGTCATTTGTCTGCCCTAGCACAACTCCAACTGCAAAATTGCTCGCATCAGACATTAGTTCAAAGGGTTTATTCCATTTGGGTTTTGCAAGGATTGGGGTATCTACCATGGCATTCTTAAGATTCTGGAATGCTTTCATAGCTTCTTCATTCATTTCAAACACAGCATCTTTTTCCAACAATCTGGGTGGCCTTGCAATTTTCGAGAAGTCTTTAATGAATCGGCGATAATCCAACGTGCCCTAAAAAACTTCTTAATGATGTTACATTGTGCGGCGGTGGTAATGTTTCGATGATTGTTGTTTTAGCTCTATCGACTTCGATTGTTTTCTTTGAAACTCTGTAACCCAAAACGATGGCTTCCTTAACCATGTAGTAACATTTTTCCTAGGAAAGTGCTAAGTTCTTTTGTTGACATCGCTGCAGAACTTTTTCAAGATTTCCAAGGCACTCACTCCTCAAAGGTTTCTCCAAAAATTGTAAAGTCGTCCATGAATACTTCCATGAAATCACCTATAAAATCCTCAAAGATTACAAACATGCAGCGCATGAAAGTGGCCGGGGCGTTACATAGGCCAAACGGCATCCTTCTGTAGTCAAAAGTTCCGAAAGGACAAGTGAAAGTAGTATTTTCCTGATCCTCTAGCGCAACTGGTATCTGAAAGTAACCGCTCATCCCATCAAGGAAACAATAATAGCTAAACCCGCTTACTCTTTCGATCATCTGATCAATAAAAGGAAAGGAAAAGTGGTTCTTTCGAGTAGCTTCATTCAGTTTCAGGTAGTCAATGCAAACTCTCCATCCAGTTACTTTTCTAGTGGGAATCAATTCATTTTTGTAATTCTCGATCACCGTGATTCCTCCCTTCTTGGGTACAACATGAGTTAGACTAACCCATTTGTTGTCTGAGATGGGGTAAATCATCGCTACGTCCATAAGCTTAATCACTTCATTTTTCACAACTTCGAAAGTATTTGGATTGAGTCTTCTTTGCGGTTGAGCAATAGGTTTGGATCCTTCCTCCAATAATATCTTATGTGTGCAGACGACCGGATTAATTCCTTTGAGATCAGTCATTTTCCAACCTATGGCTTCTTTGTTCTTCTTTAACATTGCCACCAGTTGTTCATTTTTTATTATTTGAAAGATATGTCGATTACAACCGGAAGTTTCTTCCCTACCCCTAAGTACGCATACTCACGGTGTTCGGGAAGCTGTTTCAATTCTCCTTCCTGAGTTTTCTCGTCTTCCTCCTTTTCTTTTTCAGCTCCATCATCTAAATCCTCATCAAATTCATCAGATTCATCCCCTTTTTGTCCTCACAAATCCTCCTCAACTTCTCCAACACAGTTTATATTTTCAACAAATAAAGAATTACATGCATTTTCAATTGAATTAAATCGATCGACCTCGCGGTGTAAAGCAACATGTAAGGTATTTAATTCATGCTCATAACTATTCTCATTGTGGTTTCTTGCGCCCGTTGGACATTCCCAGTTAAAATTATGCCTTTTGGCTTTGGGCAACTCACATAAGTAATCAATTTCATCATGCACAAAGTCAACAAAAAACATTCATTTCCCTCTAAGGGGTATTTCATTATTTTAGTTACGTCGAAGTTGGCAGATTCGTCACATACTCGAATAACGAGCTTGCCTTCTCCAACATCTATTAAGGCTCTAGAAGTGGCTAAAAATGGCCGGCCCAGGATGAGAGGTATCTCTACATCCGGGTCCATGTCTAAGATCACAAAGTCCACTGGAAAAATAAATTTGTCTACTCTAACTAGCACGTCTTCCACAATACCTCTAGGGTATTTGGTAGATCTATCCGCTAGCCGAATGCACATGCGTGTCGGCTTAAGCGTTCCAAGATTCAATTTTCGGTATAATGCAAAGGGTATCAAATTAATACTAGCTCCTAAGTCAGCTAAGGCTCTATTGAAAGTTGTTCCTCCTATATTACACGGGATGGTGAAGCTTCCTGGATCTTTTAACTTCTGGGGTACACTTTTGTGTAATATGGCGGAGCATTCTTCTCCCAGTACCACAGTAGCCGATTCAGCTAACTTTTTCTTGTTAGATAAAAGATCTTTAAGGAATTTAGTATACCTTGGCATTTCTCCTAAGGCATCAATAAAAGGCATATCGATATGCAGTTGGCGTAGCATCTGTAGAAACTTGTCGTACTTTGCGTTGTCGATGTCAGTGCGAAATCTTTGCAGAAATGGAAGTCTTGCTTTCGGTACAGGTGGTGGCTCTTGCATAATCTCTTTTCTTTTCTAAGAGGGTTGCCTCTACGCTTCTTCCCTTCCGGTTTCTTTTTCTTTTTCTTGTTCATCTTGTATTACTTCTGGAGTCTCATCTTATTCCTTCCTTGGTTCTTCTGTTGGAATAGTTTGAGGGGTTGGTATAATAGCTTCGGGAAGTGCTCTCCCGCTCCTTAATGTAATAGTGTTCGCGTTTGTCTCTCCTTGCACTTGGATCATCTCCATGATTTTGGTGAGTGTACTTTCAACAGTCTGAAGTGGCGATAGTGTCTCGTGACGAAGTTCCTAAATTTCTCCTAGCATTTCCTTGGTAATGGTCTCTTTAAGTTTGGCATTCTCTTCCCTCGTCTCTCGTATAAAGTCATTTAGGCGTTGTTCAAGAGTGTTTTGATCGCTTTTGGGTGAAAGAGGTTGATCCGGAGAAGTGGAGGGATGAACCAAAATAAATCGCAAGAAATAAAAAGAACCAGGACACAAGAAATTGGTTACGCAGTTCGAAGCAATTCTCCTACGTTTGCGTGGCAACTCAACGTATACCCAATCCACTAGATGATCACCCAAGATTACAATGTTTGAATACACCACCAATATAATAAAAGGCACTAAACCAACTTCTCAAATCTTCATCATCAAACATTGAGCTTCATACATTGCATGCCAATTCGTCTTCAAACCTTCACCAGCATAAAGGAATATCACCAGGATAATATCTAGCAATTCTAACGTTTCTCAATAAAGATTAGCAAATAGATTTTACACTTAGCATAAAAAATGAGTAATAGCTTCCACATTTTCACGTCTATTTATAGAAAACAAATGTAACCTCTATTTCTAGAAACCAACACTTTTTTCATCACTTCATGCAGAGCCAATAAATTGAAATATCCAATCAAAATACTCTGTCCATATAGAAAAATAAATAGGCAGTACGATCCAAAATTTTGCTGAGTAAACTGTCTCTGAAACAGAACTCCTGGCTTTGCTTTTTGTTGATAATTCTTATCAAAGGCCATGACATTTAAATATACCCTAACAATATATAATAATATTTTTGACAAATAATAACACAATTATAAAGTGGATAACCTGTGTATCATATGTACACTTACAATCTCCCCTTTGACAATTATTTGACAAAAAATATTCATCAACCTAAACTTTTGGCATTTCAAAAATATAAACAAACATTTCATTAAACAATATGCCTTAAGTAAGTTTGGTAACAAAATATAAGACAAATTTAAAACAAAGGAAAATAAAGACAGGATACCAATAAGACATCCAATAGCTTGTGAGAAAATATCAAAAGTCAAGAGCAGCCATAAGATGATACCAAATATTTCTAAGACATACATACGAATAACATAAGTAGTTTATCCAAATACCCCAACAACCGCGAAAAATTATCCAAATAGCATCACCGAAAGATTACTCAAGCATGTCAAACTCCCCATAAGTAAATACTCCCCCTTGTACATTAAATCCAAGTGTTCATCAAAAGACTGTCCACATCAAATCCACATCAAAACATCCTCAAAGTACTTTCCTCCTAGCTTATCTCCCCCATTTTGTCAAAAAATTGGCAAAGGTGACCATCTAGTGAGAGTTAGAGTCATTTGTATCAGCTGCAGGCTCTTCAACGTAAGCAAGGCGTAAGAAAGAAAAATAGCTTAGAGATCAATAATAGCATTAAGAATTCCTCCAATCAAATCACAGTCCAATCATGTTCATATCTCAGCATGCATTATTCATCATCCATATCACTAACCATTGAAAATAGAGATGATCCATATTGTCAATTGCCAATATAATAACCACCAATCCATACCAAATCACCATATTACCCAGTACGAATCACCATACTCTTCATATGCAACCCATGTTCACACTAGTATTCACCACTTAGATATTCTTCACAAAATAAGAAATCATATCCATCTACAAGATAATCCAAATAATATGATAATCCAAATAATATGGTAATCCGAATAATGATAACCTGAATATGATACCCCAAATAATATGATGATCCAAATATAATAATCTGAATAATATGATCATCCGAATAATAGGATAACCAGATAATATGATAATTAGATAACCATGCTCCCCCTCAATATGTACATCGTGACAGTTTTATCACAATATCAACATATCACTATTACATAAATGGTCTATTACGACACAATATAGACGACGGTTATTTAAATAACCGCCGTCTAATATATTTTGGGTCTACTACATCATATATAGACAATGGTTTTTCTTAAAACCGCTGTCTATTATTTACCACGACACTTAATAGACGGCGGTTTTTAAATAACCGTAGTCTAATATATACCATGCCACTTAATAGACGATGGTTTTAAATAACCGCCATCTAATATATACCACGTCACTTAATACACAGCGATTTTTAAATAACACTAGTCTAATATATACCATGTCACTTAATAGACGGCTGTTTTTAAATAACCGTCGTATAATATGTACTTAATACACGGCGGTTAATTATACAACCTTTGTATATATATATTTTAATATATATTAAGTTATTTTAATATTTTACTTTGTACTAAAGACTAAAGGGTAAAGAATAGGCCTGGAGTTTAGCCACACCCTGGACGGGCAAGCCCGCGTATTTTATTTTTAAAAAAAATCAGTTCTTAATTATCAGGAAAATAGGAAGCAAGAGCTATAATTGTCGAGATCAAGATGATTGTCATTAGTTTAATCTAAATACCTTCCATTAATCCAATTGATGGATTTAATTAACCCGGGGGTCCAAATTAATAAACACGAATAAATAATAGTAAATAGCGAAATAGATAATTCGATAGGAAAGATAATGGATAAATGTCATGGAGACAAATACTATATCAATATAGCATGTAAGAGTATTACAAAAGATATTCGTATTAGGACAATTAGGATACCATGTCTTAACAAGACAACAATGAACCATTTTATACTACAAAAAGCCTCCTAACCACCCTCCTAAAACGGGGGTTGGTTGTAACAAACATTGACCGCGGGCCACCGAGTCCTTCTTTAACCGAGCCCTTAGGACCGACCCGGGGTCAGCAACCCAGCCGACCCAGGGTCGACACTCAAGTTGACCTGGGCTCGGCTCATGGGCCATGGCCTAAGCCCAACCGAGGTCACAAGGTGCCGACCCGGGGTTGACACTCGAGCTATGGCCTAAGCGACTCGGGTCGATACGGATCTTCCTTGCTCCGCTCAACTTCCCAATATATCCATCATCAGTCCCCCACTCTCTGAGCTACGAGAATTCGTCAGCGAAGGAGAGTAGACACTAGCACCACTCCGACCCGTCTTCCACGCGCCTTTTGGCGTTCCTCATTCGATGTAAGGTCATTAGGGTCGACCCATACCTCGACTTGTTTCAATACATCTTCCAAGCCACGGGCTCTCCAACCCCAAAGAGTAGGGGTTATGTAGCTTTCTCAGCTCGAGCTCATATGAAAGTGCTCCACGACATAAACATCTCTAGTAGGAATGGGAAACCTTGCTTCGTGTTCCTCTCCATTGGACCCTCCATCCCCTTCGTTTCTTAATGGAATACCCGTTTTAGAAAGCACAGAGCTCCTCTACCCCATGCCGACTTGATTAGGGACGTTAATGCTTTTATGGGGCCTAGTCCTCCCTCGAGCTCATAGTCGAGCCTTCGTTCGAGGCCAAGCTCTCTACTGACTATTATGAAAAATACTCTCTGACAGTCGGAAATACAAGAAACTGGAAAACGAAACTAAAATAAATTACAGCGAAATATAATCCACGTAGGATTAAATAATTACTTGCGATGAAGATACCACGCTCGGTTGAGTGGCCTTGGAAGAAGACGGGTGAGCTGTATGGACTCCGGGGTGGTTGGAAGCACGAGTCGTGTTGTCACTATCCTTAAAACCTTATTTGCCGCTTCCCAAGGTGCTGGAACGTTGCGGCCTAGGCTTCCCAGGATAAAACGTGCTACGATCCGCCGTTTGTGCACTCAAACTTGGATCCGGCAAACTAAACCGTGGGAAGAACGCAGATGGCTTGAAGGAAATATGAGCAGGGTTTTGAGGAGAAAGCAGTGTATTCGTGTGTTCTTGTTGTGTGTTTTTCAAACTTGCTGCTCACAACGAATATGTAGTGAAGGATGAGATCATTGCATTAAATCTGGCATTTAATTCCCATTCGTAACCACTAGCAACCTATTTACACCCACTCTTAATCCATTTAATCAAGAAATAAACTCTGAAATAAAGATTGGAATTAATCACATTAATTCCGTAATAATAAGAGTTATTTCTGAACGGATCCAGATGGTGAACGGTCGCAATGAAGAGGTTACCAAAATCGCTGTTCGAGACGTCGAGAAGTACTGGCTTCGAGACATCGCACTGCATCGAGACATCAAATTGGTCCGCGAGACATCGAACGCGCGCGCCGACCGGGGCTGCGCGATATCACTCTTTTGCGCGACTTGGTTCGAGACATCCTCGAGAGGTCAGTTCGTTTGATGTCTCGAACGAGAGATCAATACGATCTCATGTGGTCTGAGACGGAAAAATCGTTCGGAATTCTTGCATAACTTATGCCCGCAAGGCCAGCCATTTTTCCGGACG
>CP025657.1:14137224-14173754 GCA_003576665.1 Ipomoea trifida
AGTTTTTGTTAGTTTTGCCTCAACACAAATTTCACATTTATTTGTATTAACTTGAAAATTAGGGATATGGTTCATACTAATTAATCTACGCATAGAATTACAATTAATATGACCTAGTCTACCATGCCACAAATTGGAAGACTCAAGCAAGTAAACAGAATTAACTTTGCTTTTATTGATAATTGGCATTACATTGAGCTTAAAAAGCCCGTCAGTTACATAGCCCTTACCAACAAACATCCCTAATTTTGACAAAACTACTTTGTCAGATTCGAAGACCATCTTGAATCCATGCTTGTTCAACAACGAGCCAGAAACAAGATTCTTCCTAAGGTCCGGAACATACAGCACATTGTTCAATGTCAGTTCCTTCCCGGAAGTCATCTTCAGAATCACCTTGCCCACGCCCTCAACATTGGACTGAGCAGAGTTTCCCATCTAGACCTTCTCGCCCTCAGATCAACGGCCTCAAAGGTGCTGAACATCTCCCGGTTGCAGCATAAATGCTTCGTTGCACCGGTGTCGATGAACCACTCGCGCGGGTTGGAGCCCACTAGGTTCACCTCCGTGACCATAGCCGAAAGGCTAATGTCAGCCACTTTTTGACTCACATCACCAACCATGTTGGCTTCAGAACCCTTGTTCTTTTTCTTTGGAGCCTTGCACTCCATCGACTTGTGGCCCATCTTGCCACAATTGTAGCATTTCCCTTGGAACTTGCCCTTGGAAACACCACCTTTCGGACCCAGTTTTTTCTTGCCCTTCTTGGCCTTCTTGGAGCTTTGCCCGTGCTCCACCACGTTGGCTTTGGCACCTCCCACGAGAGGTCCTCTACCATCACTGGTCCTGTTTCCCTCTTCGACTTGGAGTCGCTGGATCAGGTCCTCCAGACTCATCTCCTTTCGCTTGTGCTTTAGGTAGTTCTTGAAGTCCTTCCATCCCGGAGGCAGCAAGTGGATCATAGACGCCACTTGGAAGGCTTCACTAATCGGCATGCCCTCATCACGAATCTCGTCAAAGAGTAATTGCAACTCTTCAACTTGACTCAGCACGGTTTTTGAATCCACCATCTTGAAATCAAACAACCTGCCAACAACAAATTTCTTGGCCCCGGCATCCTCGCTTCGGTACTTGTGGTCCAAAGCTTCCCACAGTGCCTTAGCCGAGCCAATTTTATGATAAACATCGTAAAGGGAGTCAACCAACCCATTCAGAATGTAGTTGCGGCAAAGGAAGTCAGAATCCTTCCAAAGCCCAACAGCCATTACCGAGTTAGGGTCTTGTTCCTTAGCCACTGGAACCGTCTCGGTCAAGAACCTTGACAAGCCGAGAGTAGCGAGGTAAAACAGCATCTTTTGCTGCCACCTCTTGAAAAATGCTCCCGAAAACTTATCCGGCTTTTCGGCCGAACCACTTGGTACCGTAGGTACCCTCATCGTGGGGATATACCCCTCCGAACTGACACCCCCTTGTGAACCTACGTTCACTGGTGCCTGGGATAGTGCAACATTGTTGCCATTCCCACCGCTGTTGTTTTCGACAACATTAGGATTTTCATCCCCAAGATTGGCTACTGGCAACATGTTTTCCATTTCTTTTCAGAAATCCGAAAGTCAGAAGGAGTAGAAGAAGAAATAAGGTTTTAAGACTGTTATGAAAAATACTCTCTAACAGTCGGAAATACAAGAAACTGGAAAACGAAACTAAAACAAATTACAGCGAAATATAATCCACGTAGGATTAAATAATTACTTGCGATGAAGATACCACGCTCGGTTGAGTGGCCTTGAAAGAAGACGGGTGAGCTGTATGGACTCCGGGGTGGTTGGAAGCACGAGTCGTGTTGTCACTATCCTTAAAACCTTATTTGCCGCTTCCCAAGGTGCTGGAACGTTGCGGCCTAGGCTTCCCAGGATAAAACGTGCTACGATCCGCCGTTTGTGCACTCAAACTTGGATCCGGCGAACTAAACCGTGGGAAGAACGCAGATGGCTTGAAGGAAATATGAGCAGGGTTTTGAGGAGAAAGCAGTGTATTCGTGTGTTCTTGTTGTGTGTTTTTTAAACCTGCTGCTCACAACGAATATGTAGTGAAGGATGGGATCATTGCATTAAATCTGGCATTTAATTCCCATTCGTAACCACTAGCAACCTATTTACACCCACTCTTAATCCATTTAATCAAGAAATAAACTCTGAAATAAAGATTGGAATTAATCACATTAATTCCGTAATAATAAGAGTTATTTCTGAACGGATCCAGATGGTGAACGGTCGCAATGAAGAGGTTACCAAAATCGCTGTTCGAGACGTCGTTCATATCTGCGTACCGTCGAGAAGTACTCGCTTCGAGACATCAAGGCCAGCCATTTTCCCGGACGACATTCGTGCCCGCATGTGCAGGCGCACACAAGTTCAAGCCTTTCGAACTCATTTTGGAATTTGATTTGCACCCCCCCCCCCTGCGCGCGAGAGAGAGCATCTATGCTATACAAGTTACTTAGTCATAAAAAGTCCCTTGTATATATAGTGGTGCAAAAGTTCATTCCAAACCAATGTGGGACAAAGCTACATAAGCTTTCCACACTTGAATTCTATCTCAAATGGGTCTACTTTGAGAATCAATTTCTCATTCACCCATTATCCATTTTGAGCGTATAATATATCGATTTCTTCGTCTAAGAACGAAGAACCCGAATCCACTTTGACCCGACCCAAAATCGGAAGTGAACCTGCAAATATTTATACCACAAAATGGCCACTTAAAATGCCATTTTTAGTGCAATTTTCCAACACTGACGTCGTCACCGCACCTCTACCTGAGGTCGAGTCCGAGCTCCACGACGCCGCGTCTAGAGGTGGCTACCTACTCCCTCCTTATTCATATTTTCCAAGACCATGCTTATGAATATATGCCTTGACCAACTTTTGCTTACTATGTGTAGGAAAATCTCCCACCATGACCTCCCGTGATGAGATGCTACGTCGTGCTAGGGACCGCGCGCCCGCACCTGTACTGAAGAGGATGGGGGTCGAGTCACCTGGGCGTCCTCCTCCGACTCACGCACGAGCCGCGACGCTACCCCACATCCTCTTGCCTCATGCACCGACCCTTCCTCCACGCAAGAACCCCACCTGGGCTCGAGGGGTGTGTCGTAACATTCTCTCGTCTTACTACCCGGGTAGTAGGGGCGTGAATGAGCCTAGTGCTCGATTGGTTGAGGTACTCCCCTTCCATTGTTTAACTTTCAGGCTCTCCTTGGGTGCGCCAATGTTTTCAACGAGTTTGAGGCCTTGAAAGAGCAAGTGTCAGAGCTGGAGAAGCGCCTAGCGGAGGTTAACAAGACCCTGGAGACGGAGAGATCGTTCCATCGGCAAGCTAGCATTGGACTAGGCCACCACTAAGAACTCGTCCAACCCTGATTCGGTCGAAGTACGTCCGAGATGAGCTCGGATAAGGCACTTGACCGACCCCCACTCTACCAAAACATTGTCGAGGTGAGGTTACTCGCGAACCTAGCCGAGGCCGAGGCCCAGCTTCGTTGTGGCGGCGTTGACTTTGCTTGGTCCAAGCTCGGGACTTGGGCTTGATATGGGGGTCGGACCCCTCTCGCTATGGACTACCTTTGCTTTTTCGTTTCGCTTTGCTATGTTTCTATGCTTCTTTGCTTGTTTTTTTTTTTTGTAGTATGTAGTTATTTGGCCAAGGGTACACTCGAGCCAAAAACTCTTTCGTTGGGGTTGGTGCGCGAGGTTGAACCACGTGCTACCTTAGGGTACGATAGCCCTCCGACCAGGGTCCTTGGATGTCAGGTCGTCAAGCTCTTTCGTCGGGGTTGGTACGCGAGGTCGAACCTCGTGCCCCCTTAGGGTACGATAGCCCTCCGACCCGAGTCCTTGGACATCGGGTCGTCAAGATCTTCCATCGGGGTTCGTACGTGAGGTCGGACCTCGTGCGCCCTTAGGGTACGATAGCCCTCCGACCCGGGTTCTTGGACATTCTGGTCATCAAACTCTTTCGTCGGGGTTGGTACGTGAGGTCGGACCTCGTGCCCCCTTAAGGTATGATTGTAGAGGTCGGGTAGAAACCCCCCTCCCCCCCCTAAAGGTAGTGAAAATGAGTCATCCATGGCGAAAATTTCACAAAGTTTATTGAAATGAAGGGGACAGACCACCTTCTAACAAATGAATTACTGATAGTACTTCAATAAATGTTCAGCGTTCCATATTGGGCGTGGTGCGGTAGGCGAACAGGATAGCGTCTAGCACCTCAATCCAAGGTCCTCCTGTCGATTCATTAATCCGCCGCTACTATTAGGTACCTCCTCTTGCCCGACCCATGGGTAGGGCTCCAACTAGGTTGACTCCCCACCTTGAGAATGGGAAGACCGAGCTGATCGGGGTGTAGTTGGTGGCTAACCGGCCCGGGCCGACTTGGAATTGTTGATAGGTGGAGAAACTCCTTGCATAGTTAGCGACTTAGCGCATTCCTTAGCCATGCTGGGCCAGGAGTAGCATTGTAAGATTGCCCTCCTAGCCATGGTGCAGGCCCCCTAGGGGGCTGCGCAGTTAGCTTCGTGGATCTCCTATATGACGGACCTCGCCTCGTCAAAGTACAAGCAGCGCAACAGGGTGCCGTCGTAGGACATCTTGTAGAGCATGTCCCCGAGGAATGGGTAGGTTGGAGCTCTCTTCTTCACGAGCTTGGCTTCCGCCTCGTCTGGGTAGGACACATGTCTTCTTGTACTGTTTGATATGGTCTAGCTAGCAGGTAGGTCGTGTTTGCACGGGGAGGACCAGATAGGCCTCCAGACTTGACATCCTTTAGAGTGTATCACCGAGGAACAAGTAGGTTCTCCTCACCCGCTTGGCATCAGCCTTGTCAAGGGGCAAGCTGCCCATAATAGGTTCTTTCGCTAGGTAGTGAGCGGGGGTGTCCCCCTTGTACTACCATTAGGGAATGCCAAGATCGGGACCGGCGCGCACGGTTGCGACCAAAAGGTTGATTACATTGCCTTGCTAGGCAAGGTTGGACCTTGCCAATCTACTAGGGAGAACATATGTCGATGTTTGGGGTTAAGTCCCTGTTAGGAATAAAATGTAATAGTTTTGATGATACAAATTGTAATTTTTATTAGTCCCCTTATTTTATTTTGAGTCTAGTGTACAATCTCCAAAAGTCCAAGTCTAAGTCAAAGTCATACGAATTTGAGGAGAATTATACTTAATCAGCATATTGTTATTTATTAATTATATGCTGTGAAAATCATCAAAAGATGATATGGAAGAATGGACAAGGAGCGCATAGCACAAGCTAAAGGTTTCTGGTTCAAAACCCAGGATCAACATTTTATTTGGAGAATATGAGGATGACTCAACAATGGAAGGAGGACAACTTTCAGGATGACAAATTGAACAGCTGGTTCGAATTTATTTATTCAAGAAGGAGAAAATGCTACTAAGGTCATTTTAAGAATAAAAGAGATTTGAGAAGAATATTAACCAATGAGTTAATATGGAGTAATGGTCAGAGCACATAGCATGAACCAGGATGTCCAGTGTTCAAATCCTACTATGTGGAATTTATTTTAAGCGCGAGGGTACACGTCCCTGGGAGCAAAATTAGCGAAAAATACAAAGAGAAAATTTAATTTTTGGTAACAAAAATTCTATCCAAAAGTAAATTTTTGGACTGAGATTGGAGCCAAAATTAAATATAACTTTGGGATAATAATTCGAAAATCCAAAATTAATTTTTGGAAGCATATTTCGAATTAATCTGATGAAGACCAACTTGGAGGTGTCGGTGCACGTCCCTGGGAGCAAAATTAGCGAAAAATACAAAGAGAAATTCAATTCTTGGAGACAACATTCCTAAGTGAAAATTTAATTTTTGGTAACAAAAATTCTATCCAAAAGTAAATTTTTGGACTGAGATTGGAGCCAAAATTAAATATAACTTTGGGATAATAATTCGAAAATCCAAAATTAATTTTTGGAAGCATATTTCGAATTAATCTGATGAAGACCAACTTGGAGGTGTCGGTGAATTTGCGGTGATATAATTTATGCTCAAGCAAGAGTCACCGGAGGAAAATCTTTTGGAGAGATCAACTTGACAATCAAAAGAAGAAATTGCAAAGTCAAGTGTTCATACTTGAAAAGTCAAAATTGGAGGCCATCTTGGTAAGGAAATTCAATTCAAGATCTGAAGAGTGCAATTGGACGAATGGGCTTCTTACAAGCGGAGTAATGACATAGGCCAAATTTCAAATTCATCTGACAAAGGCCATGGAGAGCTTCAGAACAAGTTGGCAAATTATTTCAAGATTCAAAATGGACGATCAAGATTTGTAGATCTACAACGGATAGATAGCTTCTTCAAGCTATAAATACCCATGCAAGACTTGAAGACAAGCACCTCTCCATATCACAACATCTGAGCAAATATTGAGCTATCTAAAGATATTATTTTCGAGAAAAGGAGAGAATAAACTTGGAGAGTGCAAGTATTGAGTTGAATAGAAAAATTCAAGTCAGAGAGAAGAAGAAAAATATTTCTTTGTAAAATCATATCTACTATGAGTAGAGAGAAGGAGAGTAGCAGGTGCGGCTTGTGAAATCCGAGTTGAGTGCAAGGCACTCAGAAGGAGCGTGGCTTTGTGCGAGACGCTCGGGAGCGTAGGGAGACGCTCAGGAGAAAAGCTCGGAAGTATAGCATTGTGCAGGATACTCGGAGGAGTGCGACTTTGTGCAGAACACTCGTGAAAACTAAGTGTAGCTGGGTGCAAAACGCTTGGTTGAGGAGCGTAGCTGGGTGCAAGACGTTCGGGTTTGAGTGTTGTTGTAGGCAAAGAGCATTCGGAGTAGCAAATGCTAGAAGGGCACTGATCCACTATTTGTATCTGGTTGATTGAAGATAGTGGAAATCTTCCTTGGAGTGAAAGGAAGAAGTGGAGTAGGAGAATTACACCATCTCCGAACCACTATAAATCTCTCTGTCTCTTTACTTTACTTGCATCATATTTATTCTTGCATGCATATCCCGTACTAACCCACTAACTGATATATCTATCTGGGTGTTGCAAAGTCATACGTGTGCATGCATTGCATATTTTATTACAAGTCTTCATAGTCAAAGTGCATGTTCTGATCATTTCAATTTCCTAGAGTTTTTTTACTATTCATGCACTATTCCTTACTATTCACTCACTATTCACATTTATTTGTAAGGGATTCCTCCTGATGCATACAAACCCATTTACTATTCATTCTTTATTTATCATCTGGATTTGCTATCTCTTTTGTGCATGCGATATATCTCTCTTAATATCTGATCAAGTTATTTATAGCACTTTACATACTGATATTCCGCTGTGAACTCTAAGTTATTTATTTGCTTTATGCTTGCTACCTAGAGTTGAAATTACCGAACTGTTATAATTTTTTAATTTGTTGAAAAGTCTATTCACCCCCCTCTAGACTTTTCCCACCCTATCGGGACCAACAGTCCCCCATTAACCTTTGAAAATAAAATAGCTTCGGGCTTCCGGGGTGGGTCACCAGGAGCACCTTTTCTAGAATAATAATATCGGCTTGAAACTCTCGGGGTCCAACGCGCTCCTTGGTTCTCCAAATTTGTCCTACTCCTTCCAATGATTCATTCAACGGTCCCAAGCCTCATGATGAGGCTCGGGTTCCACGCGTTTAGAGGAAAAATTTGCTAGTCGCGACCTAGGCTCCTTGGGATATCCATGGTGGCCGAGCTCGAGCTCCTTGTGCTCGTAGCAGTTGAGCTCGGGTTCGTTACACTTGTGGAGGCCAGGTCTCCAGCATCTTGCTTAGTCTTGGAGGGGTTGGGGTGAAGGTCGACCGTCGACCACATTTGCATGACCCCCTAAGGCGCCCTGGTGCCAAGTTGAGGGGTTGCACTACTCCTTTTAACCCCTTGATGAGGCGGTTTGGAAAGGTCGTGAGTTGTTGGATTATGACCACTTCGTCTTGGAGTCCTCGGGGCGGAAGTGGGAGGGCTCGAACATCTCCTTAGAGCCCCTCCACGAGGTGGGTCAACAAGGTGGTAGCTAGTTGGTGCGCGACCACCCTTTCCTAGAGCTTGTCCACTCTCTTCCAGAGCTACTCGACCTCATCATGGTGAGAGTTTGGAGCTCAGTCACTAGTTTTCCTCGACCGCTCCACCCGGGAGTTTGGGGCTCAGTCACTGGAGCCCACGGCTTGGCGACCTTTGTGAGAACGATTCCTCTACCGGGGGGTCGTTCTCGGTCGGCCTTGGCCATAGCCAGTCGGACTTGGGAGCTTATCAGTCACCCCTACTCGCTCCTTAGTCGGGGTGAGTTGACTTCTGATAAGTGCAAAATATATCACTTTTATAAGGTTATTCGTGGATCGTTTAGTATACAGGTTAAAGCTTTTATGAATGTTTTAGTATTAAATTGCATTAGAATGCTTTGTATTGTGTTAGTACCCGTTCCACACTTTACTAATTGTTTTGTAGGTAAAAGAGAGGCATAAAGAAGGAAAAATGGCGTTAGTTTGGAGAGGAAACCCGAGAAACATGGAAGAACGAAATCGAAAAGAATCAACGAAGAAAGAAGACCGAAACGGGCGAAGAAATAGGGCCGGGGCGCGGTTTTTGCGATAAAAACAGAGTTTTCTTCTGGTTTTTTAATTCCCAATCCATCACACTTCAATTCCACACCTTAGAATATTTCTCTCTCTAGGATTAGCCTAGAGAGATCACTCCACATTGCAATTCTTAGGTTTAGATTAGATTTAGAGAAGAATTCCATTGTGCAAGATTGTAATCAACATTTAAGATTCAAATTCAAGTTCAATTTCAAGTTCAAGTTCAATTCCTAGCTAAGTCTTCCTTTTAATTTCTTGTCATTACTTTTGCTTTTGCTATTTCAATTCCAAGTATGATTAGATAGATCTTTGTGGATTTGGATTGAGCAATGTTGTATGGATGTTCTTGAGCTTTGAATTGATTAATTAGGTTTTGCAATTGCTTTGATTATGAGTTTGGTTGTGTGAATGGTGATCTTCTTTGACTCTTGTGTAGGGGTGATCAACCTATATGAGAGGTGTTTGGAGAAGGAGTCTCACCTACGAGAATAGGGATACTCCTTAGCCTAGCCTAGCACGTTTCCTTCCCACCTTTGAAAAAAGGGGGATTGGAAGGCAAATAGCACACCATGTGTTCGATAATTTGCCTCACCTAGCCTAGTTGCCATGAGAGTGGGACAATAATGAACCATTTTATACTACAAAAAGCCTCCTAACCGCCCCCCTAAAACGGGGGTTGGTTGTAACAAACATTGACCGCGGGCCACCGAGTCCTTAGGACCGACCGGTGTCGGCAACCCATCCGACCCAGGGTCGACACTCAAGTTGACATGGGCCATAGCCTAAGCTCGACCGAGGTCACAAGGTGCCGACCCGGGGTTGGCACTCGAGCTATGGCCTAAGCGGCCCAGGTCGATTTAGATCTTCCTTGCTCCGCTCCTCTTCCCAATATATCCATCACCAATAATTAAATAGCACCCATCTGACAACACATTCATCAAGCGAATCCACAACATTCCATGCACATCTTTCTTTCTATAAAATACAAAAATGTTTTTAAAAAAAAATCCTTAAGACTAATGGGGTCAAATTTAAACAACAAAGACAAATGGGGTCATATTTGAACAACAAAATATTATCCACAAACATTAATAGCAATGCATGTACATGATACCCTTCTTCAATTCCCAACCGTAATTAACAGATCAACTCATTAGATTTGGAATATGTTTCTTGTAATCCTCACAAAGATTGGTTTGATATGATTATGATGTTATGCCAACTCCTTTCGAAAAAGAAAAAAAAAAAGATCTTATGCCAACTTCATGATGAAGGAATTCAAAATAGGAAACTGTTTTGCCATCTAATCCTATAAATTAAAATACAAATTCATAGATAAAACTAGCAAAATGGTTAACTTGTAAGAAAGAAACTCGTTTAAATGATTAAAATTCTATGAAGATGAAATATCTTAGAGCAAGTTTCCATTTGCTTGAAGCTGTACAATAATTTTCTTTGCTTTTTCTGAATTCTTTTGCCACATGAACCTGCACAAGGATAATAGAAACGAGAAACACAAAACTAGGCACATGTAACTCGAAAACAACCCAACAAATAACGCAGAAGCACTTATAGACACATTCAAAAATTGTCATTTAGGGTCAAACAAAGCAGGACGTTTAGCGCATAAAACAAAAAGCACATTCAGGAAAAGCACATTCAGACACAAATTCATAATAACAATTATCACAGTGAGCACACACACAAAGGCACACACGGTTATGACCAATCTAAACAAGTAACACAAGAAAACAAATATAGATGACATAAAAAAGAATAGCAATTTCATATTCAGACAGCAGATCAGAGGAACACGTAGATTAGATACTAGAAAGGTTAACTCTGGAACAGATACAAGCAAATCGGGCAATTTTGGACCAGACCCAGTTAAGAAGACAGATACAGAATCAGACACACTACTAAAAACGTGAAAATAGCGACGGACGATTTCCGTCGCTAAACAAGTGAAATCCGTCGCTAAACTGTTTTGTGATGGATTACCGAGGGATTTAGTCCGTCGCTAGAATTCAACGATGCAATTTATGTCTGTCACTAAATTTAGCGACGAATATTTCTGTTGCTAAATTAAAATAGTCCGTCACTGTTTTCCTTGCCGCGATGATTTTGATGTCGAGTTTGCAACGGAATAGCAAAATCGCTAAACTGTTTTCCGTCACTAGTTTATTTCTATTGTTTGCAATAGATGCCATTTAGTCACAACTTAGAGACGAAAATATTCGTTGCTAAATTTAGGTATTTAGCTTACGAATTTACTACGATTTTTGTGTGTTGCTAATTTTAAAATATATATATATATATATATATATATATATATATATATATATATATATATATATACACCTAGTAATTAATATCTCATACATGTATTAAATCTATAATATAGTACTTTAATAATGTAATTACAAAATATATTATATTAACAATAAAAAATCTATAACATTGTAAAGTGTTTACATCGTTAATTAGCTCAGAACATCAAGTCCTGATTACAAAATAGTTTCCAACATATATTCTAGTATAGAAACAATAATTTGGAGAATTTTTTTCCCAAAGCTCCTAGTACTTGAACCTCCTCAGAAAATAGACTCCCCTTGTGTAATTGCTTTCATGCTTTCAACTCAAAACTTTTTAATATTCACCGACTTATTATTTCCTTTGCTTTACATACATCTTCAGTAGTATACTTTTTAGTCGAGTCCTCAATCTGAAAACACAGTGAAAAAGAATCACACATACTTGTATATGTAAGACATATATTTCTACAGTAAAATTATAAATCATTAAGAGTAAAATTAATTAAGGAAGAGAATGATATAAAATTAAGAAGCTACTGTTGTATAAAATTAATTAAGGAAGAGAATGATATAAAATTAAGAAGCTACTGTTGTACATTATACATAAGATTAATATAAGAAACAATAATAAATGTTATAAAATTAATATAAGAAGCAATAAAATTAAAAAGCAATAATAAATGTTATAATGAATAATGAATAAATTATAAATTATTAAAAAAAAAAGTGAAAGAAAAGCTGAGATTGTTATGAAAATTCAATTGAAATACGGCAAATGAGATTGTTAAGCTATTAAGGCTTTAATATGAGTACCTATATAAAGACTTGTTTCGGTTTCAATAATTTGAAATGCTACTATTGTTCACTAGTGATCGAAAGGTGGAGTAAAGTCAAATTACACTCATTTAATCATTTCACTACCAAATTTCTTTTCTTAATTCTTATTACATTAAATGGTAATATATCAAATGTCTTTAGTATAAATAACAACAATTGGTGCTAGTCTACAAAGTTATTAACTAATAAAGGCGACCCCTGCACTGATTTTACTGAACTTATAAGATGCTACCTCACGGGACTACTCAAGTGATGCACCTAAACGTCAAAGTTGCTTTAATATTGTTCCCCCATATTTATTTTTGAGTTAATTCTAGCAATGGTCCTCCGACTATGTTGATTTTTCAAAATTAGTCCCCGACTTTTAATTTGGATAATTTAAGTCCCTTGACTTTCAAATTCTTTCCAATATTGGTCCTTTAGTCAAATTTTAGTTAAGTTGATGTCAAATGAAGGGGTAAAATTGTCCGTTCACCTATATAGTGTATTATTACTCGTATTTCTCCTATCATATATGCTATATATATGAATATAATCTCAGTCGAAGAGACTTTGACTGAGATTAATGGCTTCGATTGAGACTTCGACAGAGATTATATTCATATATACAGAGTAAAGGACATTAGAAATACGAGTAATAATACACTAAACATGTGAACGGACAATTTTACCCTTCATTTGACTTCAACTTAACCAAAATTTGACGAAAGGACCAACATTGGAAAGAATTTGAAAGTCAAGGGATCTAAATTGTCCAAATTAAAAGTCGGGGACTAATTTTGGAAAATCAACATAGTCAGAGGACCATTGCTGGACCTATTAAAAAATCATCAACAAATATAATAAATAAATATGGAGGTGCAAAACCTTCTCTGCTATAAAAATGTAATGTCAACTCTTAGCAGATTGCATAATACTCATAAATATGGAGATGGAAAACACTTCAGTTAGAGAAATGTGTTCATAGACATCAATATTTTATATGTATATTCACGGCCAATGTCATGCCTAGTCATAGACCACCTATGTTCACATTTTAATGAATTTTTATTAGAGAAAAGAAGGCATGGATGAAGATGTTCAATGAATGAATAGACTGAGATAAGAAGCCAGCATTGCAGATTTTGTGCCAGAATATCTATAGAAATTCCTTTTTGTTGACATTTTCTTAAAAATTTCTTACCCTAGACAATTCATATAAAAACATCACAATGAAAACATAAAAAAATAGTTAAACTTACTGCAAAATCATGTACTATCACAAACCATGATCACCTGCATTGACAACAATATCATCATACTAATTGAATGTTGTATGATTTGTTCTAAGTTTTTGAAAAGGAAAATTCAGTGACTTCATTCATGACAACTTATTCTAGCTTAATCAACATGTGCATCAATAAACAATCCATGAAAATGAAACTGAGGGTTAAAAATTACATAATTTCCTATCAGATATAATACAAACAAACCCCAGTTTCATCATTTCACTTATGTTAAGCAATAACCATTAAAAGTAAATGTCACCTTGGTTTACTAACTTGAAAACTTGGGTTATCTTTTTGAAAATACTAAGGCATATTTGTGCAAGCTATCAAGTGCCAGTAACCATTCAAAGAAGCATTTAGGATAATTAGGAAAACTTAGAAGGGAAAATTGGAATTTTTGCCCCTCCATAATATGCCAATTATCAATGTCACCCCTGAATTATTAGTGGTGTAAATGTTTCCCTTTAATTTTCAAAAACGGTACATATATTGCCCATCCCTTACCGACAGGGGGTAATATTTACACCATGGAAGGGGCAATATATTTACCGATTTTGAAAATTGAGGGTCAATATTTACACCACTAATAATTCAGGGGCGACATTGATAATTGACACATTATTGAGGGGCATAAATTACAATTTTCCCAAACATACAATTACAAAAGGTGGTTTGGAGCTACTGGGGTCAACCACAAAGAATTTTGATTTTTCCCACCATGCATACCATCTACATCAATAAATTCAGGGCTTATGAACACAAGGTTTACTTATCAAGGAAAAGTATAAAACAAAGTATTGATTCAAAATTAAGTTTAACAAAGAGACACCAAACTCACGATTTTTCAGCAGCGCTAGGATTGTACGTATGTCTTTGCCATTTGAGTGGAAAGTTTTTTCTTCTCCCCCAAGGGTGTTTCCGGATCAACATAATCTTCCAGGTTCTCATCTCCACCCTAATGATTTGAACAAAGATTAATTCCTAATGATTTTCATTTGTTTTACGAATTCAAGAGTTCTACTTCTACGCCACTCAAACAGAAATAATGAACTCAAAAAATCCCAATTAATATTGCAGTCAAGTTTCGTCAAGACGAAAACAAACACCAAAAAACAATAACCAAAATGAAGACATACCCATGGCCGGCAAGCAGTGAATGTCGTCGGCAAGTAGTCGCCTGTAAGTAGTGATGTTCGGCAGAGCAGGCGAAAGGCAGTGGGTTCGGCAGAACAAGCAGTTGCGTTGGCTGAGGCGGAGCAGTCAATTGCAGGCGGCGGAGGAGGATGCCGATGACCTGTTGCGCTGCTGTACGAAGGAGAACGCTGGAGGTCGAGAATCGACAACCTGCTGCCGCACACTGCACGAATGAGCGAACGACGACTGGCGACCTGCGGCGGCGACAGTGCTGATAGCGGTCGGCGGTCGACAGTGCTGGCAGAGGTGTTGACGACTAGAACAATAATTCGGGTTGCAATCTCTTATATATACACGTTTAGCGACGGAATTTTTAATCTGTCGCTATATATAGCATAGCGACAGATTAAAAATTCCGTCGCTAAGTTTTAGTAAAAAATTGCTAATTCATCAAATAAACCTGCGACATCATGTTCTAGCGACGGATTTTATTATCCGTCGCTAATATAACGACAAATCTAAAATCCATCACTAAATATATCGATGAATATGAAATTCGTCGCTACATATAGCGACGCATCATAAAATCCGTCGCTAGATTTCATTTTAAAAAATTCTTAGCCCGATCTCCGTTAATCCTATAGTGACGGAAATTGAAATTTTCGTCGCTATATTTCATTAAAATCGTGCTTTGTTTTTTAAAAGCAAAATAAACTCGGGAATAATGATCTAGCGACGGATTAGAATCCGTCGCTATATTTAGCGATGGACCCTAAAATCCGTCGCTAGAGCATTATTTTCGGGTTTATTTTGTTTCTAAAAAATTGAGCGCGAAATTGTTGACAAAATCTGTCACTAATTTGTCTCAATTTTATGCGCAACAATTTATTGCTAAAATTAGCTACAAATTTAACGACAACATTTTTCGTCACAAAATACCGTCGCTAACTTTCAATTTTTTAAAATAAGTAAATCTGCCGCTATGTCATTGTTAAATTAGCAACGGAATGAATCCGTCACTATTTATGTGTTTTTTTTTGTAGTGACAAAACAGGTTCAAAAATAGATAAATCATGCACAGGTCTACAGAATATAACATAAAATAATGGAGATACACACATAATATCATTAAAAAAACAACTTAGGGACATTTAGGAGTAGATAATGAAAGCATATATAGCATAAGAGAACTACGAAAATTTTCAGATAAAATATCAAAAGAAAAACAAATCCTAGACTCAGGTATTGAGGGAATACCAACTAAATAATAAGAAAATAGACAGTAGCAATATTCCCAAGTGTTTTTCTCAACTTCTAATGATGCACTTAGTTCGATAAAAAAAATTTAGGGTTTTGAATTTTGGGATTCCACCTTTAAACAAAGTTCTGGATCTGAAATAGAGAGCAAAATTTTATTCGAAAAAAATATAACTTATTGAATTATAAAATACCTAATTTTATTTCAATGATTACCCTTCAATCTTGAATTTGGAGATTCTCTAGTCCAATCTCTTTATCTTCAACTAATTGCCGAGTACCATTTTTCCCTTGAGCTGCATTTGGTATTAACTGGTATATAAAATATATTTTCCTAACCCACACTTGTTTTACAAACGGTGCAATATGTTTGTAAGTGTACTTCTCAGCCCTTTGATCCTTACAAAAATAGAAGCATTCTGGTCTGGTGTGGTCACATAACTTGCAATAATGACAAATTGGATTATAATGTTTATAGTTGATTTTAGTTTGTCATACTTTACCATAACCTTGCCGAGTTGTGCTTGATTCAGGAATATCTAGATCAGGTCCAAACGCCCTGACAAAGACAATGTTGTCTTTGTTTTAATCACCAGTGAATCTTAGACCAAAATTCGTAGTAGATTGTCTTCCCGAATCAAGGATCTGATCAAGTGTAGAAGTGTTGTCCATCATCTTGTTACGTTTCTTTAGAGTTTACAGCTCTTGTTTTAGCTTTTCTTCACGATCGAGGCTTGCTTTCAGGAGTATATCTCTATCAATAACCTGATTTGTGTACACTTTACTAGTATTTTCTAATATCCCAACCTGACTAGACAAAGAGCAATTAGCTTCAAGTAAAATCTCTCATTTGGAGTACAATTTTTTTTTGTTCTAATTCATAAGAAAGAGTAGGTAATTTCAAATCTTCAACTGAATTGTATTCACCGCTTTCTAAGTCAGCAACCTCTTCAACTGGAATGTTCGTGAAGCAGAAGGTTTGTAGTTTTAAACACCTATTTTTGGCACACTTTTCGATGTGTTCGGGCTTGATCCTTTCTGATTTGAAAACTTACCATTTTAAGTGCGGTTTTTCTGTTTAAACTGATTCAAAAACTAAGAAAATTGTTTAGTTAATAACACAATTTGATCATCACCTATTTCATCTGGATCGGATGTTGTATCTTGTCCTCCAACGTTAAATGCAACATTTTTTTTTTTGTTTTTTGGTGTGATCAGTAAGAATCTCCATTTTGTAGGTTTTGAGATTCCTCATTTGTTGAGCAACTGTTTGATTCTCCTAACTTGCATTTTCTTGATTCACAGTTACCTTCATTCTAAAGCGTTGTAGCAAAGATCGTAGAACTTTCTTGATCAGTTTTTGTTGAGAAAATGGTTCACCAAGCACGGCACCTCTATTTGCAAGTTCTTGATCATGTTCATTAAAGCTTACAAGCAATGTCATCGTATTCATTCATTCGAAGTTCCTCAAAGTCAGATTGGACTAATTGAAGCTTTGACTGTCTGACAGAATTAGTGCCTTCGTAGGTAGTTTCTAGAATTTTCCATGCAGTTTTGCTGAGTTACAACATGTGACTAAAGTAATTTGGTTTTCATGCATTAGAGAAAAAAATAATGTCAAGAGCTTTATTATTATAGCCTGCTTATGTCATTTAAGCTTCATTACACTCTATTTCGAGTTTGAGCACATGTGTATCTTGTGGAATTTCTCCAGTCTTGGTAGGATGTTTCCACCCGGTTAGTACGACTCTCCAGATACGTTCACCTTGAGCTTTATGTGCATTCTGGTACATGCTTTCTAGTAAGCGTAATTATCACTTGTTAATTCGAGAGGCTGTCTATTCATTCTGGAACACTTAACAAACGATAAGTATGAACAAAATAAAATAAATAAAACTATTAAACACATAAACATAAAATGATTTCTTGAGTTCAAGAAACACGATGCAGCCAGATCGTTTAGACTAATAATTTAAGTCTCCGGGCTCTGATACTAATTGAAATTGAATCGTGAGTCTTGAATGCAAGTTAATCCTACAAGTTCTTACTCAAAAAGAACCAGGACACAAGAAATTGGTTACGCTGTTCGGAGTAATCATCCTACGTCTGTGAGGTAACTCAACGTATACCCAATCCATTAGAAGATCGCCGAAGATTACAATGTTGGAATACACCACCAAAATAACAAAAGGCACTAAACCAACTTCTAAAATCTTCATCATCAAACATTGAGCTTCATACATTGCATGCCAATTCGTTTTCAAACCTTCACCAGCATAAAGGAATATCACCAGGATAATATCTAGCAATTCTAACGTTTCTCAAGAAAGATTAGCAAATAGATTTTACACTTTTTAGCATAAAAAATGAGTAATGGCTTCCACATTTTCATGCTTATTTATAGTAAAACAAATGTAACCTCTATTTCAAGAAACCAGCACCTTCAGTTCCTCACATCATGCAGAGCCAATAAATTCAAATATCCAGTCCAAATACTCTATCCATATAGAAAAAATAAATAGATAGTACGGTATAAAATTATACTGAGTAAACTATCTCTGAAACAAAACTCCCTGCTTAGCTTTTTGTTGATAATTCTAATCAAAGGCAATGACATTTAAACATACACTAACAATATATAATAATATTTTTGACAAAATAATTAGCTAATTATAAAGTGGGTAATCTGTGTATCATATGTACAATTACAAAAGTAATTCGCAAGTTAGGATCAATACCGACGTCGTTTAGGTTCCGACCCATCCTTGTTCTTTTACTCTGCACAGTATCGTCGAAATAAAATGATGCAAAGTGTGTTGACTCTTCAAGCATATACGCATAAACAATTGAACCTTCAACATATCTCTTAGTTTTCATTTTGGACTTTAAGTGATTGAAGAATCGTTCAAACGGATACATCCAACTATATTTGATAAGGACGATTTTCACACATCCATCAAGTATCAAATCATAGTGTAGAGTTAAGATATCATTCCACTGGAGATAATGGTTGTAATGTTTGGAATTGATGCAAAGTGGAGTTAATAAGCACAAGCAAAACTATCCTTATTGGAGCTAGGCCTATCCTTAATGATTTGGTTTGATATGATTGAGCTAATAACAAATAAGACAAGTATAACAAAGGACCGGGATTTGGTTGATTCAAGCTAATTAAGATGTCAAATAAGGGTAGGCAACTGAGGCAGTCACAAATCATCTGAGGCGGCCCATACCCATCATCATTATGGGCCTACGGAGTAGGGTAGGCAACCCAACTTGCAAAAAAACAAAAAACAAAACAAAAAAAAGTGAGCCTGCAGAGCAGGGTAGGAATCCCACATCTCGTACGGGGCCCATGAGGCATGGGAGGCAGCTCATATGCATCATCATGCTAGGCTTACATAGTAGGGTAAACAGCCCACATGCGTATCACCTGGCCTGTAGGGTGATAAGCTCCCAAGATACCCATTATTTGAGTATAATTTAGGGTGCTTTGTAACGTTTTTAGTATCCTTACATGATAAATTTGTGATTAAATGTGCTTTAAATTCACTAACCGCACGCAAAGCTACCTTTAGCATAAATTGAGTCGATACAGGAGTCCCGGGGGCTATTAGGAACGAAGACCGAGCTCAAGGAACGAACCAAGCAAGTCCGGAGCCCCGAAGGACCCAAACTGACCTCCACACGCGCGTTGGTGCGCGTGGCCACGTTCCAGTAGCCATCCACGCACGGCCACACGCGTGTGGAGGGGCGTGGAATTGACACTCCGCGAAATTCTTCCTAGGGCTACATTTCGGAGACTATTTAAACCCCTTGATAGAATTTCAGAAAGTTCTTGCAATATTTTTCATTTCCTAGAATAGTTTAGCTTAGCTTAGAAAAACTCTCCTTGTAGCAAGACAACAAGCTTAGATTGAAGGAACACTTCAAATCTAGGTGAATTCTATTACATCTTAATCTATTTTACTATTTTGTTCTTGGATTGAATTAGCTATTGTTTTGAATTCTTTATCATGGGTGGCTAGTTTAATCTAGGGATTTGGATTGTGTGAAGATATGTTGCTAGTGTGATGATCTTATATCTTATTTTGGATCTAAATGCTTGGATTGTTGGAATATCTATTATTGTCTATTGATTGTTGTTTTGATGATATTTTTTTTGGATTTGGCCAATCTAGATGAGAGATTGAGCTCTTGACTCTTTCATGTCTTTGATTAGAGTTAGGATTAAAACTTTGTAACAATCATAGATCCTATGGACTTATTAAGAATAGTAGGATAGTGTGTAGCTAAAGTGTTTGATAAAATGTCTCTTAGGACTTTGGTTGCTTAAAGGCACTCCTAGGTCCAAGAAGCCTTAGTACACAAAGGTGGAAGAGGACTAAGAAGACACACTCCTGAATAGCCAACATCTTTGCTTTGTTTATCCATTACCTTAGACACACTAGGATGCAACATAGATGAGCATTATCCAATCCCTACCTCCTTACATACATTTATTCACACTTGTTTTTACCCCTTTTTCTCACACAAACCTTATGAACTTTTTCACTCTCAAATCGTCATTCACCACGCTCAAATCTATTACATGACTCAATCACGTGAACGCGCGAACACTTGACACACCTCCACTCGGGGAGTCATTGACTTTCTGTTTTAACACACACACATCTTTTGACAGCTCAACCCCACGTAAAACTGCATCCCGTCATAGGGAAGGGTACACAGTCCAACGTCAAAAAAAAAAAAATCATGGTCAATGCATTATCCCGCTTCTCAGCGGTCGACATATTATTATCTCGCTTCTCAACGGTTGACATATTTTTATCCTACTTCTCAGCAATCGACATATTTATATCCCGCTGCTCAGTGGTCAAAATATTATTATCCCGCTTTTCAACGACTGACATATTATTATCTTGCTTCTAAGTAGTGGTCGATATATTATTATCCCGCTTCTCAATAAACAACTTATTTCTATCCCATTTCTCAGCAGTTCGACATATTATTATCCTCTTTCTTAGCGATCAACATATTATTATCCCATTTCTTAACAATCAACATATTATTATCCAAGTTCTCAATGGTCGACATATTATTATCTCACTTCTTAGCAATCAGCATATTATTATCCCGCTTCTCAACAGTCGACATATCTTATCCTGCTTCGCTGCGGTCAATGCATTTAATCCTACATCTCAGCGGTCAATGCATTTAAGTCACCCCAAGGGTCGAGGCGGCTCAGGGAGCCCACGCGAAGGTATGATGACAAAAATCTCTTTCTTTTTCATACAGGGTATGTGTTAGAGCTAAGTCCTATTAACAAACCGCATGTAGGGAAGGTCACAGAGACCGAGCATCAGGTTATCCTCTCTAGTCAAAAGGGTGAATGCGTGTAAAAGGTCGGGAGTGTCTATACTTTCTTTCCCCGTCAAAGACAACCAAAGAAAATGTGGGACTCGTAATGGGGTCATGGAACCCGGGACCCATTTTATTGGATAAATCTTGACCCAATGGGGGGAGGGGGGTCCATTTTTTTTGCTAAGAATGAAGGAAGTATGGTGGCCCAAATGGAAGGAATAAAATGCTAAGCTAAATAGGTGTAGCCAACAAAATTCAAACCTACACCCTATGGGATTACAACACAAACACGAACCACCCAAGCTAGCTACTCAAATCTCATATACCAGAATGTAGGATGCACTACTTACCCTTATGAATATTGCTGATATCTAGGTAGTGGGGGTACACATGTATGCCCAATAATGAAGGCAAACCAGAATTGTACATTTATCGATCATCTGGAAGGTTTTCAACACTATATAAGGGGTTTGATGTCCCCCTTTAGACATCACCTTTGGGATAGTTAGACCATTACAACACTCATGGCTTAGTGGCTTGTGGTCCAAACCTTCTACCCATACACCAAGGTTCGATTGGCTACCTTTTAGTGCTAAAATCTCAGCTTTACACATATCATTCTAGGCTTAGCGCCCCAAGCAATAATATTACTATTTTCCTACCCCCTCCATTCTATACTTTCGTACTCAATTTATGGTGGATCTGGTCCCAACAAGACCATTAGTGTATATATATATATATATACACACACACACACACATATATATATATATATCATATATATATATATATGTATGTATATATATATATATATATGTATGTATGTATGTATGTATGTATGTATGTATGTATGTATGTATGTATGTATGTATGTATGTATATATATACATGCGCGCACACACACACACATTCACATGGTGGATTGGGTGGGGTTCTATGCAGATTTTGTACATAAAATTGAACGTGAATCCAACCCTATCCACCATGAATTTAATTTTTAAGACCCACCCAACTCACCAACAAATATATATGTATGTATGTATGTATGTATGTATGTATAGACACACACACAAACGCACGCACACACATTTACATGGTGGGTTGGGTGGGGTTCTATGCGGGTTTTGTACATAAAATTGAACCTGAATCCAACCCTATCCACCGTAAATTTAATTGTTAAGACCCACCCAATCCACTAACCACTATCATCCAAAAATATCCGATCCATGCGTGGTGGATTTTGGTGAATATCCATGTGACGGATTGAAATTGACATCCCTAGTCAAGTTGGTCAAGTTGTTGGCTTGATAAACACAAGGTTTCAAGTTCGACTCCCAGTGAAAATCTCAACAAGTTGATCAACTTGTTGATTTGAGCTAATTAGTCACATCATCAAGTAATAATGACTGTGGGTTCCTTTATCATCCAAAAATCATATGAGGTTTAGGTTTCCTTTGTCGTAGATCTATTGTCACTCATTCCACAACTATAACATTCTCTGATTTATTTTTATTTTATTTTTTCAATTTTCAAATGAAAAATGGGCTACTCTTTTGAGCCCCTTATAATTGGGTAATTACTACTCCGTATTAATTAGTCCACTTAAATCTTTCTATGTTTTAGTGTTTTACGATTTCGTCATTTCTTCCTCAATGAAGCTAGATAGTCATGCAGCAAAGCTCTCTACTTTAAAAAAGTAACAAAAAAATGTTAAGTATAATTGCCCAACCCTCGTGGAGCAGGTTAGGGTTACTTGAACCCTAGCCCGCGGACTTTGCATGTAATGTAATGTTTCAGATCCACTAATAATAGAATATCGGACTTGACCTTCCAAGTCTCTGTCTAACACATCGTTGGCTTCATTGCATCTTAGTGTATGCCATTGGAAAATCTTCGTAAAGGTTGAATTAAATATTTAAATATAATATTTGACTTTCATAGAATAAAATACCGAATATAACTAGACTCATGAGTAATCAACAACAAAAATGTCAAAATACAAAATATGAACAAAATCCTTCATTAGAAACAAATGGTAAGCATCACCAATATTGCTAGTTTGCTACATGATCTGATTATTTTTTTTTTATCAAAAGTTTTTTCACCATCTAACCCTCTTTTACTCATTGGGCCGGTTACCATGTCCATAAATTTCCTGCCTACCTCACATGTTGCATTAAAAAAAAATTAATGCTTAATAAAATATAAATCACACAGTAACGCATTAAATGGTGAAAATATTTGATCTCCATAACATGATCCAAATATATATATTTAAAAAAATAAAATAAAAATTAAAGAGTAAGGGTACCACTTCTGTGAGACCGTCTCACGGATCTTTATTCGTGAGACGGGTCGGGTCGGATCAAAACACCATGCAAATGTCACACTTATATGTGCAAATGTCATACTTATATGCTCAAATATAATACTAATCAGGAATACAATTTTTGTTACTTATAAGTGAAAAAGTATTACATTTTCCATAATAAGTAATGTTGACAAGTTTTCTTTACTTATAAGGGAAAATATAATATTTTTGAGGAAAAATGTAATACTTTTAAATCGAAATGTAAAAGTATTGTATTTTCCCTTAAAAGTATAACAAAATTTTGATTCCTGATTAGTATTACATTTGAGCATATAAGTATGACATTTGTGCGTATAAGTGTTACATCTACATCTTGATCCGATCCGGCCCGACCCGTCTCACGGTGAGACGGTCTCACCCAAATTTTTGCCAAAGAGTAAAGATCTCGAACGATGTATTTTAACATGCTCTTTCTTACATAAAAAGATTTTCTTTACTACACAATATGGTACACCCACATATTACATAAAAAGATTTTCTTTACTACACAATATGGTACACCCACATACAAAGGAGTATTATTTGAACATACATATATTTATATATATATATATATATATATATATATATATATATATATATATATACACACACACACACACACAAAAGTATTTATTCAGTAATTATGGTCGTATTTACTCTCCTTCAATTTATTACAACATAATATAATCTCCTTAGCTTATTGGTTGATTAGTTGTTAATTAGATTTAGGGCATGGAGAATTGGAGATCATCATAGTACTTGTAAATCCATCCTTCAATTATATCATGTGATGTGTTGCGTTGTTTCATCAACCATTCCGGATCTGTTTTCTTAGCTGTAAACATATCTAGAGCATGCGATCCTGAAAATCATTATTAAAAAAAATAAAAATAAATAAATAAATAAATAAAACAACAACAACAAATCAATTGGCATGTGAAACTTATTAAAAAAAAAATTAAGGTAGAGTGTTCAATTGACACCTTAAAATATCCTGAAATTTATACTTTTGGATATATATATATATATATATATATATATATATATATATATATATATATATATAGAGTTTATTACCGAAATGGTCGCTCGACTATTGCAAAATTACCAATTTGGTCCTCGACAATTTTTCGTGCCCAATTAAGTCCATCGACTTTGAAAAATTTAACCAATTTGGTCCTCCGTTTATTTTGCCGTTAAATATCCGTTAAATCGGGACCAAATTGGTAATTTTGCTATAGTCAATGGACCATTTCAGTGAAAAATTAATTACCAATTTGGTCCCTATTTAACGGATGTTTAACGGCAAAATAAACGGAGGATCAAATTGGTTAAAATTTTCAAAGTCGAGGGACTTAATTGGGCATGAAAAATTGTTGAGGACCAAATTAGTAATTTCGCAATAGTCGAGGGACCATTTTGGTAATAAACTCTCTCTCTCTCTCTCTCTCTCTCTCTCTCTCTCTCTCTCTCTCTCTCTCTCTCTCTATATATATATATATATATATATATATATATATATATATATATATATATATATATATATATATATATATATGTCAGCTCAAATGTGGCAAGGTCTTAACGTGCAGGTCGCACCATTAGGTATGCAAAAACGCACCTACAGTGTTAGGAAACGCACAACAAAGAAATGCATCAATGCACCACAAAAAGCACCATTAGATACGCATAAACGCACAACACAATGTTGGGAAACGCATCATTAGGGGTGTTGAGGTATGATGCATTTTTTTTTGTGGTGCGTTGGTGCATTTTATTGTTGTGCGTTTCTAACACAATTGATTTATTTTTGCATACTTAATGATGTCCGGCCGCACGTTAAGGCTTGGCGGCACTGGAACTTGGCTATATATATATGGATGAGTTCTGGTGCGGAAACTTTCGAAGGTGCAGTTAGATTTGAGCCATTGATCAAATTTAGATCAACGGCTAAAAACATTGAAAATTTATAAAAATAAAATAAAATAAAAACATGCATATATCAACTAGTACACAAACCTATACTCACTTCTATACTCAATCTTGTACTCAATTCTATACTTAATCTTGTACTCTTTGTGGTGTTACTTTCTTTCACCCTTCCTTCAACAACTGACGCACCTTAAGCATATAAATTATGCACCTTAAGAAGGAAAACCATGCACCTAAAACTTTAGATCGACACAATCAAGTTTTCACGACTAACACACTTTAAGTACACAAACCACGCATCTTAATTAAGAAGGCAAACCACACACCTTAAGAAGTAAAACAACGCACCTAAAACTAATACGCACCTTAAGTTATCAATTGAAAAACTGACTCACCTTAAGCACAGAAACCACACACCTTAAGAAGGAAAACTATGCACCTTAAGCACAAAACCTACGTACCTTAAGCACAAAACTTACGCACCTTAAGTTCTCAACTGCATAAGTGACACACCTTAAGCACAAAAACCACGCACCTAAAGAAGGAACACAACGCACCTTAAGCACAAGACCTCCGCACCTTAAGCACAAACCCTACGCACCTTAAGCACAAGACCTAGCACCTTAAGCACAAACCCTACGCACCTTAAGTTTGACCCATATGGAAAATGACCAAATTGCGACCGCGTTTTTTTAAATGTTGTTAGTCCTAGTTGGACGTTGATTTTGACAAGATCAATGACTCTCCTCTCACCGCACAACCACATATGAGAAGATCAACCGCACACAAACTGAATTATATATGTGTGTGTGTGTTTCTAAATAAAAAAAAATATGTTGAATGTACCGTTTTTGGTAACAACGGCAATTATGCTGTCCGATATGTCTTCCAGTATCCTATAAAATTAGAAGCAAAAATCACAATAAGAAATGATTTTGGTCTTTTGGTTAAAATAATGAGTCAAATAATATATTGATAAAACAAATACATCACACTGATACACTAAATTTCTTACTTTACCGTTAAAAATATCTTTTTATAATTATCAGCAGGTTAAAACTCATCGAAATAATTATTAATATATGTATAAAACGATATAGAGATCGAGAGCAAGGAATTTAGTAATATGTACCCTCCAGCACTCCAAGGATCTCTCAAACCATTCGTGAATACGATGTTGCTTCCAAACCTTTTCAGCACTAATTTTATGTCCTGGAATGTTATTACAATGAATATTATTACCATCATTAAACTTTGTTTATTTATTTTTTACATTAAAGAAAAAAAAAAAGACATACATGGCCTCCAAAATAGGTTGTGAGCCAATGAGGTCTGGGTGGAACACCGTATGCACTCTTACATTGCTCGATGTAGCTTTCAATGTCAAATGAACTTGGAGGGAACATGGTGTCATTACCAGTGCTAATAGTGAACACAAGATCACTGCAAGTCTATTTCACAAATTATTTAATAATCTTTAGTTAATAAATATGGACTTCCTTATACTACGTATTTAATATCGATTTAAGATCAGTATTACTAATTACTTTTGATCACTGTTGTAAAAATCAGCCTAGGTGCTAGGCGTCCTTAGAGCAAGGCCAATTACCCCCTAAATGGACGGCCGCCTAGGCGCCCAACTTAACCGACTCGGCCAAGTTGACGGCAAACTTGACCAAGTAGCCGACTTAACTTGGCCGAGTCGGTCTTGCTAATTTTTATTTACTTATATATATATATATATATATATATATATATATATATATATATATATATATATATATATATATATATATATATATAGAGGGTTGACTTCATATGAGACAACTGAGACGGTGCGACAACGTGAGTGCACTATATACACCCACACACGTGCACTATTTTTTTAATAGTCAAGCCGTCTAGGCTCTAGGCGCTCCTCTATCACCTAACTAGCGCCTAGCGCCTACTGCAACCATGTTTTTTATGGGTGTTACGTTCAATAATAATGAGATCAGAATAGATTTTTTGAATTGTCAAAATCACTGAAAAAATATTTTGTACCAGAATTCCTAGGTTTCTACTGCCAACCGTGAATCAAATAATAAAATTGATTGTATTAAGGTTATAATTAAATAGTTATGTGAGCACATACCTGCCAACTCCAACTTAAAAGTGAATTGCTATCGGTTAGCCTACTTGCATTTATATAACAAGAGCTATTGCCTGCAATGGCAACTAGACCGGCAAATATTCGATCCAATATGTCCGTTTCATTTCGAGCTTCATCGATGCCACGGCATATCATATCAACGGGATAGATTGGTGGAATGTCAAATTTTGCATTTTGTACGTATATGGCCATTAGGTATGATGTGAGATCCGATACATCACTTAGATTTCTGAAACAAATATATAAAAATTATATAAAAATTAGTGTGTGTGTATGTGTATTGGATCATACAAGAACAAGACTTTAGGAGAAAATTAGAAACCAATTTCAGCTTTACATCTGGAAAATCTGATGGACCAGTTCAATTTTTTTTAAACGCGTGGCCTTTTTATAATTATCACCACTTTTACTTTGCAAACTTGAATACTAAAATTTGCACTTCTCACAATTTTTCAATTTTGCACATTTAGTATATATTAACATATTTCACATTAACAAATTAAAAGATTACACTTGCAAAAATGCGAAAGTGAATTATTGCACTTAGGGTTTCGATTTTAGAGTTTATGACTTAGTTTTTGGCTTAGTGGTTTACTTTTTACTGCTTTCTAGTCTAGCATTTATGGTTTAGATATAAAATTTAGCTTTTTCTTTGATTTTAAAAATTTATCCAGGTTTGCATATTTAGTTGTTACATATTGTAGATTTAGGTGTTCAAGTTTTTAAAGCGAAGTTGACAATAATTATGACAATGTCACAGTTTTGTTTTCTTTTAATTTGACAAGATCCATCCAATTTTTACATATGTAAGGCTAAGATTGATTTTTAGTCTTTTCTTGGGGGTGTGTTCTGATGGGATCCTCAACTTCACCCCTCCCCGCTCTCTCTCTCTCTCTCTCTCTCTCTCTCTCTCTATATATATATATATATATATATATATATATATATATATATATATCAAGTGAGAACTTATGGACAAATCCAAACCATTGATCTAGTAGATCTAACAGTTGAAAATAAACAAAACTTTATAATATTTATGAAAATGACCCCGCTCAATTTTTTACTTGATTTCCATTCATCAGATCTTGCAGATTAATGGTTTGAATATGTCGATAAGTTGTCCTCTGGTGAGTGGTTCTCATATGATTAATGATGCGGAACAAGAATTGAAGCAATAATGGTTAAATACATGAATTCTAAGAGACATGCAGTTTGGTGGCTAGTTTTATTGAAACTTGGATTAGGTTTAAATATTCTTAATATTTGTAATTCTCTTTATGATTATTTTACTTTTCCATGCATGCTTTTAATGTTTGCAACTCTTCAGTTTTACTAATTATCTATTTAAACAGACTTTTGTATTCAGAAGTTGATGTTGAATATTATTGAAAGTGTTTGAGTTTGATTTATATTATTTATGTTCTTTTGGTTCCCCTTGTCCTACATCAGTTGGTATTCAGAGCCTCAAGTTCCTAGGCGACAACCGAGATAGCGGCATAGCCCTCTCCACTTGTCACGACCCAAGATGGCACAAGGCGGTATCAACAACAAGGGTAACAACCCATCCTTCGGCGGTGACCGTGGAATGGATTGCTTTCGGGCAGCTTATCAAGCATATTGTGAGAACGTTAATCACGAGTTTCAAGAAATTCGTAACATTCTCACGAACATAAGCCTTCGGTTAGATGGTAATGGTGTAACTCCAGGCATTATTAATGATAGGAATCCACCAACAAACCATGTGGGCAGAGGTCGACAACATCTCCAATACCATCAGCTACCAACTTTGAAAGCTGAAGCTATTGTTTCACAGTCCAAGCAACAAAAGCCGCCAACAATTGTATAGCCATGCCCATCAAACTATGAACCACTACAGCATACTATTCACAACAATTCTTGCAATTTCCAGTCTGTAGCCATAAATAATGCCGACCCATCTAGAATAATCCCTTCAACAAAGTCAAGTGGTGAGGCCTCTACAAAGAAATCATACCTGAACTCTAGCACCACACTGATAAGTGGAAATTGTTTCAGCTGTGGGGAGCTAGATATTCATTGCTCCGACGATGGTAGAGTTCGAATGTCTTCTAATATCATAAAAGAATATGTTGAGGATGATGGAGAAGGGGATGTCTATGATGTAATGGAGGTTAAAGTGGTAGAAGAAGTAAGAGATCATGTGAATTCTGGTATGCAACAACGCCATCTTTTATATGCAGAAGAGAAAAGTTCCAACCAACACAACATTTTTAGGACCTACGACATCATGTTCGAAAAAGTGTGTAAGCTTACCATGGATGATGGAAACTGGTATAACATCAATTCCAAAGTCCTTGATGGGCACCTTGGCCTGGAAATTGAAACTCAACCAAAACTGTACACAATGGAGGTTGATAAAAGGTATGAAGGCATTGTGAGGTGGGTGGTCATTGACCCTGGGGTGTACCCAAAACAATCCATGTCTGCTCATGAATTTTACTGGCATTAAGTGGATTCTAGAAATTTGAAGGTTGAAGCATTTACAGAAAATGTCATGACACACAGGGAAATCAAAGTCAAGGTAAACTCTACAGGCTCTAAACATTGGGCTCGGACTAATCATTGCAAACAAGTTTTTACAACTAGAAGGGAGGTTATGATCTTTTTAGGAAAGGAACAGGTGCCTACAAGAATATCTCACAGATTGAGTCCTAAGAGATATAGTTATTTTAAGGTTCGTAAAAAAAAAAAATTTGAAGGCACTCAACATGGTTATATTTTCATATATCACTCGGCCACTCCGGTGAGCTGATCGAGGGGGCATTGTATTTTTGACGACTCGAGGGCGAGTCTTTCGCAACCAAGGGAGAATGATGCGGAACAAGAATTGAAGCAATAATGGTTAAATACATGAATTCTAAGAGACATGCAGTTTGGTGGCTAGTTTTATTGAAATTTGGATTAGGTTTAAATATTCTTAATATTTGTAATTCTCTTTATGATTATTTTACTTTTCCATGCATGCTTTTAATGTTTGCAACTCTTCAGTTTTACTAATTATCTATTTAAACAGACTTTTGTATTCAGAAGTTGATGTTGAATATTATTGAAAGTGTTTGAGTTTGATTTATATTACTAGTTTTATTTTACGCGCTTTGCGCGAAAACTTGTGCCCAATGTTTAAGTTCGATTAGTAAATCATTTTGAAATAGATAAATTGTATTTGTAAAGTCTTTTTTTTTTTTTGAGTTGACAAAGTTTCATAAATATTCACGTAAATTTTATTTTATTGATGTATTTGAAATTTACACAAAGAAATGCAAATTCATTATGATGAATATATACATTTGTAATGTTAAGTAAATGTATTGAACATTCTATTACAACTATATTCTGCATGCATTATTTAGTTAATATGTATCTTCCATTAATAAAATTTAAATTAAGAATGTGTTAATTGGTATGTGCACATTTCACTCATCTTTTTTCTTTCTTTCTATAGTATATGGAATGAATATTTTTTTTTGGTAGATTAACAAATTCACAAATTCACAATCTATTTCATCAAATTAACTCAACATATGCAATGAAAGAATATCAATTCATTTTCAAAATTCCTTTCTTGTCTTTTCACCTTACCATAGATACCTATGATAATTATTATTTTTTAGTTCTATAACACAATATTAGCTCTCGGACTTAATTCGTAATTAACGTAGTGATTTTTATAGAAATGAAAATAATTGACAATGAATTAACGAGAATATCATACTGAAGCCAAATAAAACACAGATACACTTATTTTCAAAAAAAACACAGATACACTTTGCGTTTTAATTACGAAAATATCATCCTAATTTAAATTGCACACGTTTGAACTAAAAAAATAATAAAATAAATCTTGACCTTTGTATTAAAATACTTCGTAATAAATTAAGGTAATTTTAGCCCAAGTCTGTATTACAGGAGAATAACCTTCAACCATTAGTCCATGGCAACAAGAAAGTACATTCTCCTGCACATAATGTACCATTTATCATATAAGCACTCGTGCAGTACTAATCATATTTATTGAAAATATATTGTGTATCCCATACTCTTTTCTGCACATGGAATTTGAAAGAACTTAATCAAAAGCTAGCATAAGCATTGGGTCATTGGCAATAGAATACATACTTTATACGAAGTACTTGACAGGCATACATGTATAAATTATGAATATTTTGAAATCTATATTAATATTCACTCACTTCTAGATTTGTGTTTTCCTTTGAGAAGGTTATATAAACTTTAATGAAAGGAAAAAAGTGTAAAAAAAATGGTAGAAAGAAAAAAGGAAAAAGAAAGGAAAAGAAACAAAACAAAACTCAATAAAAAAAAAAAAAAAAAAAAAAAAAAAAAAAAAAAAAAGCACGGTAGAATCAAATAAGCAAGCTCCCAAATTGATTCCTAACAAAATTTCATCCTCCTTTATCTCAAGTGCTGCACCAAAAGGTGGTCATGATAGCCAGGGCTATTTGACAAAACAGGCTAACATCTCAACAACTATGGACCATAGGTTTAAATAGTCTGAGGCCGAGAGAAGTTTGACCTTTCTACCAACTAATCATAAATTTTTAGACTATGGAACTACCTCTATTTGGGATACAATCATCATATTGTAATATAATAAAAAACAAAAAACAATTTACAATAACTTGCCTGATCCCAAGTCTTTAGAGATATTGAGTTTGCGCAGCAAACCATGCTTCCATTCTGCATATGTACCACTGCATCACTTCATCGGCAAGTCCATCTTGCCTTAGTTCTGGATATCTGTCCAGTACGATTGATATTGCTTGCTAAACTGACATGTCTTGACTATGTTCATCCCTCACTTTCTCAGTCTATAGGAGCCAAAAACGGATCATCACAATTAATATAAGAAAACATACAGCTCATGGAAGATTATAAAAGTAAAAAATAGAAATAATAATTCAAGGAAAGCATACCTCTTTGGGAACAATTTTTCTAAATGCATCTCCATCCAACTTCAACAACTGTTGAGGAACTTGCTTGCCATCAATACCAAATGGCATAAAACTGTAAAATAGTGGCGCAAATAACCCAAGGCTCATTGTATCAATCTGTTAGGCTTAAGCCACCCTATGGGTATAGCAACTAAAGAGTACTTTCTTATGTAAGAAAACTGATACTGAATCACCAAAAAAGTAAATAATAATAATAATAATAATAATAATAATAATAATAATAATAATAATAATTAAGTGTCAATGAAACTTTGACTGAGATGATCTACAGGTGCACAAGTAATGCACTGATACCATAGATGATCTGTTGAAAGGTAAGTTACCTCTCAAGATCATGGTCATACAGTACAGAGTTGTCACCATGTAGCCTGAAACAAAATATGCTTTCTTAAGTTAGTGATCTGTAATATAAATATATAATAAAATATTGTGGCCAACAATTATAAAAAGGAGCACACCAAAACACAAAATATCCAGTATTTATTGTTCCTAACTAAATCAAATAGTAGTTATATAACCAAGCTCATTGAACCTACATGTCAAGATGCAGAAAAGTGCATTCTGGATAAAACTTTTGAAATAGAAACACTTACCATGATGCTCTCATGTCAATAGGGCAACCAAACGAATAGTCAGTTTGAATACGTCCACCAATTCTATCTCTTGATTCCAGCAATATCGCCTAGTACAATACCATATAGCCTTTGTTACAGTGAAATTGGTCCCAAAAAAAGTAAGTTTCCAGCCAATGAGGATAAGATAAACGAATTCAATCTACCTTGAAATATGCATTCTGGAGGACACGTGCAACCGCTAAGCCTGAAATACCTCCACCAATTACAATTACAGATGGAGAAGACTTAAAATTGTCTGCCAGTGTGGGAGGTAAATGTACCTATCAACCAAACAGCAAAACATCAGAAAAAAAGAATGAAACTCTTTACAAAATGGATGTAAAAGCACAGCAGACCACTAAAAAAAGAAAAAAAAAAAAAAACAGGTAGGACTTCATGGCTGGTTAGGCACTTCAAAACAGAATGCACAAATTATTATATTTCTCATGTTTTTCAGTCACCACCAGAAAGACACATGCAGTGCTAGAATATATCAAGTGTCGGCCTCAAGTTTAGACATTAAGATGCTAAGATCAGAATCTGTGATGATCATGGTCTATAATGAGAACTATGATCCCTTCCCATGACCATGATCATGGTCTATAATGAAAACTATGATCCCTTCCCAGGACCATGCAATTAGACATCCATGTAACAGTTTTGCAACTAAGCACACACATGATTCCTTTTTCCCACACCTTTGCAAACATTACAAAATACAATAAGTAAATTGTAATAGTCATCTTAATCTGCACTTTCATCTGACAGGCATTAGCTGGAAAATTGTGATTTTTCAAATAAAGCATAAAAGTAAATTAAACACCAGTAATTCCTTCCATTTATAACATTTAAAAATTCTGAAATTTATATGTGCTTTCTAAGCAATCACAGTGAAACAAGTATGCGCGAACTCCAAATATGGATTTTATTAAACATAATACTTCGACTAACAATTACGATAATTATAACCAGTAGTATATAACAAATGCATCTAATTTGCAACCAATAACAATGATTCAGAACAACTACTTAAAAATTAGGCTTTAATCAATAAATTTACCTTTGACGAATAAAATTAGAAGAAACCATGCAATCATCACTCCACCTGAACTTTGAGCCGCGATCAATGATCAAACCCATTGAGTCCCTTTAATTGCTTCAATTCTTCAACTCAATCGCTGCTTCAAATATCTTGTTTTTTTTCCTTTGATTGCTTAAATCCTTGATCGGAATTTGTGCTTACTATTAAGGCGAAAATGAAGGAAGTGAAGGAGAAACTTATCCATTGATTATGATAGTAGATTGAGACTCAGATTCTTAGGGGATGAAGGAGGAAACGTCTCTGCGATAAAGGAGGAAACCCATTGACTATGGTAGTAGATTGAGACTCAGATTGCGATAAAGGAGGAAACATTTCAGATTCTTTTACGCACGAAGGAAGATGAAGGAGGAAACGTAGTTACAAATGGTATTTAACAGTAACAGAATATTCTGGGGCATTTTTGTCCTTAAAAATATTATGTACAATATTGATAACACAAAGTACAATCAGATCAGCAATAACAACACGGACAAAAACCTGAGGACATAACCTGTATTGGCACTTAAATGTATTGAACATTCTATTACAACTATATTCTGCATGCATTATTTAGTTAATATGTATCTTCCATTAATAAAATTTAAATTAAGAATGTGTTAATTGGTATGTGCACATTTCACTCATCTTTTTTCTTTCTTTCTATAGTATATGGAATGAATATTTTTTTTTGGTAGATTAACAAATTCACAAATTCACAATCTATTTCATCAAATTAACTCAACATATGCAATGAAAGAATATCAATTCATTTTCAAAATTCCTTTCTTGTCTTTTCACCTTACCATAGATACCTATGATAATTATTATTTTTAGTTCTATAACACAATATTAGCTCTCGGACTTAATTCGTAATTAACGTAGTGATTTTTATAGAAATGAAAAATTGACAATGAATTAACGAGAATATCATACTGAAGCCAAATAAAACACAGATACACTTATTTTCAAAAAAAACACAGATACACTTTGCGTTTTAATTACGAAAATATCATCCTAATTTAAATTGCACACGTTTGAACTAAAAAAATAATAAAATAAATCTTGACCTTTGTATTAAAATACTTCGTAATAAATTAAGGTAATTTTAGCCCAAGTCTGTATTACAGGAGAATAACCTTCAACCATTAGTCCATGGCAACAAGAAAGTACATTCTCCTGCACATAATGTACCATTTATCATATAAGCACTCGTGCAGTACTAATCATATTTATTGAAAATATATTGTGTATCCATACTCTTTTCTGCACATGGAATTTGAAAGAACTTATAGTGGCATAAGCAGTCATTGGCAATAGAATACATACTTTATACGAAGTACTTGACAGGCATACATGTATAAATTATATGAATATTTTGAAATCTATATTAATATTCACTCACTTCTAGATTTGTGTTTTCCTTTGAGAAGGTTATATAAACTTTAATGAAAGGAAAAAAGTGTAAAAAAATGGTAGAAAGAAAAAAGGAAAAAGAAAGGAAAAGAAACAAAAAACTCAATAAAAAAAAAAAAAAAAAAAAAAAAAAAAAAAAAAAAAGCACGGTAGAATCAAATAAGCAAGCTCCCAAATTGATTCCTAACAAAATTTCATCCTCCTTTATCTCAAGTGCTGCACCAAAGGTGGTCATGATAGCCAGGGCTATTTGACAAAACAGGCTAACATCTCAACAACTATGGACCATAGGTTTAAATAGTTGAGGCCGAGAAGTTTGACCTTTCTACCAACTAATCATAAATTTTTAGACTATGGAACTACCTCTATTTGGGATACAATCATCATATTTGTAATATAATAAAAAAACAAAAAACAATTTACAATAACTTGCCTGATCCCAAGTCTTTAGAGATATTGAGTTTTGCGCAGCAAACCATGCTACAAGAATATCTCACAGATTGAGTCCTAAGAGATATAGTTATTTTAAGGTTCGTAAAAAAAAAAAATTTGAAGGCACTCAACATGGTTATATTTTCATATATCACTCGGCCACTCCGGTGAGCTGATCGAGGGGGCATTGTATTTTTGACGACTCGAGGGCGAGTCTTTCGCAACCAAGGGAGAATGATGCGGAACAAGAATTGAAGCAATAATGGTTAAATACATGAATTCTAAGAGACATGCAGTTTGGTGGCTAGTTTTATTGAAATTTGGATTAGGTTTAAATATTCTTAATATTTGTAATTCTCTTTATGATTATTTTACTTTTCCATGCATGCTTTTAATGTTTGCAACTCTTCAGTTTTACTAATTATCTATTTAAACAGACTTTTGTATTCAGAAGTTGATGTTGAATATTATTGAAAGTGTTTGAGTTTGATTTATATTACTAGTTTTATTTTACGCGCTTTGCGCGAAAACTTGTGCCCAATGTTTAAGTTCGATTAGTAAATCATTTTGAAATAGATAAATTGTATTTGTAAAGTCTTTTTTTTTTTTTGAGTTGACAAAGTTTCATAAATATTCACGTAAATTTTATTTTATTGATGTATTTGAAATTTACACAAAGAAATGCAAATTCATTATGATGAATATATACATTTGTAATGTTAAG
>CP025657.1:14179288-14241210 GCA_003576665.1 Ipomoea trifida
TTCAAAGTTCAATTTCAAGCTAAGTCTTCATTTTAATTTCTTGTCATTACTTTTGCCTTTTGCTATTTCAATTCCAAGTATGATTAGATAGTTCATTGTGGATTTGGATTGAGCAATTTTGTATGGATATTCTTGAGCTTTGAATTGATCAATTAGGTTTTGCAATTGCTTTGATTATGAGTTTGATTGTGTGAGTGGTGATCTACTTTGACTCTTGTGTAGGGGTGATCAACCTATATGAGAGGTGTTTGGAGAAGGAGTCTCACCCACGAGAGTAGGGTTACTCCTTAGCCTAGCCTAGCACGTTTCCTTCCCGCCTTCGAGAGAAGGGGGATTGGAAGGCAAATAGCACACCATGTGTTCGATAATTTGCCTCATCTAGCCTAGTTGCCATGAGAATGGGACCATGGACTAGATGATAGGCCAATGACCACGAGAGTGGCGTTGACATAGTTGCCTTGCCTCATTTTCATTATCTAAGTGTTGCTAGCCTAATATCTTAGGAAATCAAGGATACCTATATGAGTTGCAAGATCCAAATCCTCTTTTCCAATTGATTGTTTCTTATGTTTGTTCCTTATTTTCATTATGTTTCATGCACATCCCTTATTATGCTTGAGTTAGCTTTTAAACACTAAACACTCTTGTACTTAATCCCCTTACCGCTCAAATTCCCTCATTGCCATCCTTTGAGAACGATACTCGGGAATTTCTTCCCGTTTTAACACCTACTTCTTTGTTCTTTCCATCCACCGCGAAAACTACATTCATCACTCAGCTTGGTGATAAATTAAATCTCTTTACATGTTAATTAATTTAAATAAATATATCTATGGAAAACGTGATAGCATGCATCATGCTTTTGATATTAGAATTAGGCTTTATGTGGGGAGGCAGAAACTGAGAAGGTGTTGTATTAACCATGAAATTATCATGTTAAACAAACTATATATATGGAGTATAACTCCAACTCACATTTCTAATCTAATATTCTAACTAACATTAGCTATGCGTTTCTAATTCATAAAATTGTGTGCCAAGGGCTTTGTGGTCCAGTGGCATCAAACCCTTCCCTGTATAAGGGAGGTGGTGGGTTCGAGCCTTAGTGGAGGCGTTGCTGTCTCTTTGTTCTTCAGTAGGTTGAGAAAGTAGTTTATGAACAGATACTACACTGTAATAGAGTCAGTAGCATTCAAAAATTAAAAAAAAATCATAAAATTGTAATATTCCATTTAATGTCTAATATTTAATTACTTAAAAATAATAAATATTTTTTTAATCAAAAGAAAGGAACACCTAGTAGCTAGTTCATGAGGATTTGCACCTTCCTTATATAAGAAACACAAAAACAATCATCCATTATAATTCGTTGAAACTCCAATGCTCTTATAGTCTTATAGCACGGAGGTCAACAACTCTATTTTGATCTTTGTAAAGTGTAAATCAACTTAAATTAAATTTGGTCAATATTTTAAACCATTTATCTTTAAATTATAATATATATTTCAATTATTTCAACGAAAAATAGTATTATTTTTATATTAATTTTACCTCCTAATGTTCACTATAATCTCTTTAAATTCATTGGCTAAATGTGAATTGGTCAATCCCACATGCATTAAAAAATATCCATTTCAATTAAATACAAAAAGAACTAATCAAACAATCAAGTATTATTAAGGGCCTAATGGGTGAATATTAGAGGATAAAATCAATAAGAAAATGTCGCATCTCTCTTATTGGGCAGGGCCGATAAAAGGGTTATGTCTAGTACCCAGTGGCTAGCGGATTGTTGGACGGTGACTGGTAAAGTCCTTAAGAGCCAAGTCCAGCATCCAGCATCCAACATGTCTCGAACAATGTGATGACAATCTATAAGGAAATAAGTTGCGTCTTTGCTATTAGTTATACCTTTTGGCCTGAGTGATAAACGCTTTATCTTAATTAATATCAAAAAAAAAAAATTAATATCAGAGTTAGGTCACGAATTGCGTTTTCGCTATTAGTTATATATATATATATAATTTCATTATTTCTAATGTCATTTTCCAAAAGTAAAATAAGCAATGCCAAAATTAACTTCTTTTTTTTTTTTTTTGGAAGAATGCTAGAATTAGCTTAAGTTGACATTTACCCATAAATAAATAAATACGGAGTAAATAAAAGTGATAGAGAAATGGGTGTAATACAATGGTTTTAATAAGTAAAATTAAAAACTAAAAATGTGAAATCATACGGGATTGGGCAGAATTGGTCTGTAATAATTGAACGTTTCATACTCTAATTTTTTTAATTTAATTAGTCATGAACGTTTTAATATAGAAAGAATTTCTTCGGCAACAAAATCACTTTCATGAACGTTTATTTAATTCTGTATAGTGGACTTTGTAGTTTCTGTTGGATAAATGTTTGACCTAGTCCACACAATATTTTTAGTTTTTACCCAATGTATTATCACTCGGTGCTTTTATATATATATACTAGTATTTTGTACGGGTGATGCGCGAAAACTTATGCCCAATATTAAAATATTAATAAATAAAAATAATTAAAATGTATAATTCAAATTATGTATACACAAATAATATATGTATTTTATACACACATATATGATTTATCATTCATAGAAATTTAATTAAAATATAATCAACCATTAAATAGAAATTAATAATTTAAATAAGAGTTTATTACCGAAATGGTCCCTCGACTATTGTGAAATTACCAATTTGGTCCTCGACAATTTTTCGTGTCCAATTAAGTCCCTCGACTTTGAAAATTTTAACCAATTTGGTCCTCCGTTTATTTTACCGTTAAGCGTCCGTTAAAATCGGGACCAAATTGATAATTTTGCTATAGTCAATGGACCAAATTGGTAATTTTCCTATAGTCAAGGGACCATTTCAGTGAAAATTTAATTACCAATTTGGTCCTTGACTATAGCAAAATTACCAATTTGGTCCCGATTTAACGGAAGTTTAACGGCAAAATAAACAGAGGACCAAATTGGTTAAAATTTTCAAAGTCGAGGGACTTAATTGGGCACGAAAAATTATCGATGACCAAATTGGTAATTTCGCAATAGTCGAGGGACCATTTTGGTAATAAACTCTTTAAATAAAATGACAATTAAATAATAGGAAAAAGATATGATAGATATAGGTGTAGGGTAGTAATGATGGAGTTAAAACTAACGGTGTTATAACGGTGTAAGGGTAGTTTTGTATAACAAGAATGTAGTAGAGACAATTTTGTCTAATAACATTGAAGTGTACAACATTTAAAGTAAAATGTACATATTTATTAGCATCAAAAAAGAGGGACATAAATCAAGGATATAACCTTGATTGAGACTTATTATGTTTATTATTATTATATATATATATATATATATATATATATATATATATATATATATATGTATATATATATGTGTATATATATAATTCTGTTCATTATTTTTTTACTTGAGTTTGATCAGTTGGATAACACCCATTAGGTGAAACTGTGGAAGCCTAAAATACCAAATTTAATATCATATTATCGAAACTTGACATAAATATAAAGAAACAAAATTTTAGTGTATTGATAGGTGGATTCTAACATCACCTCTTAATATATTGAATAGACTAAAAGCCAGTACTCTATTTTGATCTCTGGAATTCATATTAAAGGAACTAGTATGATCGCAAATTATATTGTAGACCATGATCATGGCTGATACTGCAGTTGTGTTGATCTGAACAGATAGTGCAGTTGTGTTGAAAAGATACTGCAGTTGTGTTGAAGAAAAATTGCAGTTGCGCGGAACAGAGACCGTTTATCCGTTCTACAAACGGTCTCTACACAACTACAGTATCCGTTCAACACAACTATATTGCAGTATCAGTTTAACACAACTGCAGTTCCAGACGGATGACACGACCTCTGTTCCGCGCAACTGCAGTTCCTTTCAACACAACTACAGTATCCGTTCAACACAACTGCAGTATTAGCCATGATCCATGGCCACAATGCATGTCTGGTCCAGCACAATGCCTTGAACTTGAATGTTGATCACAATCTTGCAACAATGGAATTCTTCTCTAATTCTAATCTAAGCCTATGAATTGCAATGTGGAGTGAATTGGGAGAGTTCTCTCTAGGCTAATCCTAGAGAGAGAAATATTCTAAAGTGATCTATGATTGAAGTGTGATGGATCCCCTTTCTTTTCCGCCAAAATATCTTAAATAGGTAGTAAAATCGCCGGGTGGACGCACGACTGGACGCGCATCCTTTGGTGCGTCCAAGGCCTCCTGCTGTTCTGCTGCGCAAACTTCAGAGAGCATAAATTTGGACGCCACCTTGGACGCGCGTCCAAGGCCTATTTCGTCCTCCAACTTCGACTCGTGAATTCTTCTCCGAAATATTGCAATTTTCTGCCTTTTTGCACATCTTTTTCTTACAAAAACGATTAGCAAAGTGTGGAACAGGGTCCGATGATAACATCAAGCATTCTAACGCAATTCAAGACCAACTCAATCACAAAAGCAACCAATTGTGCACTAGACGATCCGATAACGACCTTATAAAGATGACATCTTTTGCACTTATCACTGAGTCAAATTCTAAACTCAAGCATATATCATATGATGATAATTTAATATATTTGCCAATCATTATTCATTGACCATGGTCCAGACATTTGTGTGAACCATAAATAAAAAGTATATTTTTATTATACTAAAAGTACATTATTTGAATTGAAAGTAATTTTTTATATATTATTAAATAATGTACATTCAGTTCACAAATAATGTATTTTTAATATATTAAAAATGTATATTTCATTCATCACAATTATGTAGACCATGGTCCACACAATAATTTACCTTTGTTTGTGCAATAGGCTCGATTAAGAGAATCTTAACCAAAACTAAGCCCATGACTTTCTAGTAGAGAGCCATTCTCTACCCACTTTGCCTCTTTCGAAATTTATTGAAATAGTTTTATCTCTTGAATTAATAAATATTCCGTAATAGATCAGATTTGACATTTTATTTAACTTAGTTTTTTGTTGCCATAAGTTTTAAGCAATATATTCAAACCATTATATTTTTCCAAACCATGCAACAATTATTCGCGAACCATGCTGCAGAACAACTAGTGCACCGTGCACGTACATATCGAGAATTAATATACACAGCTTTCATCATTTAATAACAATAATACAATATACACAAATGACATCCATATATAACAAGGTAGAACAATTTTATTACAATATATATAGCTTAGGAGTATTTATTACATTATTTTGCATCTCCTGCGTGCGGGCATGTATGTATATATGATTGTAATCCCCACGTTTTGCACTAGTAAGCGTGACAGATTTTTTGTTTCATTTTAGATTTAAGGCACGAAGGTCGTCATAATACTTTGTGATCCATCCCTCAATGATCTTAAGCGATTTATTGCGCTGCTTAACCAACCATTCTGGATCTGTTTTGCGAGCCTTAAGTATATCCGACGCATGTGCTCCTGTAAATCAATATAATTAAACAAAATGCTTGTTTTAGCTCATAACATAACCTGCAACTTGTGCATCTATCTATCCTGTTTGGGGCATTTTTTAGAGGGTTTTGACTTTTGAGGGGGATTGGATGATGAGGGAAACTCGCATCTACTATTTGAGTGTGTGTACGGGATAAACCTGACCTTGTGAGACAAAAAATCACAAGGTGGCCGAGGTAAATCAGTTTCGGTTGTACATAGTTTACTAACTCGAACCATAAAGGCTAATAGACTACTCCTATTAAACACGAATATAGAACCTTGTGATTACCAAATCAACAATCTAACCAACTTGCTTTGAAGGTTTTGTTTATTTGGAGGAGAGAACTAGGTCCAACTACAAAGACGTGGATTTTCCTCGGGTTTGAAGGAAAAAATAAAGCTAGTTGGCTCTATTGAACATATAATATATAAACATAAATGTGCAATATAATCTAATTATCAGTTTAGACTTTTAGTTAAGATGGAACACATGTTTCAATTTAGTAAAAAGAGACTATGGTCAATTAAAGTATGTGCTCCATCTCAACTAAAAGCCAAAGCTGATAGTTGGACTGCACATCTATGTTTATATATTATATGCTCAACACGCCCCCTCACGTGTGCGGACCAATTGACTTTGATGGGCTCCAAGCAACACGTGGACCATAGTCTTTTTCTCGGGTGGCGCGGAGATTCACTTCATCCAACTAAAAGCCTAAGCTGATAGTTGGACTGCACATTTACACGCCCCTCACGTGTGAGGGTCTTTTTTTCATGGCTCTGATACCAAATTAAAGTATGTGCTCCATTGCAACTAAAAGCCTAAGGTGATAGTTGGACTGCACATTTATGTTTATATATTATATGCTCAACATGGTCAGCCTGCACACTTATATATAAACATAAATGTACCATCTAATTATCAGCTTAGACTTTTAATTGAGAAGGAGCACATGCATCCATTGGCGCTACATGCTCACCTAAAGAATATCAAGTGCTCAGTGAGCGCGTTGGGTGGTCACCATTAATTTTTAAAAAGATTTAATCTAAAATTCGCTTTGCTACTGGCATAGGGGATGATCTTAATTATCGTATCAAGGTTACATACGAGGTTTTGGATTACCTTTCTTTGTAACAATGGCTACTATGCTGTGTGATATGTCTTCCAGAATCCTACAATTGAATTGTAAAACAAATGTGATTAAGAACAAGTATTTTTACTACTCTCTGCTTAGATAAGAAAGAATATCAATCATAGTACCCTCCAGTACTCCAAGGATCTCTCAACCCACTAGTGAAGATAATGTTACTTCCAAATCTTTTCAGCACAAGCTTCATGTCCTATATAGTCGTTGAGTATAAATACATAAAAAAATAAATGTATAATCATATTATTAGATTAAAATATGAAACACGTTCTTCAATTTGATATCAATAATACTAATACTTACATGAACTCCAAAATAATCGTTCATCCAATAGGGTCTTGGAGGCAAACCATATAAGCTCTCGCAATTTTTTATGTAACTTTCCAAATGAAATGGAGGTGGTGGAAATGAAGTATCAACGCCAAAGTAATTGAATTTGAACACCAAATCGCTGCAACTCTGGAGTTGATAAACACACCATTACAAAGATTACTTTTTGTTATGAGATGATGAAACCCTAACCTGTGAACTACTGAAAGATTGCACCACAACTATTACGTGATTGCACCACAACACATGTAATAAGTGAAGTGCAATCCTTCAGTAGTTCGCAGGTTCGTACGTTAAAGCCACTTCGCACCTGATTATGGATCTATATTTGATTTTTTATGCGAATCAGACAAACAATATGAGACGGAGGGAATACCTGCCAACCCAAACCTAACTCTGTATCATCTTCATTTTGTAGCTGTTTGCTCTCATTTAGATAACAAGAGCTTTTGCCTTCGAAGGCCACGATGCCAGAAAATATCCGACCCAGAACATCAATTCCTTTTGAACCCCCATCGATGGCACGACATATTACATCGGTTGGTGGCATGTCAAATGTAGCAGATTGATAATACATATGCTTTAAATACGTCACAACTTCAGACACGTTATTTAATTTCCTAATGATGAAAACATATTTTTAAAATTTTGATCATTTCAATTTAAGGAAATGAAAAATAAATTACTAGTATAGCTTGTACTTACCTACAAGTCTTGAATTTTTGACTTAAAATTGAAAGGCCATCAGGCTTTGAAGCCACTTTATGAATTTCATCCCATGACGCCTTAATCGTTTCACTGCAACTTTGGCTGGATTCCTGCATAATATAGGCCCTGTTTGGTAAATAATCAGCCTATCAGTCAATTTTGACTTATTTAATCTCTATTAGTTGTTTGGTTAATAAGTTTTTTTGTAACTCTAAAATACTAAAATTCAAAAGGCTACCCAAAGCAGCCTTTTCAATTAGTTTTTTAGAAAAAAATTTATACCAAACAGCTATCAGCTAACAATTAATTTATCAAACAACTTTTTACAATCAGCTAATGTTATTAACAAATCATAACTTCTAACCCAAACAACCAACCCAATCAGCCAACAGCCATTTACCAAACAGGGCAATAATGTACGTAATTAGCATTCGTAATTCCATATAATTATTAATTAGAGTTCACAAAACTACACAAACAAGCGGCATAACTGTGACTCTGCCAAATGAGAGGTCACAAATTCGAATTCCAGTAGAGACATTAACTCTTTATGCTTCAATAGGTTAAAAAAATATGTATGAACAGATATTACATTATAACAGAGTCAATAGTATTAAAAAACACAGACAATATTAATTAAACACGGTTTAATTTGTACTTGGAAATCGTCGAAAACAGTTCGATAGAATGCATCTTGTGGAACATTTTGGTCCAACAAAAGAAATTGTGCTGATGATGCCAAGGCGCCCACAGCGATATGTGGATACTTCAGTCGAAACCAAGTTGCCAGCACTGAAACCAAATTTATATATTATATGTACAGCCATGGAATATGAATGTATGTATAAACCATTAATTAATTAGCTCACTTGCTCCATATGATGCTCCAACAACGATGATAGGAGAATAGGTTGCTGATAATTCCTTTTTGAGGTAGAGCAGCAATTCTGCGTAATCTGCTAGAGCTTGAGCTGAGTTAAAGTAACCCCGGAGAGTTTCATTCTTGAGTGCTTCTCTTTGTGATACGAATGGAACTGATTTCCCATAGAATCTATGCTGAACCATACAAAGATTCATGTTAAAATATGTGTAGCTCGGCAAAATCTCATATGAGATGGTTTTACGGATCCCCATCTGAGACCAAAATTTTCATAAATATTACACTTTTACTTATAAGTATTACATTTTTCTTCATAAATAACTCATCAATTCTCCCCACCAAAAAAAAAAAAAACTCATCAATTCTTAATATTATATTTTGATTTAAATTTATTACATTTTGCACCATATTTCTAATAAGTAACACTTCAACTCCTAAATATACCCCAAAATATTACATTTTTTTCTTAAATGTATTTCACTTTTCCTGCTAACAAACAATTTACCTTGATTAATATTATATTTTTCAACATAAGTATTATATTTCTATTTTAACTCGACCCGTCTCATGAATAAGAATTTGTTAGACAATCTCACAAGCGACTCACCCATAGCGACAACATGACGATGAAGGTATCTACCAAAAAAAAAACATGACGATGAAGGTTGAACATAATAATTATAATATAATAAATGGACAATCTGACTATTTATTTAAATTGGAAAGTCTTAGGATCGAATCTCATCCCAAGCAAGGGTTGGAATAATTTGTTGACTAGGTGAACTTGGAACTAGATGGAACCAAGTGGAGCCAGGCCAGGAACTGAGGTGTAGGCGGAACCAAGAATCAGGGTCTAGGTGAGACGAGGTGGGACTATGTGGAGCCTGGAACCAAGGTCTAGGTAGAACGAGGTGGAATCAAGTGGAGCCAGGAACAGGGACCAAGTGGAGCCAGGAACCAGGGTCTAGGTAGAACGAGGTGGAACCAAGTGGAGGGTGGGACTTGATGGAACCAAGTGGAGTCAAGAATAGGGACTAGGTGGAATGAGGCGGAACGAAGTGGAGCCAAGAACTAGGGCCTAGGTCGGACTTGGTGGAACCAAGTGGAGCTAGGAACCGAGGTCTAGGTGGGACCAAGGTAGAACTAGGGATCAGAGTCTAGTTGGGACGAGGTGGAACCATGTGGAGCCACGAACCAGGGTCTAGGCGGAACGATGTGAAACCAGGAACCAAGAATAGCCAAGGCAGAACAAGGAGCCAAAAACAACAAATAATAATAATAATAATAATAATAATAATAATAATAATAATAATAATAATAATAATAATAATAATAATAATAATAATAATAATAATGCAAAAAAAAACATATTATTCTTGAATTTGGTATAGAATTATACCTCTATATAAATTATTAAAGCTTTGAAGTGAGGAGCATTGTCAGAGAGAAAACCAAGATAGGTTAAGGTGCCTTCAAGTGACATTTCATTTCCAAGATACACGAAAATGGGGGCGTTGTTATCTGCTCCTCCCCAGTATGTAGAATCGATCATATACCTCTGTGGGAATGTTGCAAAGCTTTGAGGTTGGAAGTTGAAATGGTCGAGTGTCTGGTTATAGTAAAACGTTTCCAAGGCAGATGATGATATGGCATCATCGTCTTGTCCTAGGTTTCTTCTCAAACCGGGAAGATTATTGTTTGGTTTTGCCATGGCAAGAATTGAGAATACTAGAAGAAGTAGCCATTGAAATACTAAAACTGTACCAGCACCCATTACAGAATGCTTGAAAATACCCTGCTTTGATGAGGAGAATTAGTGTTCTAGCCATAAGTATATATATGTACAGGTACAAGACTTACTATGTAACAATACTGTGTACTATAGGACAATGCAACCTTATCAAGTTGGTCGGACATGCAGTTAATATAGTAATGAAAAAATTTTTAAATTTGACTTCCTTGGTGGCTTTCTTAATTTAAGCCGATCAACTATATACAATCTAGGCATGTTTACCTCTTTGTCATTTCTTGCCTCTTAGGGGGCGTTTGGTTCACGGAATCTTGGATTACCCCAGGTAATAGAATTACCTCCAGAAGGTAATGTGAGATTTTGGGAATGTAAGATTACCTGATGTGTTTGGTTTGGATTGTGGAATATAATATTACGTTGTTTGGTTAAGGGTTATATTTTAGGTTATATGGGACAATTTACTATAATGTCCTTATATATATATATATATATATATTTATTTATTTATTTATTTATTTATTTATTTGTGTGCCTTTATTGTGTGTATTTTTATTTATTTGTATGTATGAATGTATTGATGCTTAATATTAAAAAAATAAATATATAAATATACACACATGTATATTTGATTATATAAACATATATTTATTTTATATATGTTATTGTGTTATTATTATTCTTATTATTATTATTATTATTATTATTATTATTAGTTAACAAGGGCAAAGTTGGAATAATCCAAGGTAATCTTAGATTACCTAAAAAACGGGGGTAATCACATTACCTTGAAACATTACCGCCACATCAGCTTTGAGGTAATATAACATTACCAGGTAATCTCATAACTTGAAACAAACAAGGTAATATAACATTACCAAACTCAGATTACCTAGGTAATCTCAGATTACCCGAACCAAACGGCCCCTTAGGATTTTAAAGTGGGTTTTACTCATAACACACCTTTTATGTATAAAATGCAGACTTTCTAATAATTTTTTTTTAAATGCTGTGTACCACTGTCGACTGGAATACGTTATTTATCCTATGTTGTACTCAAGTCCACCGGTTTTACATTAATTTTTTTTAAAGGTAAAATAACATCTATTATTAAATCATATGGGTTTTACATTAAATAATTTTAATAAAAGAATTTTTGTACTATTAAAACTCAACGGTCATAACTGAATATTTATGAATGACTAATCTCTCTGACTTTGAAGCTTAGCCATCAAGTCTGTTGATTAATTTCAAGGAATTGCTATTAATTAAAGTAATATGTAATTATATAAAACTTGAAAATGTCCATAGACAATAGCAAACAATGTGTCGAAGTTAACGGTTTATTATTTTTAGTTATGTCATGGAAATTCAAGAGTAAACTGTTCCACTGCATGCACTGGACAATCTAATTTGGTAACTACAAATTTTCAAGTTTAATTTTCCGTGAGATCAGAGTGGTCTATTGGTCTTTTTAATTTGAACCGGTCAGCTATGGACAATATAAGTTGGTTTACTTCCCTGTGATCCTATATCAGTTAGGGTCACAACTCACAAGGCGATATTTACTTAGTACACATCACCCTTAGAAAATTTCATATTTCGCTCGTCACCCAAAATACAAATTTTAAAAATTCTAATTTCAATAGAAATTTCAAATGAATTTTAGGGATGTTGATGGTGATATGATGAGTAATAAGCTGTACTATTTGTAGGGTGCATTTATTGGTCAAATTGGGGTTAGAATTGCTTTACTTGTGCTTTAAATATTGGAATAAGATTCAAATTTGCCACTGAATGTAACCTCAAAGTACAATTAGGCCACTAAAGTAAAAGAAAAAGTGCAATTAGGCCACTGAACACTCCAAATGTATGCAATTTCACCTGATAGCAGGTTACCATCCATTCTTCATGTTACCTGCTTACGTGGATGGTGTGTTGGTATTTTAAAAAAATAATTTAAAAAACGGTGGCCACCCGGCCACCCCCTTCCCCCCTTAATATTAATAATACCCTTGCCACGAAAACCTGCGATTGAATCAAATTTAATTAATTAATTAATTTATTTATAATTATTATTGATCGCCACCTGCTCCCCCTCACCGTCAACGTCATTGCTGCTTCACTTGGTGAACCAGAGTCGCCGGCCAAACACCGTTAGTAGCTAGAGATTAGGGGTTGGCAATACGGTCCGGATTATCCGTACCGAACCGAACGATTTAGTAAAAGCCGAACGGTTCGAGATTCTTGTAAATCGAACAGTTCGGTCATTAACCGAACCGAATCGAAGGTTTAGTAAAAACCGAAACGAACTGAATTCGTTTTAATAATAATAATAATAATAATAATAATAATAATAATAACAATAACAATAACAATAACAATAACAATAACAATAACAATAACAATAACAATAACAATAACAATAACAATAATAATAATAATAATAATAATAATAATAATAATAATAATAATAAAGAAGTAAATCTAAGTCTCTTGATGCCTACACCATCGTTAAGTTCATATCCTCATTGGTATCTCTATTAAATTCTTTATCTGATTTCTTTATAGTTTATTCTCTACTTTGCACTTTTGTTGTTTGTTGCAATTGTTCTTTACCACACAATTAGTATTTAGTAGTATGTTTGAACTTTGAATTGCTATTTTGTTATATAATGTTTAGATTTTGGATATATATATATATATATATATATATATATATATATATATATATATATACACATTATTTGATTATGTGAATATGTATTGTTTGGTAGTATGTCTAGAAAATAGGGAATTGTTGAATTTTAGGATCTTCAACCGAATCGAATTAAATCTGAACCGAAATCGAACTGAACTCTAATGTTAAACCGAATGGTTTAATTTTCCTAAAACTGAAACAAAAAACCAAACCGAAGCCCGAAACGCCCACCCCTACCAGATCACCGCTACTATGCGTTGTAGGAAGAACTGATAAATTCGGCGATGGAGGACGAGGATACAATAGTAGCACACGGTTGTTAAAATGCCAACTTACCGTCCACAGGTAATAACCTGATGAAATAGATGGTAACCTGCTATCAGGTGAAATTGCATATATTTGAAGTGTTCAGTGGTCTAATTACACTTTTTTTTTTGTTCAGTGACCTAATTGCACTTTCAGGTTACGCTCAGTTGCTAATTTGAACCTTGTTACTTAAATATTCAAATATGTGATAAAGTTTGTTGGAGAACTAATTTTGGTCATTTTTATGTTTTGAATGTAAAAAGGGTTAATTCAAGGGTAAATTGGAAAAAACTAGAGCAAAAATAAGATCGAAGTCAATTCTTTGTTATTACGAGGCACATTATGCTTATAATAGGGCTCGTGACACTCAAGTTCAAAAAGTTTATATGTGTTGTTACGAGCCTCATTACGCTCGTGACATGGTTCGTAATGGGAAGCAATTAAAAGAGTGTTCTATCTGCTACCACGAGCAAGTATCACCCGCATAACAATGCGTCGTAATAAAGGCATCCTCAAGGCATCTCTATTGCTATGAGAGAGAGTTCTGTTGTTATGAGGCACATTACACTCATTAGGGGTCTCAAAATGATTAGGTAAAGTGGTGATAGTGGAAAAAAAAAAGGCGAGAATGTCGTTTCGCTGATGATTGAGGCTATGACACATACTTGTATGATATGTAAAATTTTACGCACTTATGTTTTGGAATTCACTAGAATCCAGGTAAACTAAGACTAAGGAATGTAAATAAAACTAATATTTTTGGGTTTTGATATAAAGGAATGCAAATTAAATATGGATTAAACTATATGAATAAAGATGGGTCCAGATTAGGAGTATTGCTTTCTTAATTCTCTAACAATCTCAGAATTAGGAGAAAACAATTCACCAATGAAATTATGGCAATGCACTTAAGAATTTAAGTCTAAGCTACGATACTAATTAATAAACAAGAATTAGAGTAGAATTGCTCCACTTTCGTGATGTATCAATCTTAACCCTTGAAACACAAAAGCATTATTAGCTCCAAATTACCCTGATTTTCATAGAATAAAAATTGAGTTTGAAAATGGTTAGGCTTGAGTCTTTTATCCAACTTTCATTGAGATAAAAGCATGTCCAAAACAAGCTAATAATTTCTGCGCATCAATCACCAACAAGAAGAATTTATAATCCAATTCGAAAATGGTCATGTCACAATAATATAGGACCAAAAATATATGTTCTAATAAAAAATGACTGAAAGTATATTGTCACCTATAAATCTAGGACCAAAAATGGAATTAACTCATAAAATTATTTTTTTCACAAATAGGCTATGTCATTTTGAAAGCACCAAAATTGATGTGATGAGGTTAGCCTAATCCTACCCGAAGGCCGAAGCAATGAGTGGCACAACATTAATTATGGTTACACAAAGCTATGAGACTTCCTATATTTAAAATGGAATAAAAGTTAGAGTTGCGGGGATAGCTCAGTTGGGAGAGCGTCAGACTGAAGATCTGAAGGTCACGTGTTCGATCCACGTTCACCGCAATTTAATTTCATATACCTTTCAATGTAAATCATATACTTACTCCATTTGAGCCAATATCCTTTAATAGATGAAATAGTCAAGTTCTCCGTTGTCGTCCAGCGGTTAGGATATCTGGCTTTCACCCAGGAGACCCGGGTTCGATTCCCGGCAACGGAAGAATATTTTGTGAAAACCGCATCTTTCAGTTTCTATTCGTTTTTTGAATAAATATGAGCCAGCCCGTCATCCACTGAATTACTGTAAAAAATGGCCCAAAAGTAGTTGTTTTGATTGATTATACTGTATTGGCATGCATATTAAAAAAAAAAAAAAAAGTATAGCACAAGCAAACATAATGTTTCGGTGTTTCCTTTGAAAGGCAGTTGTTATGCCATGGAACCGGATCCTACTTGCAGGGTGGACCCAGGTCCATATGTTCACAATTTTATAAGTCTATGGTCAGAATTTTGAACTTTATATTCATAATTTTTGAACTACTCTATATTCACAATTACAGAACTCTATGTTCACAATTTTAGAATTCTACATTCACAATTTCAAGCTATGTCATTTTGAAAGCACCAAAAATGGAACCCTAGGGGAATGATTTATCCCCTTTTATGAAATAATCACAAACCTAACGTCAAGAATAACAATAGAACCCTAATCCAAACCCAAAATCTAACTACTCACGCATCATAATGGTAAACAAAGCAGAGCTATAATAAATCTCCATCAACATTACAAGAAAACTAATTAAGTAGAAGGTAAATAAGGAATAGAGAAATCTTTACTATTAAAGAAGGAGAAATTTTGGTAGAAATCCACTCTAGTCCGCAATCCAAGCTTGAAATCTAAACAAACTATGCAAAACTATGCTAATCTATGCTAGGGAAATCTAAAGAGAAGAGGAAAAATAAGTCAAAACAAGCTAGGGTTCGGAATCTCCAAATTGCAGAAAAAGACGCTACTTAAATAATAAACAGTGCAGGCCTCACGACCTACCTCCCAATCGTGAGGAGGTCGCGATCACGCGGTTAACTCTTGTGGCTTCACGGCCACTCACACGGCCGTGTGGGTAGCCGTGTGGCTGCTTATTCCTTTGCTTCTTGCCCGGTTCGTGCTCCTATCTTCCTTGGGTGGGTTCCTTAGCTTCCAAAATTGATCCAATAAGCTCCAAAAATACTTCCTTTGCTACTTGTTGTAGATAATTATACCTTTGAATAGCACAACACACAAACGAGTCTCAATTTTCACTTAAATAAGGAGTGAATAGTAGTTCAGAATAAGAGATATCACAAAATGGCGGCTAATTCAAGAATTTTTTATTTTCTTTTAGAGACTTTCTAGACTACTTTTGAAACACCTTTTATCCTTCTATTTTTCAACCTTCTTTAGATACAAATTTCTTATTAATTTCAAGGTTGCAGCATGTTGGATCGCGTTCACCCCCTCTCCGATGCCTGGGGCCGGAGGTGGAGAGATGGGAGCCAACCTGTTGTTGCAGTTGTTGTTGAGTTCATCCCGTAAGTCCCCTACGGACCTCATGGAGACAGTTTGCCAGCTTGCGGTCCCATTGAGGTCGTTTCCATTTGGGGAGATACGGGTGTTGCGTGAGTCAGGAGAGTTGGATCTCGACATTGCAATAGCTATTAGGTAGCACACTCGATCTTGTATGTCGAGCTCTCAATGAAAACACCAATGATAGAATAAATTATCCAAGTTGCCTGAATTACTTAATCCAATAATAATGATAAATAGCAAGAGGCAAAGATGAGATTGCTAAGGGAAAAGGACAAGAATGTTATCTTTAGGAATATTGTAATGCTTTTACAAATGGATTGAAGATGTCTTAACAAGACAATTGCAATTGAATATATATTAATTGATTCTCCAACTGCCTCTGCAAATAGGGGGTTAGTTACAACAAACTTGGACATGCCCTACTGAGGCTGAGCCCGAAGCTTGGCCTTGGTGCTCGTGGCCGAGCTTGGAGCTCAGCCTTGGCGCCCGTGGTAGAGGCCCAAGTTGAGGCCGAGTACCAACTCAGCCTTGGCAACCTGGGGTCGTGGCCTAGAGTGAGGTCGAGCACTAGGCTCGGCCTTGGTGGCCTAGGGTCGAGCCATATATATGTGCCCAATCTTGGCAGTCGTCGAGGCCATGCACGGGACTCGACTCTAAGTCCAACCGGACCCGTCTTGCTCCACTCTACCGGGTCGATTTATATCCGGTCCATCTCTAATATTTTCATTAATTAGCTTGGGGAATAAGGCTATATAGTTATCTTGCTTGATCATTAGAGACCAAAGAGTAGTGACTATTCCATTTTCTACACTTTAAAAAATCCTTTGTGTTTTCTTTGAACTTATTTTAGATAACCTCAATGGCTGGATTTTAAACTCATTGTTTCTAGCTATGGATTATTGAAGGCTCGGTTCATTTTTGCAATACTGAGTTCTTATTGTTTTTAATTTCGCCAAACGAATGTAAGTATTTATCAATTTTTCGTGCTCAATTTCATGATTATTTTAGTATAATTGAGTAGTATGCAATACTTAATTTGCAAATTGATTATTTGACATTTGAATTGTCAATCTATTATGATTAATGATTTAACCTAGTGGTGCTTAACAATCATTCGTTATGCCTTGTTGTTAAGGAGAATTTGATAATCTGATTGTAATATATAACCCGGCATGCCCAATACACCATGTCGGGTTCCCCAAATCAAAATGGTGTTGCTGAACGAAGAAATCAGACCCTTTTGGATATGGTGCGGAGTATGCTAAGTAACTCTACACTTCCAAAATCATTGTGGACTGAAGCACTTAAGACGGCAACGTATATATTGAATCGTGTTCCGACTAAGGCTATCCTCAAGACACCTTTTGAGCTTTTCAAAGGTTGGAAACCGAGTTTGCATCATATGCGTATTTGGGGATGTCCGTCTGAGGTGAGGATATATAACCCACGTGAAAAGAAACTTGACCCGAGGACTATTAGTGCTTTCTTTATTGGATATGCACAATCTTATAAGGGTTATAGGTTATATTGTCCAACACATACTACTAGAATAGTGGAATCTAAAAACACTAAGTTTCTTGAAGATGACTTGATTAGTGGGAGAGATCGATCCGATTTAAGGACCTAGTTCCTTTCTTTGATCATATTGACTCTCGCCCTTCTACGTCGTCTAACGGAGTTGTACTTATATGCAACACACCTTCAGTCCCGCCTGCGGTTATACAACCCACCGTTGAGATTTCACAAGCTGTTGAGACTCAACCTTTGGAAGAAACAGTTCAGGACTTACAGTAACCTCCTGAACCAGATTTCGAACTAATGGTTGATCCAATTCAGGATTTACAACAAGTTCCTAAACTAATGCAGACTAAACCAATTCAAGAACTGCTCCCAGTTTTTGAAGAGGTAGTTGTGCGCCACAACCTTCTCAAGGTGTTGTTCCAACATTAAGACGGTCTACTCAGGTGAGGCGTTCAGCAGTACCTAGCTATTATGTATCGTATCTACAAGAATCTAACATTGGAGCCGAAAATGATCCTGACACGTTTTCACAAGCCACAAATTGTGCACAATCTGATTTGTGGTTAGAAGCCATGAGAGATGAAATGAATTCCATGAAGAGTAATGGAGTTTGGGACTTTGTTGAGTTACCTAATGGGGCCAAGCCTATTGGCTGTAAATTGGTTTTCAAAACCAAAAGAGACTCATTAGGTAACATTGAAAGATACAAGGCCAGACTCGTTGCTAAGAGATTTACTCAGAAAGAAGGAATCGATTACAAGGAGACCTTTTCTCCTGTATCAAAAAGGAATTCTCTTCGAGTAATTCTAGCTTTAGTTGCACACTTTAATTTTGAGTTGTAACAAATGGATGTGAAAATTGCTTTTCTAAATGGTGATCTAGAAGTGGAAGTTTTTATGAAACAACCTGAAGGTTTCTCTTCTAGGGGTGGTGAGAATTTGGTGTGTAGGCTTAAGAAATTCATATATGGCTTGAAACAAGCTTCCTACTAATGGTATATTAAGTTTGACTGAGTCAATTCTAATCTGGTTTTGTTGAAAGTATCTTAGATCAATGTATATACCAGAAGGTCAGTGAGAGTAAAATATGTTTCTTTATGTTATATGTGGATGACATCTTGCTTGCTGCTAATGATGTGGGGATGCTTCGCGACGTGAAACAATTCCTTTCCAAAAATTTTGATATTAAGGATATGGGTGATGCGTCTTTTGTCATTGGCATAAAGATTCATAGGGATAGGTCCCGGAGCATTCTAAGTCTATTGCAGGAAACCTATATTAACAAAGCTTTGGAGAGATTTCGGATGCAAATTTATTCACCGGATATTGCTCCCATAGCAAAAGGGGATAAGTTTAGTTTGAATCAATGTCCTAAAAACAATTTGGAGAAGGAGTGTATGAAGGATATTCAATATGCTGAAGCGGTTGGATGTCTTTGGTATATTCAAGTTTGTACAAGACTAGACATTGCCTTTGTTGTCGGCATGTTGGAGTGCTACCTGCAAAGTTCGGGCATGGACCACTGGGAAGCTGCAAAGAGAGTTTTGAGGTATCTAAAAGGTACTAAAGACTTCGAGCTAGGTTTTAGGCAGACGGACATCCTGGATGTTGGTTATTTCGATGCGGACTTCGCTCGGGATTATGCTAAAAGTTGATAGATCCTTTGTGCGGACCGATATATGATCTTGTCTGTTACGCCATTGAATTACCGTGATTTATATTCTCCCAAATGCCGTCGGATTGGAATTGGAAAAACCTTTTGGGAGAAGAAGAATCTATAATAGCACGTGGCACATATATGTTCAGTTAAAGCTCTACTAGTTCTATTGTAAGTACTGTAAAAGCTATAACATTACTGTTTTATTTCACTATATAGAGAGAGAGAGAAAAGGGTACATATTATTCTGCATTTTTAAACTTATTTATTTTGCATATCCTTCATGCATGTAATCATCTCAGAGAATCTATTCAACTTCATTTTTATTTTAGATTTAGTTCACGAAGGTCTTCATAATACTTTTTGATCCATCCTTTAATGATCTTAAGCGATGTGTTGCGCTGCTTCACCAACCAATCTGGATCACTTTTCTCAGCCTTAAATAGATCTAAGGCATGTGTTCCTGCAAATTATCAATCAAGACCAAAAATTTTAGCTCATATAACATCCTTAACCAGCTGAATTATTGTAATTGTTTTTCATAAATTTTGATTATTAGATCAAGAGTTACGTAGAATTATGTTGTGAATTACCATTCTTGGTAACAACGGCAACTAAGCTGTCTGATATGTCTTTCAAAATCCTACGATCCAACAAGAAAACAAATGTAATTACAAATACTTATTTTTAGGTACTGCTTTGTTGGTATAAAAGAAAAGAATATCATAGTACCCTCCGCCGCTCCATGGGTCTCTCAAACCATTGGTGAATATGATGTTACTTCCAAACCTTTTTAGTACGAGTTTCATGTCCTGTATTGTTTTTTAAAAAAAATCAAAAAAAAATTAAAAATTAATCACTATTTATTTAACCTAGCTACATAATTATCTACTAAGCATTAATTAATTCATACATACTTTATATGTATATGCACGTGCATATGCATGCACTCATATCTAGAGAATTTTTTTAAGGTATTAGTTAATTTACAATAGTGACATATATAATTATATTTAATACAAAAGACACTAGCTAGTACCTATAGCAGAAATTAATCATATATTTATTATATATGGAGATACGTACATGGCCTCCAAAATAGGTAGTCATCCATTGAGGTCTAGGTGAGACGCCATAGAAGCTCTCACATTGCTTAACATATCTGTCCAAATTAAATGGAGGTGGAGGGACTGTTGCATCATTGTCAAAGTTAATCGTCATCACCCAATCGCTACACATCTAAGTTCATTTAAGGAAAAAAAAAAACCCTTCTATTAGTATAATAAAAAAAACAAAATTGTTGTAAATAACAGTTATTAAAAACATAATTTTAAATCAAGAAAAATGGTAAATATATATTAAGATATATATACCTGCCAATTAGAACCTGAAAATTGATCGTAGTAAAGTTGCATCTCGGTTATATTTACGTAACAAGATTTTTCTCCTTCCAAAGCAATGAGGCCAGATACTATCCGATCCAAAACATCAGTTACATTCTTCGCCCCGTCAATGCCACGACATAGCACATCAAGTGGATAGGTTGGTGGTGTGTCAAGTGTGGCAACTAGATAGTAAACTAGCTTTAAGTATGTCAAAAGTTCAGACACATCGTTCAATTTCCTAATCAAGAAAAAGTAAAGAAAGTCTATTAAAATTTCAAGATCTTTATGATCAAGTTGGTAAAAACCTTTTAAAACAAGAAATATTTAATTCTTTTTTTTTTGTTTCAAAGATGTGCAATGGATAAATCCTGCCTTGTGCCATAGCCAGCAAATGGTCACAATGACGAAAACAAGTTTAGATTGTTCATAACTAATCAGCTCAAATCCAAAAAACTGAGAGTCGAATTTAAAATCTTGTGATTACTTACTGACAAGTCTTGAATTTTTTACTTAGAATTGAAAGGCCATCATGCTTGGAAGCCACTTTATGAATTTCATCCCAAGAGGCCATTATGGTTTCACCGCAAGTTTCACTAGATTCCTGTAAGTAATTGAATAAAATTAATCAGAGTTCATGAAGTATGCATGCTTAGAGCTTTTGAATTAAGAATAAGAAACTTAATTTACCACGAAATCGTTGGCAATAGTGTTAAAGAATGCATCTTGTGGAACAATTTCATCCAAGTAAAGAAGTGGAGCCGATGATGCCAAGGCACCCACAGCAATATGTGGATACTTCAGTCTAAACCATGTAGCCAGCACTGAAATATATTTCATTGTATATATATATATATACATCATTTATCGGTAAATTAGTTGATAATATTAGGAATTTAATTAGATGAGAACACATTACACATACTTCCTCCATAGGATGCTCCAATAACGATTACGGGAGAATATGTGGCTGATAATTTCTTCTTGAGGTACACCAACACTTCTGCGTAATCTGCCAAAGCTTGAGCCGAGTTGAAGTAACCACGGAGAGTTTCATTCTTGAGTGCTTCTTCTTGTGTAACGAAGGGAACTGATTTTCCATAGAACCGATGCTACATCATATCAGACAAATTAAAGGCGTTAGAACATGTCAAATATCTGGTGGTCAAGTAGTATAACTGTGGTTCTCTTAAATGCGAGGTTAGAACATATAAAACAACAAAGAAAGATGGTGCTAATCGACCAGACCTCTATGTAAACTATTAGAGCTTTGAAGCGAGGAGCATTTTGGGAGAGAAAGCCAACAAATTTTAAGCTTTCATCAAGTGACTCTTCAAGCCCAAGGAACACGAAAATCGGGGCATTCTTATCGGCTCCTCCCCAGTGTGTAGAATCGATCATATACCTCTGTGGGAATGTTGCAAAGCTCTGAGGTTGGAAGTTGAAATGATCGAGTGTCTGGTTATAGTAAAATGTTTGCAGAGAAGGCGATACTATTGTATCGTCTTCTCCGAGGTTTCTCCTTACATGTCGAAAACCAGGAAGGTTGTGTGAGTTTGCCAAGACAAGAACTGATAAGAAGGCTAGAAGAAGTAGCCATTGGAACAGAAAAACTTTGCCAGTAGCCATTGGAGAATGCATGCTTCCAAGTACACTGAAGTTCCAGTGCAGCCACAAGTATATATAGGTAGCAAATCACAATATTATTGTGTACCGTCGTTTGGATTATACATTTTCAGGTAGCCATGAAATAAAATTATTTATACTTATCTGCAACGGTAATAACAGAATAAAAATTAATGGATGACTTTTGAAGCTTAGCCATTAAGTCTGGAGACTAATATTCAATGAAGGAGGAGATAACTCAACTAAGTTGGTCTATTGATTTGGTAACCATAAATATACAAATTTGACTTTCAACAAGACAACTGGAGCTGTCTATAGACTTCTTAGTTTAAACCATTCAACTATAAGTAACCTAAGCTCAACAGCTCGTTTATCTCTTTTATGGTCCTTTATCAGCTAAGGTCACAAAACGAGATTTACTCAATGTACATTCTGGGTAGTGACTACGAGTTTCCCTCGTCATCCAGAAAAAAAAAAATTCAATGAAGTTACTGCGAACTTTCTATATTGTTGTGTTATGAAAGCATCAAGTATATAAAATTGGAAGATGTCCATAGATAATAGCAAACAATGTGTCGACCATTAATGGGATTTTGGCTATATTATGTATGGCAAGTGAAAGTGAAAGGGATTCGATCACCCATAGGATCACGTTTTGACAGAGTTGAGAAGCATGAAATCAGCCAAGGATTAAACTTTTTCTCAATTTCTTTCTTCTTGTAGCAGCATTGTGGTACAGGACAAGAGTGATGACATCTCTTCTTGCGTGGCTGAACCAAAGCCCTGCCATCGTATTCTACCGAATTCGTCGAGCAAAAAGATGTACCTGTATAGTTTTCGAGAGTGAGGTGTCATTCCTTGCTATTCATCGGACTTAACAACAAAAAGAACGATTGGGCAGAAAAGGAAACGCTTTTGTACCCTGTCAAAAGGTTCAGTATTTTGAGCTCTTTTCTGAACTCATAATGATCGCCAAATGAGTATGTGATCTGTCTCTGCAATACATCCTCCCGGCCATTAGGCTTAGGTTTCCTCATTACACGAAGAAGTAGCTTTTTCATAGGATTGCGTGATAATAACCATGAATCTATGAAGGATACCTGCAGATACAAAATGACAGTTAAGAAAGGTTAACATTAAGAAAGAGTATAAACATTCTCATGCATGATGCATCACGCAAAAAGAAAAAGTCTAGATCATGAATTCCTCATTCTGTTTCACAACAATAAAATTTTGCAGTTCATAGAAACCGATTTCATGTTTCATATAAAGTCCTCCATTTTTCAGAATGCATAGCAACACATTTGCATTAGTATGATTTCAACAGTAAGTGCAATGCTCCTGATCATCATTTGCATATTGGGGGTCCTATGATTGGACCTAGAGATTGCATTTCAATCCAAGGGAAATGCAGAGCAAACTGATATGTTTTTTTTTTTGAAAATAACAAACTGATATGTGGTATATACTATATAGACTTATCACAAAAATATTTCCACTGACTAGTTCTGAAAACAATGTTAAAGCCCAAGTACCACAGTAGTGACTCGGTAGGCAAAGATGCTTAGGTGTTCTGACATAATTTTTACAAGCTCTTTTTCATAATTTTCTTCCATGTGATCAAGTAATTGAAACTTCATATTACATATATACTCTGTAAATACTTCCTTTTGCATCTCACACTCCTCTATCACTTATTTTACTCATCTGGTCACTTCTCTTATTTCCACAATATTCACTCAAAAACAAAGGGAACTATGCAAACTTCAACGGATCTTATACCTTGTCTTACGGTTTTTGCTTGTGAGATGTGGATCTGTGGTACACAAATATAAGGGTGAAACAATGATTTGACCTGTGTTTCGCTAATTGCTATTATGATCAATTGAAGCCCTATATTATTTCTTTGGCATATTAAACTTGCAGATATTCACAGTTACCCAGATTGTGACAGAATAGTATGGAGCTTTAAGTTCATATGACATGTCTAAAAACACTATAAGACAACATTTATCAAGACCGAAAAAGTCGTTCTAATAATCAGAAGCCAAAACATCACCACTCATTACCACCATACACAATCACCTTCCTTCCCCCTCTTCATCCCCTTACGCAGTTACGCTTTTTGAAAACCTATTTCTCATACCTTCAAACAATGTTGTAGAAGGCGCTAGGTGCTAGTCGGGCACCCAGAGGGCACCTAGCACCTAGAGCGCCTAGGCGGGCGAGTAATAATAATAAGAAAAACACAGCATTGTACAAATTACACACCAAAAAGAAAAACACTCAGCCGAGTTGGCCAACTCGGGCGCCTAGGCTGCCTAGTCGGCCGGCCAACTAATGTCCGCCAAAGGGTAAAATAATTCCCTCGGACCTAGGGGCACCTAGCACCTAGGCAGCTGCCTAGGCCGATTTTTACAATAGTGCCTTCAAACATCCATTTAATCAATTTTCTTTATAAGAATGCATCATACATTTCCATCCATTTAATTTGATTTTACTTTTATTTTCTTTTTTTAATCACATGCTATGAAATCCCATTGCTTGAGAGTAGGACAGAGGTTTTTGGAGTAAAAGAAGCAAAGAACAAATCTGATCACTGAAAATAAAATATTGGTGTTTAAGTTACTTGGATTGTTTAACATTTCTTTTGATTTTGTTGACTATACATAATTCAATCTGTTCGCTTGCTGTGAAAATGCTCAATTCTGCCAGAAAAGAAAAAAGAGGGGAGAAGAACAAGAAGAGGTGGATGGCAGTGGGTGCAGGATCAACGGGAGAGGTGGCAATTTGGTGGAGGTAGTGCCTATGTGGCTTTTATATGGTGAACATGGTGGAGGTAGTGGCATTTAAATTGTGTAATGGGCAGTTTTATTATGGCTGTGATGGTGGAAGTGCTGCTGGTTTTGATTTGGTTGAAGAAGGTGATTTTGATATGGGGAAGGTGGTGGTTTTGGACAATGGAAAGACTATTAAGAGAATATTCCTTTATTCATTTATTTATTTAAATTTGCGAGATCAGTCATATGAAGAACTTTGTAACTAGTTATGGGTTAAAGTTCTTGCCAAGTCATCTCTACTTAACATCGATTTCACAATCCTATAGAATCGAGGCTTAATTGGCCTAGATCTAGAAGACGTTTGTTCAAATCAGTCAGAAGAAAAGTTGTACAAGGATTTAACTGACAATAAACGCAAAACATACCTCATATAAGTGGACCTTATTTGAATCTTTGAACGCATCAACAAATGGCACACTCCAAGAATGAATCATTGGCTGTCAAAGATGTAAGAATTATAAGAAACAGTGTGTACAGGAGTTCAAATGGTACATGCTTAGATGTACCGTATTATTTACGTGTCACGTAGTTATCTCCAATTATGCAATCCTCTTCAAGACAATCTAAAACAAAGTATGGAACAAGTATCCTTAACCTTTTTGTGGTAAATCAAAGATTCGACCTTTCAAATATATACAGAGAACAAAGAATCAACAAAATTTTCAGGGCATCCAAATAAACTGAGATTCAAATTAACTAATAGAAACCTTGAAAAGGAAGAACAACCAAGTTTAATCAGAGCAACAGAGAGCCTAAGCATTGGAGATAAAGTACGGTCAAGTAAAAGAACTTCTAACCTCCGAGCTTGCGCGAAAAGAAAGACACAACAAGGATGCCCTTGGCACATCAGCATCAGTATCTTTTCCACTGCACATACAGGGCAGCTTAAAGCTCGAGCCGTTTGAGTAAGTCACCTCCAACGCAGGAAACTTTATAGCAGATATTGCTGGTATTATAATCTTATTCGCCATTGCAATCTGCAAAAGTTGCACAACTCCAAAATTACTAACTTCAATAAAATTCAATCAAGCATCTTCTACATAGCATAATTTCATACCTTACCACCATGTTTCTTCATTTCTGACATGTCAGCGAAATAACCCCGGCTCATTTCATCCGTACTGCCCTAACTCCAAAAAAGAAGTTGAATACCCCATACAATTAAAATTAAACTCCATGATCCCATTAGCACTTCTATATGGTAAGATACACCAATAAACTTACAGCCTCGCGCGTTCTTTCTCAATTGCAGCCTTGTTTCCAAGCTGCAATTAAAATGGATTTTCAGCACATAGCAACCAAAAAAAAAAGTTAATCAATTTTGAATAACCAAATTAGTTTATTCAGATAAATTCAAGTATATTACCGAACAGACCTGGTAAATGTCGAGGAAGCGGGTGGAGGAGCATTGATACGGAGGATTGTGTTGAGAGATGAGGGGGATCAACAGCTTGTCTTGTCTCATTAACGAGCTTCTTGAACTGAGAAATGCAGAAGCTGAGGATAGTCTCGTCAGCCTCAACATCTTCAAAGCTTTTCTCGGTGAGTGTGGAATCTGATCGATTCAAACTCTGTTTCTGAAATAGGTTTCGGGAATTGGGAGTTGCGATTGAAGACGACGAAGAGTAACGGAATTGGGTTAATTTGGATCTTTTAAAGCCAGGGCCTTCTTCAAAAAAAAAAAAAAAAAAAAAAAAAAAGCCAGGGCCCAATTCATCACGAATCTTTGAATTATGGACCCAATTAGGAGGTCAGATTGAAACCCAGTTGTTATGTCAAGATAGATCTGAATTCATATTCATAACTTTACAACTCTATGTTCACAATTTTAAAATTTTGTGTTCACAAGTTTTGAACTCTATGTTCACAATTTTTGAACTTTATATTAACAATTACACAACTCTATATTCACAATTTCAGAACTCTATGTTCACAAAATATCAGAACTCTATATGTTCACAATTTCATAAATCTATATTCACAATTTCATAACTCTATATTCGATATCATGCGCCAGTTTCATTTAATATCGGGTACGGTCAGCGTGACACGAATCCGAATCAAGATTGTCGTATGACCCCACAACAAATGTGCATAAGGCAGGTATGGTTTTCACTGGGTTTGATGAACCAAAAAAAGTTGTGACCATATACCATATCCGAGATTATCCGCCAGAAAAGGTTATTCAAAACAAACCACAAGAAAAGCATGAGGTGGCGAGTGGTGTGTTCTAATTTCAATTTAGGAGAACAATCATGTCGTTGGTCATTTTCTGCACGAAAATTGCAAGGAGCATATGATGAATGGAAGATCACAAAGTGCAGTGACAGCCACATCTGCCCACGTGATTTTCAACCGAGGTGGGGTGGACAGAATAATTACAAGTGGACTAATTGCCGATCTGATTTTTTGTAAGATCGGCGTTGATCCTGAGTACAAAATAAAACACATTCAAATCGATGTGCAACAACAATACGGGATCGATGTTACATACAGGAAGGCTTGGTACGAGCGACAAAAATGCATTGAGAAGTTGCACTGCAAATTTGAAGAATCATACTCAGAACTGCCAAAGTTCTTGCATAAGTTGGAGATGTCCAACCTAGGTATGGGGTCTTTCTTGCCCTATTGTTTCAAAAGATTTCCGTTTGTTTCTATCGTGTAGGAAAAAACACCACTTATCGTACTAAATTGTGATTCACCAGGTACGATTGTTGATATTCAAGTAACGCAGTCAGCACGAGGCCTAGAGTACAGCGACTTCTTATATGCATTTTGGTCCTTTGAGCCCGCTATCGATGGTTTTCGATTTTGCATCCCTATTAATGTCGTTGATGGTACACACCTATATGGCAAATACAAGGGTCATCTCTTACTAGCGGTGGTAATGAACGGTAACGTGGAAATATTCTCATTGGCGTACTCAATTGTTGATTCTGAAAACGGCTGCAGTTGGACTTGGTTTCTTAAACAACTAGCAACACACGTGTTTCCAGATTTTAACTCTGTGTGTATCATTTCGGATAAGCATGCTGGGATTGATGTAGTGTTTAATACGTTGCCTGAATTACAACGCCCTCGTGTCAAACGTCGCTTTTGTTTGAGACACATTTAATTTAAATAGTGTTTAATTTTTTTTAGTGTAGTACGTAATTGTATCTACTTTTTTTAAATTAGAATTAAATATTTATTAATTAGATAGCTAAGTGATTTATTAATTAATACATCTAAGTAAACTACTCTTTTTTTTGAAGGCAAAACCATAAAACTTAACATTAAAAGAATGAAGCAATAGAGTCAGGAGGGACTGAGTCCCAATACAAAACGCTAGCCTGAGAACCGGCCGCAGAAGCGAGAGTATGAGCTAAAGAATTTGACGATCTAGGAACTAAAATAAAATGACAAGATAAAAATGATGCTGCAGCAGACTTGCAAGCGTCCAAGAACAAACCAGCGTACGAGTAGACAGAAGGTTGCGACCGTTTAAGGCCACTAAAAAGCTGAGAACAATCCATGAGAACATTTGTAGCATCCACTCCGAGGCTCCTTAGCCAGGATAATGCCTCCTTACACGCGACGGCCTCAGCCATGAGGGGTGAAAAACAGTCTATACTTGGCCCAGCACATGCAGCTGTGAAGCTCCCATCTGGTGCGATCAACACCGCCCCAAATGCGGCCTTTCTAGAAGCTGGAGAGAAAGCAGCGTCGACGTAGCAGCTTGGGCGAGGCGGATTGCTGGGCTGAACGTCTGGCTGCTGAACCGTGACGCCAGAGAGGTGAGGCGGGTGTGAAGCTTGGTTGCCAAGCTGCGCTGAGGACCATGCATGAAGTGTTGTCGTTGCTGCTGTCATCACCTTCTTTGGCGCCGGAAGGAAAGCTTCCCAAACAGCACAATTTCTCGCCTTCCATAAATGGTAGAGTATCCCAACTGCCAGAGAGACACTATCATCGGTCAAGGAGGTTATGAGAGATGAGAACCACATGTTGAAGTTGGTAGTCACAATATTAGAAAGAGGCAACAATGATTCATGCCATACAAGTTGAGCAAAATCACACATTACTAAAGCATGCATGGTGTCTTCATGAACTACCCTACACATAGGACATGCCGGTTCCACCTCTACTCTCTTTAAGAGCAAATTAGTAGTTACTGGGAGAATATTATTGAGGGCTTTTCAAAGAAAAGTTTTCCACTTGGGGGGGACTTTAAGCTTCCACACAGGGATCCAATCATCAAAACTAGTGTGGGAATTATCATAATCCCCAACTAAACTTTTATAACCACTCTTGACAGAATAGCAACCTCCCGGGTCCCCATACCAGTACCATGAGTCCACATAGCCCGGGGAGATAGGTACTTGCATAATACGGTCCACATCACCAGGTAAAAAAATATCAGATAGAATAGCCTGATCCCAGGTCATGGACTCTTCATCAAACAAACCAGAGACCAGAGACCCAGATAAGTGGGGCGGCATTGGGGTTTGTACCAATGGAACAGAAACATCAGGGAGCCATGGGTGTCCCCAAATTAAAGTAGATCTCCCGTCACCAATTCTCCGTCTGACACCCCCGCACACGAAATCATGTACAGCCATAATACTTCTCCAACAAAAACTCGGGCAGCTACCGAGAGAGGCATCAATAAAGGAAGATTTCGGAAAATACCTTGCTTTGTAGACTCTAGCCACCAGAGAATTAGGCATTGTTAAGAAACGCCATGCTTGCTTCCCCAGCATTGCCAAGTTAAAAGCTCTTAGATCCTTGAATCCTAAACCCCCAAATTTCTTAGGAATACATAACCGATCCCAGGCCTTCCAGTGGATCCCTCTGTTCGTAGTGGTGCCCCACCAAAATTTATTCATGGTCCTTTCAATTGATCCACATACCGATTCCGGCAGTAAGAAAACACTCATAGAAAAGGTGGGCATTGCTTGAGCCACACTCTTCAATAAGATTTCCTTGCCAGCCTGAGATAGAAGCCTCTTATTCCAGGAGCATATCCTTTGTTTGATTTTATCCTCAATGTATGAAAAAGCTGCCTTTTTATTTCTTCCTACGAAAGCTGGAAGGCCTAAATATTTACCAAAGTTGGGAGCCTGGGCCACTCCCAAAACATCAGCAACCTCCTCACGATCTTCCGTAGAAGTATTTCTGCTAAAACAAACACTAGACTTATTATAATTCACAGCCTGACCTGACATTTGCTCGTACAAATCCAAACAGTGCTTTATTTCCCCAGCTTCTTGGGCATTAGCCTTAAAGAATAGAAGGCTGTCATCTGCAAAGAACAGGTGAGAAATAGGGGGGCACCTCTAGCCACCCTACAGCCATGTATGGAACCCTCAAGCTGAGCCTTCTGGAGCAACAGAGACAGACCCTCTGCACAAATGATAAACAGGTACGGGGAGAGGGGGTCTCCCTGACGCAAGCCACGAGTAGGAACTACTTTACCACTGCTAACCCCATTAACCAAAAAGTTATATGAGACAGAGGTAACACAAAGCATGATTAGATCCACCCACCGTTCTGCAAAGCCCAGAGCCTCCAGCATACGCCTCAAAAAAGGCCACTCCATACGGTCATAGGCTTTCGCCATATCCAGCTTCAAAGCACCCCATCCAACTAGACCACACTACTTTCTATTCAGAAAATGCCCTACCTCTGCTGCCACAATAATGTTGTCAGTGTTTAACCTGTTAGAAATGAAAGCACTCTGTGACTCTGAGATGATGTTGTCTAAGAGATGTTTCATCCTGTTCGCTATGACCTTAGCCATGACTTTATAAACAACATTACACAGAGCTATAGGCCTCAAGTCTGACACCTTTTCTGGAACTTGCTTCTTAGGGATCAGCACAACATTTGTTTCATTCAAACCATCAGGGAAAGAACACGAGTTTAAACAATTAATTACAAAAGTGGTGACATCAACCCCCACCACATCCCAATAGTGTTGAAAGAAACCTGGATTCATCCCATCAGGGCTTGGTGCTTTGTCAGGGAACATGGAAAATAAGGCTGCCTTTACTTCCTCATTCTCAAAAGGTCGCAATAGAAGCTCATTATCCACCTGTGAGACTTGGGGAGTGATAGTACTAAAGAAAGGTTCATGAGGGGATGAACCACTCGACTGGAAGATATTCTCATAATACTGTAAGACAAGTGGCCTCATAACCTCACCCTCCACCCAAACCCCGTCATTATTCAAGAGTCTAGAGAGAGAGTTTTTCTTTTTACGAGCAGAGGCGTACCTGTGATAAAAGCGAGTATGGACATCAGCTCCCCTCAACCAATGCTGCTTGGCACGCTGCTTCCAGTAAGAATCCTCATGAGCTTCCAGACGAGCTAACTGGTCTTCAATGTGCTGGAACTCAGCCAGAGAGACCGAGTCCCTTCGGCCACGCAAGGGTAACTGAGATCGACGAAGAAGTTTGATTCGTTCACCGAATCTATGAAAGTGTTCTCCACCCCACCTCCTCAGCCTCTCCCCACATAAATGCAAGCAGCTAACAAGACCATTGGGCCTCCCAGCAGACCATGCATCCTCCACCACCTCCCTACACCCTTCATCATGCAACCATGCCATCTCGAAACGGAAACTCTTGGAGCGTACACCCAACTGTTGTTCGGTCGGCTTAACACACAAGAAAATAGCCGAGTGATCCGAAGTGCGAGTTAGGTTATTTTCCACATAAGCCTTATCATGCATAGAACACCACCCTTCAGAAGCCAACACCTTATCTAACCTCTCCTCCAACCAGCCGGCTGTGCCCTTTCCCCTCTCCCAGGTAAACTGGTAATCCCGCATAGGTAACTGGGCAAGCTTGCAATCATCCACAGCCTCTCCGAACCCCTGCAGTAAACTATCCGGGTGAGGGTTGCCGCCCCTTTTCTCAGATTGATACAAGAGATCATTGAAATCTCCCAGAACAACCCAAGGTAGAGACGACCTTTGAGCAAGAGACCTAAGTAAGTCCCATGAATCCCTCCGCCTACTACGTTCCGGAAAACCATAGAAGCATGTCATACGTGAACATAATGAACCCTCGTGGGTAACTTCCACATCGATGTGATGCCTAGAGTAACTCAGCAATCTAGCAGTACAGTTCTTTCTCCAAAATAAAGCTAAACCTCCACTTAAGCCAATCGAATCAACATAAAAAAGACCTTCGAAACCAAGCCTGACACAGAGGCGTTCTACATGCACCCGTCCCACCTTGGTTTCCATGAGATACAAGAACTCGGCCTTCTTACTGGACACGAGGTCCACAATCTCGCGAACTGTTCGTGGATCACCCAAGCCACGACAGTTCCAGCTGATCGTACTCATGATGACGGGCGGGTCTGGGAACCAGAACCCGCCATGGACAAGTTTTTTGGGATATCAGTCATCAACACATCAGCACCATTCCCTCCACTCCGTCTACCGCCACCACCTCCAGACCCTTCGCGCCTTCTCTTAGAATTAGCCACGACCGCCACTCCCTTCTCACGATTAGGCGTTGCCGAAACTCCATGCACATCAGACGGCATCGACACGGTCTCCTCCGCCCTCGCGGGCCCCTCCGGCGGCACTAACCAAGGTTGTCCGATAGCCCTAGGACCTCGACCACCTCCCGCTCTAAGCTCCGGCCCAAACGGGTATTGGTCTACCGGCATAACAGACTCACGAGCCTTGATACAAAACTTGTAAGAGTGTCCCAGAAGTCCACAGAAGAAACAATACGTATGGAAGCGTTCGTATTTAAAGGACACCCAACAAGTTGATTTATCCCTTTTAACAAGCTTCATTCCTCTACGAATCGGTCGGGCAACAGGAACCGCAACCCGAACACGGTAGAACGTTTTCCAGGGCACACCAGCGAACCTATCGTCACAGCGTACAAAAGATCCAATGAAATTCCCCACCTGTTCAAGAACCGTATCGGATGTATAACCAAGCGGCAAGTCATGCACTTGAACCCACATGTCGACTGAGTCAAGCACAACCTCACACGGAAGAACACCATCCTTCACCTGTCTACAAACGAGGGTGTTATTCTCAAAGGACCAAGGCCCCTCCTCCAAAACCCTAATCATGTCTGTTTCATGGTAGAAGACAAACAAGAAAAGATTCGGTTGAAGCTCGGTGACTTGAACGCCCTTAACCGGCTGCCATACAGAGGCCATAACTTGGCGCATAAATTCGACCTTAACCAGTTTGACAGTCAGAAAACGGCCAACAACAACCCAGGTCTCCTGCCCATCGACTTGGACTACACCAACATCGTCCCCAACTGGTTCGAATTCTTCTTCATCGTCGTCCAGGGCTAAATCAGCCCACCGTGTCGTCAGTCGCGCTAACCCTCCAACATTCGTAGTAGCTGCCATGCAGAAAAAACACACGTCGTAACACCAGCGAAAACAGAAGCACTAGACAAGCAGTGAGAGAAAATCGACAAGAATGATCGGAAGGAAAACCAAAGATGTAGAAAAACCTAGGCAAAAACCCTAGGAGGGGAAGCAAACCCTAGACAAGCTAGAGAGAAAAATTATACATTTAATTCAAATAGTCTTTAATTTTGTTAGTGTAGTACGTAACTGTATCTACTTTTTTAAAATTAGAATTAAATATTTATTAATTAGATAGCTAAGTGATTTAATTTATTAATTAATACATCTAATATAAATTACTCTTTAATTTTGTTAACTAGGTACTGCTTAACTGCTTTACAAAAAGCAGAGTTTAGAAATGCAATGCAAATCATACAACAAAGATGGCCAGATGCATACAATTACTTGGCAAATATTGAGCCCGAAGCTTGGACATTGTCTCATGATGGGGGTCACCGGTTTGGCATAATGACAACCAATTCATCAGAATCTTTTAATAATTCTCTTAAGGGTTGTCGGATGTTATTGGTGACGACAATAGCAAGGTTGAGTTTTCACAAGTTAACCACAATGTTTGCAGACAGGCGTACAACTGGCCAAATGATGCAAGAAGCTGGATTGCGTTGGCCAAAAAAAAAATTGTGATGAGTTATCACAAAGAGAGCAGTAGACAAACAATGCAAGTATTCAAAGGTATAATGATGCAATTGGATTGTATGGCGCTGCTCTTGATACTGGACACATTTTTTATGACACTGAAGTTTATTTAAAAGTAAATTTGAAAAACCGTACTTGTAAATGCGGAAAGTGGAAAATAGATGAAATACCTTGCGCCCAAGCAATTGCAGTTTGTAATTTTCGCAGGGTTCGGTATTATTCACTGTTGCCACAATGTTTCACAATTGAATACTAACGAAGGAGTTATGAAGGTGACTTTTATCCACTGACTTCAAATAATCAGTCATTAGTGGACTACTTCAGAAACTTGTCTTCCACCAGTACACGCTATGCGTCAAGAACGCCAAGGCCACCGACAAACACGTTGCTTTCCGAATGAAATGGATTATGGCAATAGTAATAGAAAATGCAATTATTGTAGGGCACGGACCCACACTTCAACGCAATGTCCACGTTTTAATATTGTAATTCATTATGCCATTGTTACTTAATATAATTGTTACTGTGTGTGGTATATAATTAGTTAAGCAACTTAATATAAGTTCTATTGTCACTTAATATATTTTCTATTGTTTTTTTTTTTTATAACAAAAGGCATTTGTGAAGTAAAAAAAATTGTTCATTTTTGTATAGCACCCCAGGATACCATGTTTATGATATCAGATTTTTATGGAATTGAATTGTAAAAGTAACATGCATTCAGAAGGCTATGTTACTTCAAAATTATCCACTAACACGAAGATGCATGGGAAATTGATCTTCAGACATAGAAAAATGTAGAGAATATAGATTTTACATGTAACATGTATCTCAGGGTGCCATGTTACTTCAAAAAGTATCCACTCCGTCAACACGCTTGATTTTGAGACGACGAAAAATGGGATTTTAGAGGTAACATGCATCCCAAGGAGCCATGTTACTTCAAAAGTACCCACTGGGTCAATAATATCAGATATATAGCTACACGATTCTCACTTGCATGCATGGGGAATTGATTTCTCCACATATGAAAACGGAGCAATTCAAATTTAACAGGTAACATAGGAAATAGGGGGGATTTAGATTTTTGATTACCACTCCCTTGGTGGATGCAATCAGATTTTAACTCCCCATATGCATAGGGAATTGATCCCTGGGAGTCATACTTCTCTTCGTCAATAATATCATAATTCTAACTACACGAATCAGATTTACAAGGGGTTATTTAGTAATTTCATAGTATATAGCGTTGATATATAAATTGGCATAGTTGTCATCTCAATCTAATAAATTTGCACTGCAATAAATTGAATTTGCATTTCAAGCTATTCTTCGTTCATTTCCAAAATCATATATATGGTAATTAAATTGAATATAATTTAATAGACCTGTAAGTTTAATTTTTTTTTTGCATATTTGTAATAATATTTTATTGTCTTATAGGGCAAAACATATGTTGTTTTCGTTGGACGTTGTCCATGAATATAGACAATTGGAATGAAGCAAAAGCTCAAGTTCATTGATTTAGTGATAATTTGTACAAGTCATTTGCATCTAAAGAGAAAGCAATTCAAGCTTTTGACAACTTTGTAGCAAATCAAACGGATTTGTCACTTAATACTGGTGCATCAAGTTGCAGTTCACAGACTACAAATACAGCGAAAGCTACTTCAAATTCAGATGAAGCGAAAGAGATTTTGTCGCATGTACAAGATGAGTTAGCACGCGAATATCATGCACATACGTTGAAAGTCGATGCGATCATTGAAGAATTTAAACAGATGCTTTCAAAATAAATAACATTTCAACACACTATCCTATGTGACATCTATATAAAGGCACACTTGTTCTTCCAAATCCCTACTATTCGTACAACCATTTTTACTCACTCACCATCTTCATTTCTCAATCCTTATCCATCAAGTAAAAAGAAATGGATATTTTCAAATCATTCTCTATGATCAAACGTTACACAGATGACAACCGTGAAGTGCTTGAATTTTATGTTCATACGGTACATGGTCGGATGTATTGTATGTTCTTCCTCGCTAGAGAGCGTGGTTGTTGTTGAATTTTTCATCCCGCTAAAGTGTGGATGCTATTATTAGATGTAATGGGATTAGAATTTACATTCCCAAATGACATCATCAATTTGGGTACTGCTAAACGTTTCATCAAAAATTTCATGCATGAGCCAAATAATTTCTGTAACAACATCTCACGTGGCTTCATTGGTAATCATTTTTGCTTACATAATCATTTTTTAATTACATATTCATAAGTTAATTATTTATTGAGCTGATGTTGATTATTTATTAAGTTGATGTGTTATTATATAAATCACCATTTGCTAATCAAAGGTAAACTAAATCCCGGAGAAGAAAAGAAAAGGTAAACTGAATCCAATGCAAATCATTTAAAATTGTTTTCAAATGGATACTACGTAAATATATTTATTAAGTTGATGTGTTATTATATAAGTCATCATTTGCTAATGAAAGGTGAACAATCCAATGCAAATAATGTAACTACATTTTCAAATGGATAGTACGTACGTAAACCATATCATCTAAGTTATTAGCCTTTGTTAATTACATACGTAAACTATATAAGTCATTATATGCTAATTATTTAAGTCATCATTTCTTATTATATAGGTAATGATATATGTTAATTATTTTCGTTATTATTATATAGGTAATCATTTGTTAATTATGTATTAATCATTTGTTAATTAATTTATTTTGATATTAGATTGTTGGATCACAAATTCATGGGTGCACTATAATGATCCAAGTATATCTACGATTGCTTGGTTTATAACAACAATGAATATGGTCGACTACATTATGATTTCAGTCTGTATGCACAAGCATTTTATTCAGCATGTTAATGCTACAACCCTACTCTTTCATGCTGATAATGAGCCATGAGAGGTACAAGTTCAAAACATGAATTTCTTAATCGGGATTGAAGATTTTTTGCTAGAAATAATATACAACAAGGCGATCAAATTATTTTTCATCACGTTGGTTTTTTCAAATTTGAATTTTATGTATTCCGAAATAAAGAACAGGTTAAGCTCCCTGATGCTCAATGCTATGGTAGTGACCGCCAACCCTCAGATGATAGTAAGTAATTTTTTTAGATTTACATTCTTTATTTATGTTATAATCCCTATACGCAATTAACACTACTTTTTCAAATTTACGATTTAGATTTGATTTACGTGCCAACAATGTCCAGTATTCCAAACTCAGCAAGCCTTTTTGATTTCAGAAGTTAGATTAGATGAATTGTCAGGATGCAGGGCATTACTTATTGATGTGGTTGAATTTTGTTCAAACTCAGCAAGCCTTTTTGCTTCATCTACGACACGCCTACGGATAATGATGAAGTAGAAGTTATATATGGAAATTCGGTTGTGCACTTCAATAACTCTAACCCCAACTACAAACAATCATATGATGCTCTCGAACATCTGCTTGAATACAGTGTCCACGTTCCCACGATGAAATATTTGGTGTTCTTTAATTGCCAACCTGGAAGGATTTAGACGCTAATTTTAGACTTCTGTGAACTCGAACGGATCAACGACAATTTATTCAATTATTATATTACAGATTCTATATTCGTCAACGAAGATATGTAATAAAATAACGATTACTAAAGAGTCATTTTCATTTTTGGTCGTACTGTTATTGGGGAATTGCCAATTTTAGTCCACTTCATTAATTTTTGCCACATTACAGCCAGTCTTATTTAGTTCTTGCGACTTTTAGTCCACCGTTAAAATTTTCACCAAATAACCGTCCAAAATAGGGATATTTTGGTCTTTTCATGCTTTGATCATCTCCTTTACCCTTTGCAGTGGTCTTCCTTACACACTTTCATCCAATGAAGAGGTCCGGCGACAGCCATGGCTTTGTAATGTGACTCACATGGCTTCCACCGAATCTTTTCATTGGATAAAAATGTGTAAGAAAAATCACTGCAAAGGGTCACGGAGATGACCAAAGCATGAAAGGACCAAAAATACCCTTCTTTTGGATGACCATTTGACGAAAATTTTAACGGTGGACTAAAAGTGACAAGGACTAAATAAGACTGGCCGTACTGTGGCAAAAATGAATGAAGTGGACTAAAATTGACAATGTCCCAATAACAGTAGGACCAAAAATGGAAATGACTAGCGACAAAAATACAAATCCATAGGGTAGCATCAAGTTTTAATTTTGCTGTGTAAAATTAAATGAAACACTGTTTGTTTATTATAATCTCCTTAACAATTTGGCAGCAATGAAAACTGATTTTGCAAGTTCAAAACAACAGTAATTTAAAACCATCAATATAAACCTTGGTAGACCCCTTCCACCAAAACAAAATAAAATAAACCTTTTGCAGACCAAAAAATACAACATCAGTGCATTATTCGCTGCCAACCAAAATTAAAACATATAAACCTTGGCAGTACACATTTTTCATACAAGACATTAAAACATAGAAATCACCACTCATCAAAAAAGTCGTACATTGTAGGCGCATTACCAACTTAACTAGAAGAGGCATGCGAATGTATATCATGTATTGGGTTTTCTGCAGAATGGAAATTGTAAGTAGGAATAGCTTCAACATCAACCTGGAGGGTGTGGTTGAGTGGAAGGGACTCATTCATCCTTAACCAAAGGTCAAGGGTTCGATCCTTGGCTTTGGATATGGAGTAGCCTTAAATCTCCAGGCCAGCTGTTCCACCCAATAGAGGTGCCTACAATCCAGCGAGGGGTTAGCCATTGTGTTCGACGGTGGAGACCCTAGAAAAAAAATAGCAAACAAACAAACTTCAACATCCGTTGTTACGGGTTGAACTGGAGGTGCCTACAATCCAGCGAGGGGTTAGCCATTGTGTTCGACGGTGGAGACCCTAGAAAAAAAAATAGCAAACAAACAAACTTCAACATCCGTTGTTACGGGTTGAACTGGGTGGTCGTATGACGGCGGGTTCTCTATGTCATTCTTTACCATCATCCTCTGTATCCGCCTCTTCGTTGCCACACTCTACAACCTCTGCCAGTCGTGCTGCATTAATCCCCTGCATCCACCTCCCGCCATGTGCGGGTTATCCACGCCTATGTCCCCTACATCCACCTATCCAAAGGTGCACAACATATAACATCTACGGGGACACATGTCAAATATTCATAAATGGTACCCACCATATATTGCCAAGCCATTATATTTACATCCCTTAATGCGTCAGCCTGCTCGGCATCCCATGTATCTACGCCACAAAAAAACTAGTCTCAATAATACTACAAAAATAATACTAAATTAATTGTAAAAACTATTAAGACACTAACCAATTTATTAACTGAAGCAGCACTTTGCAAATAACCATCATCTGGGTTATACTCAGGGTTGCCAATGAGTCGTCGACCGTACAGATAAAACCAAACTCAATATGCATCAATAGTCGTTGGTTCTTCAATATGAGGTATATCTATAATAAATAAACCTCGACTATTCAATTCTTGCACATATGTTGCATGCTTTACACTCCAATCAGCATTTGTATTACCCGGACGGCCATCTGTGTCATGTAATTTTTGACTAAATCGCACTTGAATCGGGATATCTTGAAGACCATGAAATTGCCTGCAAAATCTGTCAGGGTAATGATGCTTAACAATGTAAAATAAAATTAGCGGCACCCGAGCTGTCCAATACTCTTGCCCAACTTTGCAATAATATGGCAAGTTAAGAAATTATCGTATGGAGTGAAATTGAACTTCAAAAAAAAAAAAACAAAATTCAATGGCGCACTGTTAAATTTTTTTAAATGTTATGATATGTAAATATCTATTATAATTGTAAAATATAAACATAACATCGAAGTGATTCACCCGGCTTGCACTAACTCGATCCAATTGGTCCTGATAAGCTCGTACCACGTGTCCGAAGACAAGACGCCATGAATGCATGCAATTCCACCTATGTTTCAAAATAGAACAATAAGTACTTCAATATAATATAAATTCTTAGATTTAATTGTAAATTTAATGGCACTTTGCAACTAACCTTGCTGCAAGTGGCAAATCTCAAAGCATTTCTTGAGGCAAAACTCCCTTTGGCCTAACCATAGGCAGTCTCTCCCATGCCCAAATTTGAACCAACAATAAGCATCAGCATACGGTCAAAGTTTCGTGATGAGCCCCTCTACACAACGCCTTGTATAGGTACGTTAACGCTGCTGATCCCCAACTATATTGATCGCACACTTCAAAATCACTAATTAATTCTAACAAAAATAATTTCATATCCCTCTTCAATGTTTCGGGGAATAGAAATCCTCCTAATAACTGAAAGATAAGTATCCGTGTGGCATTTTGCACCTCAAAATCTGAGCTGTTCTCCGTTAGTTGTGGAACTTTGGGTACAACTGTAGAAAAATGTTTACTAGTTGTAACGAATCGATCTAGATTTTTAATTCCAAACAATTCGAAACAAACAATCTTCCACTCTTCGACATGCCTCTTATCTCTTCCCGTAACTGGTAGGCCATCCACCTTCAATCCGAATAATACTTCAATATCTTGAAGTGTTATGCCCACCTCGTCGAAGGACATGTGAAAGGCGTGGACCTCTGGACGCTAAAGCTCTATAAGGGCGGCAATTAATGCATGGTCCAACTTAATATTTATGAGGTGAGCGACTCCGTAAAATCCTGTAACACGTAGATAATGCAACATTCTCGGATGGCGAGCCTCTCTACTTTGTGTCTGCATATCATATCGACCGACATTGAGTCGGGCATCATACTCTCGGATTGTTTCAATGGCTCGACAATGATGATTTTGTTGAAATACTTGCAACGATGGATCAATCAGTCCCGGATGCAATGACATCTGCATAACTAAACAAATATTTATTAAAAAATGCAATGACTTCTCCCTAACTTAATAATAATATTTCAAACTAATACTTTAAAAAAAAAGAAGCTGAAACTATTTCCAATAATTAGTTAATTACTTACAAGAACTTCAGCTAGCAAAGGTTCAGGTAAGTGATTTTCAACGATATGTGAAGTCAATGGAAGAGGAGCAAACTAAATTGGAATATAGAATAAAAGAAATGCAAGATCAATGTGCTGCCTTTAGAGATGCACAAAGAAGAGTTAAATCACTTGAAGATACGGTTGCTTCAAAGAAACAAGGCTTGTTATGTTTGATCTGTGTTGTAACTCCATTTAAATTTTTAAACTTTATTTTTATTATTTTTTCTATAGTATCCACTTTTGGCTCACTCTATTTGCCTATGGAAAATATGTTTATATTTTCAAATTTAGTCCTCATTGTAAATACTGAATTTAATATTACACTATTTAAAATAAAAAAATGCATGCAATCCACGTGGTTTAAAATCTATATATATAACATGTACTCCTTAGATACATATAACATGGCCTCACCGAGAGCATGTTATGTGAATATTGGTTAAAAAAACATAGAAAGAACTTCAATGTTTAATGCAAAGGAATGGGAAAACAATTATAGCTACATGCCATGCATGCCTTTCAAATGAAATTGGGATGTGCAAAATACGCATATGAACGTCCTCAACTGTGTTTATGTGCTATAAAAGCTTCAATCAACACCTTAAAACCCAATCTACCACTCACGTATAGACCTACCCAGTGCCAAATTACTCTACCCTTTGCATATATATATATATATGACTTATTTTTCTCAATCTAAGAAGCACTGCAAAAATCCCGCCTAGGCACCGATTAATCCCCACCTAGGCGCTAGGCGCTGATCGACCGCCTAGCGTATCACAGTTTGTTTAATGCAAATTTGTTTTAAAGAATGACTTATTTTGGAAAAGGAGATCCTTTGTCTCCCAGTTTGTTTATTATAGCTGCAGAGCTGCTCTCAAGGATGTTAAGTCAGAAAAAGGTTTGGTTTACTCAGCCACAGGAAGGGCCACAAATTGGACATTTGGCTTTTGCAGATGATATGGTTATATTTACCTCTGGGAAAAATGGTGGAATTGAGGGGGTGATGGAGGTATTGGAGAAGTATGAACAACAATCAGGGCAATTAATTAACAAAGAAAAGAGTGCATTTTACATGCACGGGAGGGCCACTGAGGATGCAGTCTGTAGGATGAAAGAGGTAACAAAATGCCAACACAAACAGTTCCCATTCACATATTTGGGCTGCCCTGTTTATCAAGGGAGGAAAAGAGTGAATTTGTTCACAGGATTAGTGGAAAGAATAGCAATTAGGTGTAGGGGTTGGCACACAAGATTGCTCTCAAAAGGAGGGAAAGCTGTTCTGATAAAATCTGTGTTGCAGACCATGCCATCTCATGTTTTTTATGCAATAAACCCCCCAAGGCATTAGTGAAACAAATTGAGAAGTTATTAGCAGGATTTTTCTGGGGGAAATCTGATGGGAAGAGGCATCACTGGAGTTCTTGGAGGAATTTAGCAAAACCTGAAAAAGAAGGAGGTGTTGGTTTTATAGGCTTGCAGGAAATGATAGAAGCAGCATGGGCTAAGTTGTGGTGGAATTTTAGGAAGGGAGGAACACTCTGGTCTGAATTTCTGATGAATAAATATTGTAGAGTTACACACCCTGTAGTGAGAGGCTGGCAGTATAAGGATTCCCATATATGGAGAAGGATGGTGGAGGTTAGGGAGAAAGTAGAGCCTAAAATTGAGTGAAAAATAGGGGAAGGTAATTTGAATTTATGGTGGGATAACTGGTCTGGGAAGGGAGTTGTTGTTGATCTCTTAAATCTGAGAGGGAAAAGAAGATCTAAAGAAGTTTTGAAAGAGGCATGGGAAAATGGGAATCTGGTTTTGAGCAAGTTTGGAATCCAAAGACATGACCTTGCTGAAAACATTGTTATTAGAGAAGGGCAGCCAGAAAAATCATTTGGAAACCTACTAGGGGAGAATTTACTTTAAAATCTGCAAAAGCAAAAATGAGACAACAGAATTCTCCTCAACCAGTAGGATTGTGGTGTAAGAAAGTATGGTGCAAAGGGGTGCCTTGGAAGATGTCCTTTTTAGCATGGAGAGTCTTTAGAAAGAAAATGTCAATGGATGATGTTTTAAGAAGAATGGGATATAGCACAGTGTCAAAATGCTCATGTTGTGTGTCACCAGGCTGTGAAACAATTCAGCATGTATTTGGAATGGGGGACACAGCAAAACAGGTGTGGGATTACTTTGCAAAATCAATGGGAACTGAAATATAGGTGAGGAGTGAAAGACATGTGTGTTATGAGTGGTGGAATTTGAAATTCAAGAATAGAATGATGAAGAACATAACTGAAAGGCTGCCTACTCTGATCTTATGGGAACTATGGGTTAATTTTACTCAATGCAAATTTGGTAGAGAAAAGACATCAGTGAAGACGATTATCTATAAGGTAACAAGAGATGTTGTTGACTGCATCCAAAGGAAGTGGCCCTCGTGGGATCCCTTGCCACCCAATTGGAACTTCATAATCAAGAAAGCTGAGGGGTTTGGTTGTGGGAGGATAGTTCAAAAATCTTGTTGGTGTAGACCATTACCTGGAAGTGTGAAAATCAATTGGACAGTTGGGAGGGATGGCTTAAGTTGTGGATTTTTTAGGAGAAATTCAAAGGGGATGTTTTGTGTGGCTGGTGTTTACACTTCACATGATAAAACAGAAATCAAAAGCCTAATTGTAAGGATGTTACATGATTGCACAGACTGGTGCAGAAGTAAAAATGTGAGCTCTGTTTATTGCTAATTCATGTAATAAATTCATTATTGGGAATGAAAAGGGAATTAACTTAAAATAAATGAGTAAGATTTATAACATGCTATTCTGCATCCATATACGTCGCCGTTTCATTTAGGCTCTATAGAGTAAGATTTTTTTTGTTCTAAGACTATTAAACTATTTACTTTATACTGTTCATTTGGGTGGGAATTTGAGAGCCAAAAAAATCTAGCTTTTTTTATATACTAGTACTCCACCCGTGCGTTGCACGGTATGAATAAACGACCAATGCTTTTATTATATAAAATATAAGATTATTAATTTGTTCGATGCACAGGTTGTATCTTTAAACATATTATATATATATATATATATATATATATATATATATATATATATATATATATATATATATATATATACACACACACACACACTAACATATAAAAAATTCGAAAAAAATATTTTCTTAAATCAATCTTTATATCAAATTAATATTAATATAAAATAATAATAATATAAGTTATTAGTTAACTTATAACTAATAACTAATATAGGCTATTAGTTAACATACTATCCATTAGTTTATTATAAAAGAAAAATATAGTTTATTAGTTAACAGGTCCAATTCATGTATATAGTATTATGTATATTAATTAAACTCAACAACCTAGCCCACTACTACAGCCCAAACCCGGTCCACAAACCCAACATATATAAGCCACAGAATCTGGATCAAACCCAATCCTCTTATCCTATTTTCCCGTCGTCTTCTTCGCCTCTCTGCCCTAACCCATTACTACCTTCCTCTACTGAAATGGAAAGCAAGCCAAAATCATCCATCACAGACGAAGGCTTTGGAGCTAAGATTGTATACTATAAGGTAAAGTTTATTTCAATTATCAAATTTATAAATTTACTTTTAATTTATTAGATACAAACCATAATCAATTTGTTCAATATTCAACTGTAAAAGCCTACCATCATCGACAGACGAAACCTGTGCATGCATATAACAATTTCAAAAGTGACGAAACCTGTACATGCATAACAATCTCAAAAGTGAAAAACTGAAATTGAAAGGGAAATGATGATCGTAGAAAGATAAGTATTCCATTACCTTTGAATTGTTTTCTAAATTCATACTCTGTTTGTGTGTTTAAAATTAGGGTTAAATCTGTCTGTGTGTTTGAATTAGGTGTTGGGGGTCCGAAATTTCTGCTCAAGGAGAAAGTAGAATGGGACTTTGCCAAGGATAGAGAAATACATTCAAACACAAACCATAGGTAATATACGGTTTTCCCTAGCTTTCTTTCTTTCTTTCTTTTCTTTTTTTAGGTATATTTTGTGTTTTTGTGAGCATGTATAATATATAAATCCCTTAGTTGTTAGAGTCTCAAATCTATGCTTAAATCTGTATCATAGTATGAAATTGACCATGTTTGTGTGCGTGTGTGAGAGAGAGAGATATATATATAATACTGTCATGTATTTGTATTTTATTTTCTGTGCAGTGATTTTTTTGCCATGTAATTATACATATGCTTTGTTGTTCATATAATAAAAGTGTTGTGATCCATGTAATTATACATATGCTTTCAGTTCATATGCTACTGAGGCTCAGAGTTATACTGCTGGCCGGTTCATTTTTTGTTTCAATTGGTTGCACTACAAAAAAACGCGAAAATAACGACGGATTTAGCTACGGATTTTTTCCGTTGCTAAATTAGCGATGGAATAGCGACAAATTAGTGACAGATTGTAAATTTTTTTGTAAATAGATATTTAGCGACGGAATAGCGACGGATTTGTGACGGATTTTGAGACGGAATATTTCCGTCGTTAAATACGTAGCTAAATTTAGCGGTAAATTTTGGCGCAAAAAATAGAAACAAATTTGCGACGGATTAGTGACGGATATTTCGCGAGTTTATTCTATAATTTTGATTGCTACAAATTAGCGACGGATTCATGAATCCGTCGCTATATTTTTTAGAAAGTGTTTAGATATTAGTGACGGATTCATGAATCCGTCGTTATATAGCGACGGATTTGAGTTTCCGTCGCTAAACTAACAAGTATTCTTACGAATCGCGATATTGAATTTTAACGTTAGCGACGGATTCCAAAAGCCGTCGCTAAAATTACAACCGTGCTTACAAATTCGCGAAATTGAATTTTAACTTTAGGGACGGATTTTGAAATCCGTAGTTAAATGTGAAAAATTAACTCCTAGCCCTAAGCATCTCTGTTAGACCTATCCGCCTCTCTGCCTCCTAACTCTTAAGTTCTCACTTCTCACCCAAATTTCATTCGCTATCCGCCTCTCTGTCTCAGCTCGTCATCTACGACCTATCGCCTTCGCCGGCTCCACCGCCTCCACCAACGACGACGAAGACCGGCCAATGTCTCTTTTGCCGGCTCTAGAGCGCGTGCTCGAAACCATGTCCTTGTCTTGCAATCCTTCTAGGCCCTCCGCCTCGGTGGATAATCTTAGGGCTTATTTGCAGATTATAGAGGTAGCTTGAATTCTAGGGCTCGAATAGCATATTTCGAACCATGCATTTCAGCTCTTCCGGGACTTTTCTTCTGCCATATGCTTAAGGAATCGCTGTGTTGAAGCCCTCGCCACTACTGTTCTTGTTCAAGCAATCAGGGAAGCTCTCAAGGTACATCAACACCTGTGCTGGTTAATAGTTTTTTGTTTTAGTAAAACTAGAATCCCATCATTGCCATTAATAGTTTTTGTTATAGTAAAACAACAGTGCTGGTTCATTTGAGTAACCTTGGGCATATAGGACCTTGGTTAATTTATTAGTTATGAAAATTTCCTCTATTCATTGTAATCTTGCCATAATACCTTTGCTTAGCTTTTATTATTATTATTATTATTTTAAAGTTGAGTTTAATATTTATGCTGGGACAGGCTGCTATGCTCCCTCCAAACGGTGGAGATAAGAGCTCTTTTGAATGTGTTGAGCCAAACCCTGCTGGGTTCATGCCAAACCCTGCTGGATTCCATGAACCTCTCCAGCATATAGTGAATTAGACAAGACTTTCATAGTATTCCCCTATGTGCATATGTTTCCTTATGTTTTCTTCTGAGGTTCACATGATATTTACATTTTGCATCCGTTTCACATAGTATTTGTGTTTGCATTTTACATTAAATATTTTTGTCTTGAAGAACTTTCTAGTTTCTACTTGTTTGAATTTCATGCTTGAATGTGAGTTATGTTTTCCATTTGAGAAGAATTACACGCCCTTTTTTTTTCTGTACTGGTAAAGATGTATGGTAGTCATCTGATTAACAATGGACAATTGTGGCATTTTATGCCCATATGCTTGTCTTTTTCCCTTCACATGCTTTGCCTTCTTATGGTATTTTATAGTTTTGGTGTACTCCATACAAATTTTTTCTTTAAGCTACTAATTTCGACTATCTAATTTTACTTTGCTACAAGTAGAAGAAAAAAAAAAAGCAGGTCATAGTTTATGGCATTTTGATGCATTGATGCAAAAAATAAAATAAAACAAAGTAATTCCATATCCACATCAGGGTGCTGGTAAATCTGTTGTGCTTAACAGTGTTATTGGACATCCTGCTTTGGTGAGATTTTCTTAAGCTGTCTTCTAGATTTTAGGATTGGACTTTTACGTTTCTTTGATATACAGCTTTCATGTCTTAATGTGTTTATTTTTATTTGAACAGCCAACTGGAGAAGGCAGTGCTACACGGGCTCCTATATGCATTGAGTTGAAAAGGGATTGTTCCTTGAGCAGTAAATTAATCATTTTGCAGATTGACAGCAAATCACAAGAAGTCTCTGCAAGTGAGCCCCCTTTTCTTCACTTCGAATCCTCTTTTTGTAAGAGTGGATTCTATATGAATTAGTTTTCACCAACATGATAAATATATCATAATCTGATTGTGCTTGTTCTACATTTGGTCCAATATAGGTGCTTTTCGACGCTCTCTACAGGAGAGATTAAGCAAAATATCAAGCAAGAGTCGCGATGAGATATATTTGAAGCTTAAAACCAGTACAGGTATGACCAGACATATAATTCCAATTATTATTAACCCATTAGAAATATTTTTGTGCCTTGGCTCATTAGTAAATCTTATGGCTAACATTACATTTGAGGAATGCTTTTCTCTCAATGTAATGTAGAAATTCAAACTACTTAGAACCATATTTCTCTAGAGAACTGTTGAATAGCAGCGTTTGTTTGATGCTTCTGAAGTATCATTAAATATTATGTTTGTATACTGGTTAGGCGGGCTGTTGAATACCTAATAATCTACTTAGAACCACATACCTAATATTCTGTTGAATACCTAATATCATTAAATATTATGTTAAAACGATTTGATTAACATAAATTCAATTTCAGATCTGGATTGTGTGATGCTTCTATTGTGTTGTTTGATTTGGTCTGTTTATTTGCAATTTTTTTTAGTGGAATTGAACATCGTTTATCGAAATACGAAGTATACTGGACCTTTATGCTTTTTGAGAAATTTCTGTACTTTCTTACTCTTCTCTTGCTGATTAGTTGTATCTGTAGGACCTTTTCCTTTGTAGATTGAGGTGAACTCACGCCTGCTTTTTGATAATTTTCTGTATCACTGTTTTTGGAGGCTTATAGAAATGGTTTACTTGATTGCAACTCCTTTTTCCCCCTCATGATTAATATGCAAAAAGTAATTTATTTATGTTGGTGTAAACTAGCAATTTTTTTTGAACTACTTTTGCAGAACTGGGAAAAAGTAAAGATCAGTTTGCTACATACCATTTGAACTAAAATTAGTGGAAATTACAGGCTTTCGATTAGCCGTAATTCAGCATCATGCAGGCTATTTTACCCTACTCCATTCTATAGTTAATTTGCAGCTATTTAGAAAGAATGTTTTGAAATGGATAGATACATCCACTTTCTAGCAGACAATTTGTAGGACTGAACACTAAATACAACTTTCCTGTGAACTCGTGAACTTGTATGGTGGTTGAAAGTTCTATTTGGACTGGATGCCACCGGGGTTTAGCTATAGCAGATTCTAATCATTCTATAGCCATTCCATACTGCTCCTCTTTAATTTTCTAGCTATTATTAATTACCAGCACTAGCTTTGTGGCTGTTGGAGTGTCGTTGAAGGGCAAATGCCATCTGTTATTACCATACTTGGGCTATTGTGAGCTTTCCTTATAGTGAAAAAGATGCACATTTGATGTGGTTCTTTTTCCATTTTGTTTGGCAATACATAATCCAAATTGTTCTAGAGTTGCAACCCTTCCATATATCTTTAATGCAGATTTACTGACTTGTTTCAAAATCTGGAAAGAGTATATATAGAAGATGGTCTTCCTCACAACTCTAACTTATTTGAGGTAATTTGCACAGTTATGTCATCTTTTTTCATTTTTCTTGGTTAATAATCCTTTGGTGTATTCAAATTTTCTAAAGGTCAAATTAATGAATGTCATTAAGACGACATTAACCCTACATCATCATAATCTATAATTAGTTTATCTGAAAAAGTGGAAATTAATTCATTTTCTGTGAAGAAATGACAAGGTTTACTCATAATTTGTTTGCATATTCTCATGGAACATGAAATCATGAATTTCTCTCAAGAAATTAACCCACATACATGCATTATGTTATATGGTTATAATACGAACTTTGATACAGAGACAAGAGTGGGATCTATATGGATTTGCAGATACAATTCAAAGTGTTATTTACAACTCAATTTCCATGCAGGACGTACCAAGCTCTTTTGGCATTGGGGTCACAAAAATCCGCAACAAATATGTTGAGTAAATCTCAAAAGAAGATCCACATGTTTGTGCTGTCATTTATGCAAGCCAAGCAGCATTCAGAAATGGTGCTCCAGTTGGAGGGAAGAAAAATAAGAAATAGAAGAAAAATGCAAAAGCGTATTTGAGGCTGGAAACAATTAACATATTGAGCAATCTGGAAGTGGATAACAAGCAATCTAATAAGTGCTTCCAACTTATTAGATTTTGTGTATTAATATATTTGATACCGTTTCTAACGATGTAACACTCAACAATGTTATATTTTTGTTAATGTTATTGAGTTTGAATTTCTTAATATAGTATATTTTGTAATTATGTTACTAAAGTACAATATTATATAGCTTTAATATAGGTATGGGATAATAATTAGTGGATATATTACTTTTTTTTTAAATCTTAAAAATTTAGCGACGGAAAAAAATCGTAGCAAATTTGTAGCTAAATACCTTACGACAATAAAGAATGGCAACGAAATAGCGACGGAAATATCCGTTGTTAAATTTAGCGACGGATATTTCCGTCGTAATTCCTTAACAAGTTTCGTCTTCCAATCGTCGCATAGAGGAAAAATAGCGACGGATTTTTTTATGTTAGCGACGGATATTTCCGTTGCTAAATCTAGCGACGGAAATAAATTGCGTCGTTGAAATCTAGCGACGCTCATTTTAGCGACGGACGAAATCCGTCGCTAATCCGTCGCTAAACAGTTTAGCGACGGATTTTTCCTATTTAGCGACGGAAATCGTCCGTCGCTATTTTCGCATTTTTTTGTAGTGTTGGAATCCACTGGTTTTCCCTTTTCACTTGGTTTGTAATAACTTTTTCTTTCACTTTTAAAAATAACTAGTATTTTCGCCCGTGCGTTGCACGGAATGGATTTGCTATAATATTTTAAGAATATTTGGATCGATATACAATTATATAAATTATAACATCAAATATTACATAGCGCAATTGATGGAATTTGTTGGACTGATTATGTTTTCTGATGTTTTCCTTGAATTAAAACAAATAGTTGTCCAATTACCCGTGCGATGCACAGATAAATTTTTTATTATACATTTAGATAATAAAAATAAAGATAAAATTATTAAAAAAAATTATTGAACATGCACATTTATTTGATTATAAGATTAGTGCAAAAGTATTACTCAATTAATTGATAATATATGACTTGTTTGTCTACAATTATCTTAAAAAGATCAATATGTAATATGACTTATGTAATTATATTATTACTAAAATAAATATGGGAAAAATTAGAAATAATTTAATTATAATTATAATTATTATAAAAATAAATTCAACGACCAATGTTTAGTTTAATTATCATAATAATTATTAGACAATTATTAATAGTCAATTACACTAATATATGTGAAATTATACTTTTGTAACTTAAGTATATTCATGTTCACAGTATCGCCTTTAGTTTTTTCTTCATCCTCGATAGTTGAATGAATTAATTGTAATTATTATAAATAATCTAACAACACATGTTTAATTAATTTTTTTTAAGTTTAAATAATTTAAAGTTTTCAAAAGGAAAGTGTAATTAACTTTCTTAAAAGTTTTTAAAAAATAATTTTTTAGTCAATTAGTAATGTCCTTTTCCTTTCCAATTTGCCTAATTCCATTTCTTTTTTCGTTAGAATATTTTTATATTTTCAATCAATTAGTAAAATCAGTTTTCTTTTCTATTTTATATTTACTATTGTTTGTGCGGAAATTTCACAAGGGATTATTTTATATTTATTAATAGCTAGTAGTATAGATATAGAAGTATAGATAAGTATTTGAATTATTATTGCTGATGTAAATAATAATTAATAAATTATTTTTTCTTATAAAATTAGGCCGAATTTGTTTTCATTATTCTCACAATTATAATGGTTTAATTATTGTCATAATTTGGTAAATAAAATTTTGTTACCAATTAAACTTTATTATTTTTTTACCAATTAATTAATAATATTAGTTTGTGCAGTATGGAACACATCTAGTATAGAACAAAATTTTAAGAAGAATTTACCAATTAGCAGATTGCTATCCACTCCTCTGGGAGCCTTTAACGATCCAAAATCTTTAAATTTGAACATGTGTTTGTAAATGGATGCAAGTTCCCTAAGGAAGATCATGAAATTTAAAAAACCAAGCAAAAAGCTGAAAAAACTCAAAAAAAAAAAAAGAAAAAAAAGGCAGCATACTAACAACATAAAAAATGCATAACAATAAATACAAAATAAAGCAATATGACCAAACATGACCATGATTTTATTCCTATTAAATAAAACAATACAAAATTGAGCAATATTAAATAAAACAATATCTTGACCGCATGCAACAACAGAATTTGCATATTTGAAGGTGGAGAGGTCTGGAATAATTGCACTGCGTTTTGCGTTTCTCTTTTAAAGTTCACAATATAGGATTAGGGATTTATATAAGGCTGTATCTTATTACAATAGAATTGTAATGTAGAATTGTGATACAATATGAATTGTAATGTAGAATTGTACAACGAATCGGAAAATAGGAAATAATCGCATCCTAAATATTGTATGACTGTTTTGGGTGGGAAGCTTAAAGTGAGGATTTAGTTTATATATATAGTAGTCTTATTACAATAGAATTGTAGTATGATAGGAATTGTAATATAGAATTGTACAACGAATAGGAAAATATGAAATAATAGCATCCTAAATATTGTAGGACTATTTTGGGCGGGAAGCTTAAAGTGAGGATTTAGTTTTTATATATAGTAGTCTTATTACGATAGAATTGTAGTATGATAGGAATTGTAATGTAGAATTGCACAACGAATAGGAAAATAGGAAATAATCGCATCATAAATATTGTAAAACTCTTTTGGGCGGGAAGCTTAAAGTGAGGATTTTGTTTTTATATATAGTAAAGATTATTGAATAATGAATTGTACGCATTCTACATTTTAATGGAGTTTAACAACATATATATTATGTGTATACAATTATATTGACTGGAACTTGCCTTATAATAATTGATAAGTGCATTTTGTATACATTATTTTATTAAATTTTATTTAATATTTTTTAGTATATAGTTATATTTTTATGCTTAATTTTATTTATTATTACATTTATATTTTCTTTATATTTATCCAATAATGATAAATAAGTTAATAAAATAATAATGTAGTTGCAGTTAGGTTAGTATTAGTGAGTTAGGTTAATTCTATTTGGATTCTAACTTCTAAGTGATTAAGGTTTTAAATGTTGATTATTATACGTATGTTAATTAAAAAAAAAAAAAAAAAAAAAAGAACTACTTTGCGGTCTTATTCTTCATCTATGCCCTTTTTTGCGGTAAACGAGAGCTCCTAACGGCAAACAGACTCAGTCTTTCCGGATGTCCGATCGGCTAGCTAAAATTCTGAACGGAAGAATTCAATGACCAGAGCAATTTTAGGGAGGAAGTATTGAGCCTAGCCTGAACAATATAAATAGACGGCGACTTCAATGAAGGATCATCATCAATTTTGCCCCGGACCAATTCCGGTGGTAGTGAGCAGCGATCTCCGATCGTCGACGCAGCAACTTTCTTGTTCGGCGGCGATTTGTGTGTTGCGGCAAAGACCTGTTCGGAGGCAACAATTTCTCTTGGCAGCTAAACTGGTTGGTGGCAGCGTTGCTTTCTAGAAAACAATAGCAATATTCTATTTTCTTTCTTTTGTTTTAAATTTGAGTTGCAGCCATTCGTAATTACCAAATTCATTCATTCTGGGAGTTTGAAGTGCTATGTTCCCTTTTGTTTTAAATTTAAGTTACAATGATTAGTAATTAGTGTTTCAATTCATTATGCAATTCATTTTACAATACTACTATTTGCTGCCTACATTTGTTCGTAATGCCTAATACTTGATTACAGGGATAAATGATCTTTAGTGGTGAATTAGTTGTTAATCGCAATTCCTATACTTTAATTAAGTCTTTAATTATTGTATCTATCCTGGCTATTTTATTAGTTCTGGCTTAATTTTATTTATATATGATTTAATCTTGATCGATCTTCAGCGTTTCTAGTACTTTAAATTTATGATCTTAGACAGGGAATTGATACTATGCAATATAATTTATAGACTTAGAATAATTGACTTAATGATTTAAAGCGCAATAAATGTGGTACCAAAAGTGATGACTAAATCAAATGCTATGTAGAAAAAAAACCAATAAACGAAATAGGCAATTGAAAACCTTGACAATAAGATGGCAAATAAGTAAGCGATAACAAGAGAAAAGAAACTCTAAGATCATTAAAGTACTAGAAACGCCGAAGATCGATCAAGATTAAATCATATGTAAATAAAATTAAGCCAGAACTAATAAAATAGCCAGAATAGATGCAATAATTAAAGACTTAATTAAAGTATAGGAATTGCGATTAACAACTAATAGGCATTACGAACAAATGTAGGCAGCAAATAGTAGTATTGTAAAATGAATTGCATAATGAATTGAAACACTAATTACATCATTGTAACTTAAATTTAAAACAAAAGGGAACATAGCACTTCAAACTCCCAGAATGAATGGATTTGGTAATTACAATATAAATAGTTGTACCCAAAAGTCCAAAAATATGAATATTAAAAAAAAATGAAGAAGAAAAAACAGTAGAAGACAAGTCTTTGATAGCCACTAAACATATCTGACTTCTGGTGATAACTTCCCTGCAAAAAAAAACAAAAAAAAAAAAAAAACAAACATAAATTGGCCAAGGTTTTTGTTTGCTTATGTTGTTTTGGGGGTGTATTGTTTTTGTTTCGGGCAGCAAAATAGTTCAAACTCATTAATATTTTAGGTTTTTTGCATTTTTGTCTGTATTACTATACAAAAATGTGGCAAGTAGAAATTATGGAATACTCTGTATTACTATGCACTGTTTTTTTTTGGCAAAATTTTGTTTTTTTTTTCTTAATTTCTGTACATCTATATTATGGAAATTAAATTAGATGCAAAAGATGTTCCTAATGCTTGTATGATCAAGTTTTGGTCTCTAATTCTTTATCATCTTTTGCATCTAATTGTAGTTTATTAATATAATTTTTTTAGACGGTTTGTACTTACCCACTGCATACCAATGCAGTGTGAACAACATAAGCTTACAAAAACACCCAAAGGCATAACACAATGGCTAACACTGCATTGCATAAAATGCAGTGCTATAAACCTAGCCATCAAAAAACATCATTAGAAACAAACACCACAAAGCCTAGAAAACTACTGCTACAACCAACCATTTCCCAAACACAACACAGACTACTACTTCTCCTGCTTAATAGATTCCTTAAGTTTCTTTGAACAACATCCAGCCCTATCAAAGTCTTTGAGGAGACATCTCTTCAAAGGAACAACACCACCTTCAAGCCTTACTCAGTGATTTTAATGAGGTCCGACTTAGTAAAAAGTAAAAACAGTGAACAGGAAATTAGAATTCCATACTTTATTAAACACTTCCAGCCAAGAACATACTTTTGAAGTTTAAAATTTTTTTAATGGTTTGAATCTGTTTGAATTGCATAATATCTTATAGAATTAAGATTACTTTTACTCAAAAAAAAAAGGGTCCACATTTCACAAAAATATACTACGTATAAAGGAAGTAAGGAACACACTGAAAATGACATTTTTACTAAGTATCTCACAGAAACTGAATGTAGAACAGCAAATAAGCTTCAAATTGTACCTTTATCTTGAACATCATGCTTTCTTTTTCCAAGTATAGTAGTTGACTTTGTCAGTTTCTTCATTACTCTTATAATTCTTAACTATGTGCTTCCAAATCTTTTCATTCCAAATGAAAAGAGTGTACATCTTATTTCTTAAATGGCTTGTATATATAGATAGTAGAATGTAAGAAAAGTGAAGTGTCACTATCAAATATTAATGTTTGAGAGTCAACACTTACCATCAACATTTAATGCATGTTAGTAGGGCATGATGTATTACAACAATAGACATTTTTTAAATTTGTATTGGGTAATGTATAACTTGTAACCTGTTATATCTGATTTTTATATTTAAGAATTAGTAAAAATACCACCTTAACCTTCTTCAACATCAGTACATCACTGTCAAACCATGTCTGATTTTCAGCTGTCAACATTTGTAAAAATACCACCTTGCAGAAAATCCTCTACTGTATCTAATTTTTATATAGATACAAAGTATAAGTAATGCAACTGAAAAGTTCTTACATTAAATGCTAGCATATGTATTTAACTGCTATTCTTCTGTGATTTGAAATAGATAACTTAAGCTTTAGCCAACCATTACAGTAGAATGCCATAGATAATACTTTTCCCTTAGTGAATATGTTATATATTTTGCCACAATGTCCTTAGGTATGTGTACATGGATGGACATACCCTGTATCTACACAACCTAAATCGGAATTAAATAAGCTGATTTATGAATAACAATAAAGGAACATAGAATGCTAATATATGAAAAACTAACATGTTGATCGTGAAAATGTGAAATACACACTCCTGACTTCTTATCAATTTTATCCCTTGTTTTCTTTTTCACAGATTAAGTAATTGCGGACACAACACAATCCTTATAGCCTTAGGCCCTTAGTGGTCTGCTGAGGATGAAGATGCACACCCACAATAAATTGGCCAGACATACTGGAGATTGAAGGAAGGCAACACCAACTTCTAAATTGATTTATATGTTTTTTGTTTTGAGAGAAGTTCCGAAGATCTCAAACTTGTACTGTATTTTCTAAGCTTTGTGTTATCATAGACGATCAGTGGAGGACATATGTAGGTATTTATAAGCTTAGAAGAAGCTGGGTAAGGGAAAGTAAAATACACAAAATCAGTACTTGAAAACCAAACCTATACGTTATCAAAAAAAAAAAAAAATCAAACCTATACTGTGCCTAGACTATACTCACACGCAACCTAGAGTACTAACTCTAGAAAACAGCCCATTCCCTAAATTTCAGGCTACAATTACAGATGAAAGAGGCGGGAGAAACAAATTTGACTTGCATAACCGGTCAAAGTAAAAAAAAAAAAAAAAAAAAAAAAAAAAAAAAAAAAAAAAACAGAACGTCGTCGTTTGTGATGGGCGGGAAAATGGAGCCTTCTGATTGGCTGAACTCCTATGGCTTTTATATATATATATATAGATAGGATAGGATTTGTTCTTGATATCTCATATCTGATAGTAGATCAGAGCTTATCAGAGCTAGAATCAGAGCATATCAGAGCAGTTAGTTGTGATTCAATTAACCGTTAACTTTTTTTTTTTGAGTGAATTTATTTTTTGGTCCTACTATTATTAGGGCATTTTCAATTTTAGTCTACCTTATTAATTTTTGCCAGTGACCACTGTTATTTAGCGCTTGCCACTTTTAGTCCACCCTCAAATTTTCTGTCAAGTAGCCATCCAAGCCAGGGTTTTTTGATCTTTTCATCTAGCTTCTTAATCTCACTCTGAGTTGCAGCCTTTGTGAGCTCCTTCTGCTCACTCGAATCGTCATCAACCTTTGGCCTAAAGTGCCATAGACCTGAGATTTCTAGTTGATCTTCTTCTCCTCATTCTTAAAAGGTAGTTTCTCGCTTCAATTTGCTGGGTAATGGGTTATTTGAGTACTTTCATTGTCAACAAAATCCCCCAAGTAATTAATATGATTGGTTTTCAAATTATTCTTTTTTATTTTTTCATGATATTAAAGAAATACATATGTATCATTTTTTTGGTGTAACTACTAATTTATTTAATTCAATAAGAGTAAAATAGAGTGATTCCACTTCAATTTGTTGAGTTATTATTTGAGTACTCTCTTTGTCAACAAATCCCCAAGTAGTTAATATAATTAACTTCAAATTATTTAATTTTTTTTCATAGTACTAATAAAATACTTGGTAAATAAATATATAACATTATTTTATACTATAACTTTGATATTTAATTACAAGATATTGTAAAAATAAGATAATGGACAATGTAATGAATATCAATTGATAAATTTGAATGTAAAGAATCCTTGCATTAGAGAAAATAAAGACAATATAACAAATGAAATTATTTCTCTTATTTAATTTAATTTTTTGATAATGAATAATTTTTTCAAATAAAGGTATTGTAGACACATAATTCTAAATTAAAGAAATACATATGTATCATTTTTTGTTGTAGCTACTAATTTATTTAATTTAGTAAGAGTAAAATAGAGTGAGAAACTTAATTATGTCAAATTTGATTGAGATGAGGTTCGAACCTAAGACCTTTCTTATAGAAATTAATGGTAAGTTAAAAGTTAACGGAATATTAACGCAGAAGAGAATATTTAACGGAAAACTTAACGGATAATCATAAAAGTAAGGTTAAATAAGGTAATCTTTATTAATAATATTAATCTGAATTATCTTAACCATCTATTTGATTAAATAATTCATCTGAACCATCTATTTGATTAAATAATTTGAGCGCCATTTTTTCTACCCATTTTAGGTCTAACTCTCTTTGGCTCTTATTAGTATATATATATACTAGTTTTATACGCGCATTGCGCGAATGGGTTAATGCCCAATGTTTATAATTAAATAAATATTTGAAAGTATATTAATGCAAGATTTTATAGGACAAGTTTATACATGGGTAATTGAATGTCGAATTTTTTTATTTAAATATCTAACTCAAAGTATATGAATCCAAGGTAATATAGAAAATTCATTATAATTATTATTACTAAAATAAATGTTTGTAACCTTGTAAAATCGATAGTCTAAATATTTGGTCTAAAAATTATAGTCTAAATAAATATTACTTTTAATTTGAATTTTTCTAAGTGTTCTTAATTCTCTTTTGAGTAACATTGTCATTGTCTTCATCTTTACTATTTGTTTTCTTCCTTTTTGTTGGTAGTGTGTTATTTGCAATTCGGTTATTGTTGGTAGCATAGATGACAACGTCATGCAATGAGATTATGATATAGGAGCTATGGACTTTCCTTTAGGTGTTCTGCTTGGGGTTCCTTTGGTTTAACCATTATTGTTGAATGAGTTATTGTGGATAAATAAATCCTTAGTTTAAGAAAAAAGATTAAATAAATTAATAAAAATTTGAAAATTTAAAATATTATGTATTCGAAAGATATTAAAAGGTAGTTTCTCGCTTCACTGGGTAATGGGTTATTTGAGTACTTTCATTTACAACAAATCTCCCAAGTTGTTAATATTATTGGTTTCAAACTTAATTATGTCAAATTTGATTGAGATGAGGTTCGAACCTAAGACCTTTCTTATAGAAATTAATGGGTAAGTTAAAAGTGAACGGAATATTAACGGAGAAGAGAATATTTAACGGAAAACTTAACGGATAATCATAAAAGTAAGGTTAAATTAGGTAATCTCTATTAATAATATTAATCTGAATTATCTTAACCATCTATTTGATTAAATAATTCATCTGAACCATCCATTTGATTAAATAATTTGACTGCCATTTTTTCTACCCATTTTAGGCCTAACTCTCTTTAGCTTTTATTAGTATAGTAGATATATACAGTATATATATATAGTTTTATACGCGCATTGCGCAAATGCGTTAATGCCTAATGTTTATATTTAAATAAATATTTGAAAGTATATCAATGCAAGATTATATAGGTAAAGTTTATACATGGGTAATTGAATGTCGAATTTTTTTATTTAAATATCTAACTCAAAGTATATGAATCCAAGATAATATAGAAAATTTATTATAATTATTACTAAAATAATGGTTTGCAACCTTGTAAAATCGATAGTCTAAGTCTAAATAAATACTACTTTTAATTTGAATTTTTCTAAGTGTTCTTAATTCTCTTTTGAGTAACATTCTCATTGTCTTCATCTTTACTATTTGTTCTCTTCAATTCCTTTTTGTTGGTAGTGTGTTATTTGCAATTCCGTTATTGTTGGTAGCATAGATGATAACGTCATGCAATGAGATTATGATAATATAGGAAATATGGACTTTCCTTTAGGTGTTCTGCTTAGGGTTTATTTGGTTTAACCATTATTGTTGAATGAGTTATTATGGATAAAGAAATCCCTAGTTTAAGAAAAAATATTAAATAAATTAATAGAAATTTGAAAATTTAAAATATTATGTATTCTAAAGATATTTAAAGATAGTTTATCGCTTCAATTTGTTGGGTAATGAGTTATTTGAGTACTTTAACTGTCAACAAATCCCCAAGTAGTTAATATGATTGGTTTCAAACTATTCTTTTTTATTTTTTTCATGGTATTAAAAAAATACATATGTATCACTTTTTGGTGTAGCTACTAATTTATTTAATTGAATAAGAGTAAAATAGAGTGATTCCGCTTCAATTTGTTGGGTACTTGGGTTATTATTTGAGTACTCTCTTTGTCAACCAATCCCCAAATAGTTAATATAATTAACTTCAAATTATTTTAATTTTTTTTCATAGTATTAATAAAATACTTGGTAAATAAATATATAACATTATTTTGTACTATAACTTTGATATTTAATTACAAGATATTGTAAAAATAAGATAATGGACAAAGTAATGAATATCAATTGATAAATTTGAATGTAATGAATCTTTGCATGAGAGAAAAATAAAGACAATATAACTAATGAAATTATTTCTCTTATTTAATTTAATTTTTTGATAATGAATAATTTTTTCAAATAAAGGTATTGTAGACATATAATTTTAAATTAAAGAAATACATATGTATCATTTTTTGGTGTAGCTACTAATTTATTTAATTTAATAAGAGTAAAATAGAGTGAGAAACTTAATTATGTCAAATTTGATTGAGATGGGGTTCGAACCTAAGACCTTGTAAGTTAAAAGTTAACGGAATATTTAACGGAAAACTTAACGGATAATCATAAAAGTAAGGTTAAATTAGGTAATCTCTATTAATAATATTAATCTGAATTATCTTAACCATCTATTCGATTAAATAATTTATCTGAACCATCAATTTGATTAAATAATTTGACCGCCATTTTTTCTACCCATTTTAGGCCTAACTCTCTTTGGCTATTATTAGTATAGTAGATAGATGTAGCCTAAAGATGTGAAGAGAAAAGAATTGAGAGAATAAAAATAAAAGCAGGGAAACAAAGCCTGATACGTCTACCAATTGAAAAAAAAAAAAAAACAAAAACAAAAAAACAAAAACAAAAAACAACAAAAAAAAAATCTCTAATTTTTTTAAATAGAGAAAGTAAAACAAAAAATTGAAGCTAAGTAAGCGTAAACATATTTTTTTTTTTTTTGCATGCCATCATACATTTTAGAAAATTAATCAAACCGCATGCCCTAAAACATACAGAAGAAGATCAGACCATAATACAACCTTTTAATTGGATGCATGATTCTGGAACTATATATCATTAATTAACCCTGTCGTACAAGAATAAATTGCCAAAGGATTGGAATTGCCCTGCATGGAAGAAACAGAAGCTTCTGATCTGTTGCTTCATCCATGCCCATTCCTTCCGCCGTCAAGACTCTTCTCCCACCACCCTCCACCGCCGAGCCGCCGAGATCCGCCGCCGTGCATCATGGCGGAGCAGCACAGTAGTAGTAGTAGGGGGCCACCACGATATAATATCCCTCAATGCATCAGATCGATCTATCATATCATCAGTGTTAATATTATGTAAAGTGATGATGTAAAGTGAGGGGTGAGGTTGTGTGTATATATAGGCGGTGGAAGAGAGCGATAGTGTTTGTAGAATATGCGGTTGCTTCTTTCAAAGGGTTTTTGGGAAGAATGGAATCTTCCAAGGGATATGCGGCGACCACCTGTATTGGCTTTACATTTTATGTCTCACTTTTTTTTTTTTTTTTTTTTTTT
>CP025657.1:14241228-14383728 GCA_003576665.1 Ipomoea trifida
TTTTTTTTTTTTTTTTTTTAGGTTTCATCTTTTGCCTGCTGCCCTTCAGTTTTCCGTATAATATATATGCTATTTTATAACCTCCATGATGCACACCTCTACCTAGCTATCACCTATAAATCACTTTTTACCACATAAAATTAAAGATTAAAATAAATATTGAGTAGAAATCAGTTATTAAATTAAAAAAAAAAAGGATAAAAGATAAAAATAAAATTAAAATAAGAAAGCTATTGTCTAATATTTTGTGAGTCACAATGGTAGGAGTGTGCAACATTTTTCAATATTATATTACTTTTACCTTGTAGTATATTATATCACGGGTACTGTATCCGTGAGATGGGTCGGACCAACATACAAATGTAATATTTATATTAAAAAATGTATACTAATTAAGAATAAAGTATTTTTTACTTGTATAAAAAATTGTAATAGTCACTACTCGCGTCCATGTCTCCGAATTGCACACTTGCACCACCCTAGATTAGGGATCTATTATCTGATCCCATTCATCAATTCTTTTTTATTTTATTAAAATAATAACTCATATATAATAATGTCTAGTTATACTCCGTACCATTTATTAGTTTATATATATTATATTATAAATATGGAGTATCTATTACTAAAAAAAAAGTGAGGAAATTTTATAATGTTAAATATTTTGTGTTTTGTCAGAGAGTCAAAGTAACTATGAAATCTCTATACTATAGTGTTTTGTTCAATTTAGTTTTTGTGCCTTTATTCTGTTCAATTTAATCCCTCTACTTAAAGAAATTGTGAAACTAAGGACAATAGTTAACAATGTAATGTTAATATTATTGTTAGCTTAGCTTATGTGGAGTTGACATCATTGCTGCCACATCATGATATTTATATTCTAACTCATATATTATTTTATAAATATTTAAAATTAATTATTTTACCATTAATATATTACATTAATATGTCCAAAATAAATAATTACAAGCATGCTGGCATAATCTCATTAGGAACATGATTGTAATTATTTGTTTTGGACATATTAGTTTAATATATTGGTGGTTAAAATGATTAACCTAAGTTAACGGTAATATTAATTACACCGTTAATTATTGTCTTTAATTGCACCACCTTTTAAAGTTTAGGACCAAATTGAATATAATAAAGGTCTAAGGACTAAATTGAACAAAGCATTATAGTACAGGATCCTCATAGATACTTTGACCTTTGTCAGAAATACAATAGAGAAAGTATAACTTGTAAAATATAAAGTATAACTTTGTAAAACATATAGAGCATTGGTACAGAGAATACTATATGTAAAATTTTTCCTAAAAAGTATGTGTACTATTAGGTGTATATATGAGACATTATGTTTGGTTTTGAAAATTTCTTTGCAAACCTTGAGATATTCAATGAAATATTTAACTTAATTATCTCAATTATGATGCAACCAACATAATCATTTATCCATATATAATTTATCTCATAACTCTATTTCTCAAAAACTTATTAATAAGTGTGAATAGCGCAAAAAACAAGTTATCAGGACGGACCCTTGGGCATGAGAGAGATCTAACACAGTCGTTATACCGTGGACTATGGGTCATGGCTGATACTGCAGTTGTGTTGAATGGATACTGCAGTTGTGTTGAAATGGAACTGCAGTTGCGCGGAACAGATGTCGTTTCATCCGTCTGAAAGTGTAGTTGTGTTGAACTGATACTGCAGTTGTGTTGAACGGATACTGCAGTTGTGTTGAACTGATAACTGACCTCTGTTAAGTTCTGCGCAACTGCAGAATCAGTTCAACACAACTGCAGTATCAGCCATGACCATGGTCCACAGTATAATTTGCGGATCTAACATATAGTACGTGGTTCAATAATGTTCTTCAAGCAGCTTTGCAGGGAGGATGAGTTGGGCATGCATGGCTCAACCAAGCTTTAATTTGTTTGTAGATGATATAGATTGTGTTGCTAGTTTTGGGTGATCCATTCTCTTGTATTAACAACAACAATAATAATATTTAATCCTTTTAATAAAAATTAAACTCATGATTTTTTAATGACGAAAAATAATATCTCTTTCAACATACCAAATTCAATTTGGTGAAGCCTTATCAATACCAACCAAGATTTTGATTGACATGAAACAACGGCTAAACATCGTTGTTTTATAAGTGGGGTTACTTTGGAATTGGACTAAGAATGAGGACCAAACCCACTAAGCCATATATAGCACTCATCAAAACCCATGAAAATTCTTTGCACTACTTTCTACTTAATTAATTAGCTAGCTTTTGAATCAAAGAGGGTTTTACTTTGTTACGTTTGGAGTAAAATAGAGAAAAAGGTAAAAGTGAAATGATATTGGGCGAGGCAGAGGTAGCCAGGTAGGTGATAGAGGAGAAGAAAATGGAAAGTTGAGTTGTGATGGCAGAAAGTTGTCATTTATGTCGGAATATGAGTCTGTGGTGGTGCGCATGCTCCATTATGTGCTTACCACAATTACACCTAATTCTCGTAACCTCGTTTTATTTCATCAATCAACTTCAACTATACATTATTATTAAGATATCTCCATCATCATCATTATTAAGAAAAATGTCAAACAGGCCCTCCAACTTTACACGAAAGGATAATTAGACTTCTGAACTTTTGAAAAAGTGAAACTAAACACTCCAGCTTATTAAAATCGGTCAAATAAGTCCAATTTACCGATATGATAACCAATAGGTTACTAAGCTAGTATTCAAGTCTTCATGCCACTAGTTGCCTTTGAACACCATCGTTGATAACAAACGAAAAAAAAAAAAAAAACAGCGACTTGACAACCAACGAACGGTCGCCGGTCACCTTCTTTGAAGAAGGTGACCAACTTGGTCGCATTCTTCAAAGGTTACTAACAATTGTTATCGGTGGTCAAAGCTGTTAGAGTATCTTCAAAACCCTAGTAACCTGCTATTGCAGGTCATTAATCAAATTTTGGGGCTTCAATGCACGAAAATAGCATTTTCATGGGCTTCAATGCAATGTCTGAACCCCGGTACTCAGTATGAGAAGCCAAGAGAGCCGAGTCCGGAGTAACATGATTAGAGGCCCCCGTATCCGAAAGCCAGTGGTGCGAAGCGAGAGAATCCGCACCATCCAAAGACACGGCAACATGTGCCTGAGGCCGAGGTGCCGGCGGGCAGAACCGGTAGCAAGTCAAAGCAGTGTGCCCGACGGCGTCACAGAACTGACACCGCACGGCACCACCGTGGGAGCGTCCTCGGCCCGGACCGCGCGAGCGAGACCGACCACCACCGCCGCCCCACGACTGCTGGAACTGCGCTTGGTGCTGCTGCGGAAAATAACTGCCACTGTCTCTAGAGCGGCCACCACCACGCCGTGCAACCATCGCCGCTGTCGGAGGAACATCTGCAAAATCTTCTGCGAAAATAAACTCCTGAGAGCTCAAATAGTGCGAGAGCTCAGACAAAGACACCGGCGCGCCGCGAGTTAGTCCGGCAACCAGAGGGCGATATTCAGCCCGCAACCCTGGGAAGACATACAAATTTTGGTCATCCAACGAAACCGGACGACCGGCCAGTGAGAGATCCTCAACCAAGAGACGAGCATGCGCCAGGTAGTCGGACATGGAGGCATCACCTTGGCGAAGGGACTGCAACTGGCCGAGCAAACTCAGCGCCCGAGCCCGTGTCGTCGCACCCATGGAATGCTTGATCGCCTCCCAGAGCTACCGCGACGTAGCCTTGCCCAGTGCGTGATGCATGACGTCGTCCGAGAGAGAGGAAATCAGAAGCGACAATATCGCCTGATCCTGGCGAATCCACAGTGCAGTCGACGGCGTTGAATCCGGCACGATAGAGGAGGTAGCAGTCACAGCCGGCAGAACAGCAGCGGGTGTTGGAGCAGCAGCAGCGGCGGGAACAATCGGGCAGGGAATCGAACCATCAACAAACCCTAATAACCCCTGGCCGCGAAGAAACGACACCATTTGCGCTCTCCAGAACAAGTAATTGCGAGACGAGAGCTTCAGGGAAACATAGTGATGGGCGGATGAGAGCGATGAAGTCGACAGAGGAGGCATGGCCACGTCGAAGACGGTCCGCTCAGAGGAAGTCTCTACAGAGCCGTCGCGAGAACCGGTATTGGCTATGAGAACACACCTGAACAACTGATACCAGATGAGAATAGGAATTCTGTATATCATATTAACATAATGAACGTATACACAATATAAGAGAATACAGATATAGAGTCCTAACATAACACAACTATATAACTCGTAACAACATGAACCTATTACACGACAGGGAAACAACCCAACCAATTAATAACATGTTTACTATTTAATACTATTTTTTTCTTTAGAACCACCAACAATATTGATATTAATATTAATACTAGTTATCACACACGCGTTGCGCGATTAAACCAATGCCCAATGCGTATTTTAAAATTAGTGTTCCTTAATTGCTTGAATTAGTCATGAGAGAAAAAAAATGCTAAATTAATAAAAATCAAATAAATAGTCTCGATGCTTATATATTTTAATAAAATATAACGAAACTGTAAATAGCTAAATTACAACTAAAGTAAGCAGAAACAAATAAACCACTTACATGGGAGCAAATGGTGTGTCATCATTGTCACTTGTTTGGACACCTATCCGATCATTTAAAATCTATGTGTAATTGTATTTGTAATCAAGTACTTTATAGTTCGTCTGGACAGGTTTGACAATGACATTTGAGATGATGATGTACCATTTGTTGGTTTGTAACGTGATATCATACATTCCAATGTCATTATCAAAAACTATTGATTGAACCCGAGTTCCTTGCATTCAGATATAGCATTTACAATGATGTTGGTGGTGAATGAGAGCATCTTTCATAATAATAATAATACTAATAATGATAAAAATAAAATAATAATAATAATAATAATAATAATAATAATAATAATAATAATAATAATAATAATAATAATAATAATAATAAAGGGAGAAATTTTTTACTATTTACTTACGGTTTCATCCTCAAGGACGATGAGCATATACTCTTTCTCAAGCGTTCCAATAGCGTTTTTTTGGTTCCTTTTTCTTAATGACATGAACTGTACACAACTTCAACCCACAGTTTGTGTGTCAATATCAATTAACTTTACTGCATTTGTCATGACTAATATCCTTGTGTCATGGGAAATATGTTCATAAAGGATGTTATGAAATAATATAATGTGAACCACAACAGAAATTCAAAAACCATAGATTAGGGAGTTCGGAGTAACTAAAATGTGTAGATTATAGAGGAATATAATAAGAACCACAACATTACATACAAGGATACAAATATAGATGAACACATTATACAATAGATATATTTACATAACAATATTGAAGTTATACTAATTAATGAGTATACCATCATTGTTTTAAAAAATTTGTAATCATTATGAGTACAAATACAAATAATAGAATTAGCATGATAATATTTTGACAATCATATCATACCTATAGAATGTCAAGTAGATGGTGTGTTGCAAAATATGTTATGTTTAGTTTTGGGTGAATACCGGTGAGAAGGGAGGGATTTATATACTGTTTTTTTGGGTATAATAATTGTTTAGTTAGGAATCTATACAAAATCGTATAATAGAGTCCTATTAAGAATTCAATATTCTAATTTTAAGTTGAGTTTCTATACAGAATTGTATTATAGAATATTACCAATTTGTTTGAAACTGCAATAAAGAACAAATTGCCTAAAGAATTTAATGTTAAACTTCCGTTATATTTAACGGAAAGAATTTGGTAAAATTATAGTAAATGATTAGGATATATTAATTAGGAATTTAATTGGAGGTTGCACAATAAGAAGAGCACAAAGTACAATATGTTATAGCAGACTATTACACCAATATTTTTTAGTTCCAATTAAGGGTCTAATATTATTGGCTCTTATTATAAGTGTGTATAGGTTAATATTAATGCTAATATTAATTTATTAAAATAAAACTGAAGTTTTTAGTTATTAAATAACTATTTTAAACTTGTAATAATTTACAATAGTTTTTAATTGAGTTAATATCCAATATAGTCCTAGACTATAGTGGTTTTACTCAATTTAGTCCTAAATGACTTTTTGTGCTCAATTTAGTCTTCGACTTTGATGATTTTACACAATGTAGTCCTTTGTTAAAAATTCTGTTAGTTGACTATTAAAAATAGGGTCCTAATGGTAATTTCTCATCCTTCATCCCATTTTGGATGATTCATTCTTCTTCTCCTTATTAAAGATCTACGCAGAAATGTAAATTTTTGTACCAAATCAACATCAACCCTAAATAAATAAATTCAAAGTAAATAAATATTTGGGTACAAAGATTTACATTTCTGCGTGGATCTTAATAAGGGGAAGAATAATGATCATTCCAAATGGGATGAAGGATGATAAATTACCATTAGGACCCTATTTCTAACCGTTCATTAACAGAATTTTTAACAAAGGATTAAATTGGGTAAAACCATCAAAGTCGAGGACTAAATTAAGCACAAAAAGTCATTTAGGACTAAATTGAGTAAAACCACTATAGTCGAGGACTATATTGGGTATTAACTCGTTTTTAATTAGTATAATTTAACTATTAAATAATAACACCACTGTAGTCTGTAGGGATAAAAGGTACGAAAATTTGCAAATAATAATCCACGGAAAAATATTATTATTTTGGGAGGTATAAACGCAGGGACGAACGGATTAAGGATGGTATATTGTAAGTACCAATTGAGTTGCACTCTCTCTTTAAAATCTTATTTACCGCTTCCTAAATGTGCAAAGAGTGTTGCAATCTAGATTTCTTAGGATAAAATGTACTACGGTTCTACGATATGAGCGCTCAAACTTAGAATCCGACGAACAAGAGCGTGGGAAGAACACAAATGGCAAGAAGGAAAGAAGAGCATGGTTTTGAGAGGTGAAAGCGTATGAAATCAATGTCCAAAATCACCTACCCATCCAACCACAACTTATATAGGAGTTGTAGGATTAAATAACTTTTAGTCATGATATTTAAAGTGATAATAAATCAGTCAATATAACCTATGAATTAATTTTGTAATTTAAAATTGGAATTAATTCAAAATTAATTCCGTAAGAGGTACCCGAGAGGTCATGAGTGGAGGCTAGCCAATTTTGCGGACGACATTCGTGGTTTCGTAAGAGGTATCTGAGAGGTCACGAGTGAAGGCTAGTTGTAGATATATTAAATATAATATATCTAAATATATATATAAATATAAATAGAAATATATATAAATATATCTATAAATATACGTATATGTAAAAGAGAGAAAGAGGAATTGAAGGATAATGTTTAATTGATTGAGATTATGAATTATGAAATGTAGTACAGCTATTTATAGTGTAAAGAAACAACAACCAAATGCTAAACTTTAGGCTGTAGAGCAACATGTATTAACTCTCCACGCTTCACGCTCCACGAATTGCTGTGCCACCATCCACGTAGTAATTATTTTCTAACAAACTAATTACACCATGCATAACATCTAATTGGTTTAACTATTATAATAATAATATTATTATAACATTGCCTCCTTTAAACCAAGTTGAATATATTGGTCATCCCAATATCCTTCTTTAATTTGAGAAATGTCTCCGTCTTCAGCGGCTTCGTAAAGATATCAGCAACTTGACATGCACTCGAACAATACTCAATGTTGATTTGCTTTTCAGCAACCAACTCTCTGATTTTGTGATACTTGATATCAATATGTTTGCTGCGACCATGAAAGACAGGATTCTTGGACAACGAAATTGCAGATTTGTTGTCATAGAAAATATTTGTAGGTGCTTCCTGCTTGTGTTGTAAGAACTCCAAAATTCTTCTTAGCCAAATTGCCTGAGTAGCACAATTTGCTGCTGCAATATATTCTGCTTCTGCGGTTGAAAGTGCTACAATCTGCTGCTTTTTTGAAGACCAAGAAAATATGGCTGAACCAAGATAGAAGGCATATCCTGATGTGCTTTTTCTGGTCTCAACATCTCCAGCCCAATCACTGTCTGTGTATCCAGCAAGCTCCACAACTTCATTAGTAGAGTAAAAAATTCCATCATCACTCGTACCTTTGACATATCTCAGAATTCGCTTTGCTGCAGCCCAATGTGATTCTTTTGGTTCCTCCATGAATCTGCTAAGTATTCCAACTCCAAAAGAAATATCCGGCCTTGTTGCCACCAGATACCTCAAACTCCCAATTAAGCTTTTATAAGCTGTAACATTCACACTCTTACCAGACTCATCTTTGGACGCCTTTAACTTTTCAGCTACTGGAGTTGAAACTGGTTTGGAGTTCTCCATTTTGAACTTTTTCAAAATATCAGCAGCATACTTCTTCTGTGAAATAAAGATTCCACCATCCATCTGAACAACCTCAAGGCCAAGAAAGTAACACATAAGACCCATATCAGTCATTTCAAATCTCTTAATTAGTGCCTCCCTGAATTCTGAGATTAGCTTCAAATTATTTCCAGTAAAAACCAAATCATCAACATAGAGACAGATTATAACAACGTCACCAGAATCAGTGCATTTGACATACAAAGTATGTTCATGAGGACATCTCATAAAACCACTTTCAAGAAAATATGAGTCAATGCAACCATACCACGCCCTAGGCGCCTGCTTTAAGCCATATAAAGCTTTTCTCAACTTGTAAACTTTAGATTCCTCCCCTTTCTTCACAAATCCTGCAGGTTGCTCAACATATATCTCTTCTTCAAGAAAACCATTCAAAAAAGCAGACTTGACATCCATTTGATGCAATTTCCAATCATTTTGAGCAGCAAGAGAAATAACCATTCGAACTGTATCAAGTCTACTTACTGGAGCAAAAACCTCAAAATAATCAATACCTGGTTTCTGCTTGTAGCCCTTTGCTACCAACCGTGCTTTAAAACGATCAATATCTCCATTTGACTTGTATTTGGTTCTGTAGACCCACTTTACTCCAATTAGCTTCTTTCCAGGAGGTAATTCTGTTAACTCCCAGGTACCATTCTTTTCAATGGCACGTATCTCTTCATCCATCGCCTTAAGCCAATGAGTTTCTGTAGCAGCCTCCTCAAAGGATAGAGGGTCACAATCTGCAAAAAGAGCAAATTGAACAATCTCTTCATCAGACAGGTCATTATCATGACCCAAAACATAATCCTGCAAGCGAGCTGGTAATTGTCGCTCGCGTTGAGATCGTCGAACAGACGACTCTGGTTGCGAAGGAGACTGGACATTATCTGGAATCGGTTGCTCATCAACAATATCATCAACAACAGGAACAACAACTGGCCTTTCATCTTTAGCTGACCAATCCCATGCACTATATTCATCAAAAGTGACATCACGGCTTATAACAACCTTTTTAGTTTCAGGGTTGTATAGTTTATAAGCCTTTGAAGTGTCACTTTAACCAATGAATATACACTTCTCTCCTTTATCATCCAACTTCTTTCTCAATTGATCTGGCACATGTGCATACGCCAAACATCCAAAAACCTTGAGATTTCTGATAGAGGGTTTTCTCCCACTCCAAGCTTCCCCAGGTGTCTTATCACGAACACTTTTAGTAGGACACCTGTTCAACACATAGACAGCACACGCAACAGCCTCTGCCCAAAAAGGCTTAGGCAGATTTTTAGATTTCAACATGCACCTCACCATATCCATGATTGATCGATTCTTCCTCTCAGCCACTCCATTTTGTTGTGGAGTGTATCTAGCTGTCATCTGGTGCTGAATACCCTTCTCATTCAGAAAATTATCACAAGCAATATATTCTGTACCTCTATCAGTTCTCAAGATTTTAATTTCATAACCACTCTGCTTTTCAACAAAAGTCTTAAATTGTTTGAAAACAGCACATGCATCAGACTTTTGCTTCAGAAAGTAAACCCATGTTTTCCTACTAAAATCATCAATGAAAGTAACAAAGTACTTACAACCTCCATGTGAGGGAACCTCAAACGAACACAGGTCTGAGTGGATAATCTCCAACTGTTTTGTGGCTCTCCTTGACTTGCCCACGGGGAAGGGATCTCTGTGTTTCTTCCCAATCAAACAAATCTCACAAATACGGTCAGGGACATTCACAACAGGTAAATCAGAAACAAGCTCCTTTTTCGCTAGATAGTTTAATCCAGAGAAATGGAAATGTCCAAATCGCATATGCCATAACCAATTATCATCACATAATTCAGAATTGAAGCAAGCAAGAAGTGCATGATTGATTTTCAAAGGAAATAGTCGATTTTGGGACATATTTACCTTTGCAATCAAAACTCCTTTAGCATCGACAATGGTACAACACCCCTGAGTAATATTTATCTTATATCCCTTTTCTGACAACTGCCCCATACTCAACAAATTTTGGTGCAGTTCAGGAACATAGAACACATCATATATAAAATTGTGAGTACCATCTTTCAACTGAATAGAGATTTTACCTTTTTCCAAAATTGGCACTTTTGACTTGTTGTCAAATGTCACTTCAGACATGACTGATTCATCTAGTTCGGAAAACAACTCTTTCTTCCCACACATATGGTTACTACACCCAGTATCCAAGAACCATATACTTTCGTCTGCAGAAAAACTATTACTGGCCAAAAGTAAGGTTTCAGAACTCTCACCGGACTTTTCAGCAATATTTGCTTGATTTCCACGATTGTCCTCATAGTACCAGCAATCTGCAATCTTGTGCCCATACTTGCCACAATTGTAGCAATGAAATGGAAATTTGCCTTGTTTGGCATTACCTCCACCTCTTCCTTGGTTGGAGTTACCTCGTCCTCCTCCTGTGTTGGAGTTACCACGTCCTCTTCCTCTAGATCCTTCTCTTCCTCTTCCACGACCTCTACCAGATCCTCCACCTCTTTGATTAGGCCCAGTCATATTAAGAGTGACTTGGCTCTTCAAAGCTTCTTCTGCAAGTGGTTCCGACTTTGACTCAATCCTGTCAATATGACTTTCTATCATACCTTTCAGCTCTGCAACTGATAAGAGCTCGGTTTTGTGTGACTCTGTAATTGAAGCCACCACATGGTCATACTTCATCGGCATAGTTCGAAGAACTTTTTCAACCACTGCACCATCTTCAATCGTATCTCCATATAACCTCATCTTATTCACTTGATCAATAAGACGAGTGAAATATGCATCTACTGTTTCTGTAGAGGTCATCTCACATTGATCGTACAACCTTCTCAACGACTGCAACTTCGACTTTTGTGCCCGATCAACTCCTTTGTTTGACACCATTAGGATGTCCCAAGCTTGCTTTGCTGTTTCAGCCCCAGCTAATTGCCCAAAAATTGAGTAATCAACACCTTGGTGAATCTGCCCCAAGGCCAATTGATCGCGCCGAATAGCGGATGCTTCAGCTCCTTCTTGTAGACCGGGATCAATAAAGCTCCAAAGATTTTGGGCTTTCAAATGAGTGGTCATCATAATTTGCCAATAATTATAATCGAGTTTCCCGTCTAATTTGGGACCCGACCACACAATATTGAAATTTGTGGACATATTTAACTACGGACAATATCTCGGGGTTGGAAGGTTGACTAGGCTCTGATACCAAATGTAGATATATTAAATATAATATATCTAAATATATATATAAATATAAATAGAAATATATATATAAATATATCTATAAATATACGTATATGTAAAAGAGAGAAAGAGGAATTGAAGGATAATGTTTAATTGATTGAGATTATGAATTATGAAATGTAGTACAGCTATTTATAGTGTAAAGAAACAACAACCAAATGCTAAACTTTAGGCTGTAGAGCAACATGTATTAACTCTCCACGCTTCACGCTCCACGAATTGCTGTGCCACCATCCACGTAGTAATTATTTTCTAACAAACTAATTACATCATGCATAACATCTAATTGGTTTAACTATTATAATAATAATATTATTATAACACTAGCCAATTTTCCGAACGACATTCGTACCGGCGTAAACGAGTCAAACCTTTTTATGATCATTTTGAGATGTGATTTGCACCTCCCCTACACACGAGAAAGAGTCTCTATCTATACAATTCAATAAGGCTTAGAAAGGCGCGCTCTTGAGGAAATAAAAAGTGACATAATTTAGGTTTATCCACATCAGCAAATAAATTTTGTGTTAGCAATAATGAATTGTTTACTTCTTTTTTTTTTTAAATAAAAAACGAAACTATATTAAATAACTTAGGAAAAAAAGAATGAATACAGTCGGGGAGACAGTATCCCAAATATGAGAGTCAAATTGATAGCCTGCGACCCTTGTTAAGGAATGAGCTAACAGGTTCACTATACTCTTAATAAATCATATTCATGGCATCCCGTCTCTTGCTAATGTTCTCCAAAAACTTCTTTTGAAGTTGCACCATTCCTCGTTTCTTTTCTTCTCCCAAAAATTGAATCCCCAATCTCAAGGGACCCCCATGTCCCAATCCGACAGAGCATGTAAAAGTATGCAGATCACCGTAATTCAATGACTCAACAGATATGGTCAAATGTCCGTATACACAAGAAATCTGTTGACTTCGAACATAATTCTCACATTGTCGCTGTCGAATTTCAAACATTGGTCTCTTCTCCTGGTTCATTCCTTGTTTCTTTGAATTACTCACTTGCTGGCCGAATTTGAATTCAAAGTTATTATTACAATACTTATTGAAATTTTTTCTTATAAAAATGGTTGTATTATTCCTATTGGAACCCCAAATCCTCATAAACAAAAGATCATCATCTTCTGATGATCCCATTCTCAACAGTGACTTTAATATGGTTTGATGATATTCCATTGCTGGAACACTTTTATGCTCTTCCAATCTTATAGCTTTTAATTTTCTCCTAACTTCTTGAACTATATCTTTGATGCATTCCGATCTATCCCTATTAAAAAAAAAAAAGTATAATCTACATATCAAAAAACATTTCTATAGAGCTACAAGCTTGAAGTACTATTGATTCTTTCTACACCTTTATTATAGAAATGGAGGGCCTTTTTCATTTAGAGTTAATTACTCTTTTATTTTACTCACAATCTATACTACCTTTTGGGTATAGTATTAATTGAGCTGCTCGCACAAACACTCATCTTTTTATCTTGAATATAATAAGGATTGCATATATATATATACTAAGTCTATGACTTTCAAAATTGAAATATTTGGTTTTATGTTTCTTATAATATTTTATATTCATGATTAAATGTTTAAAATATGTTCACTTTGTAGATATTTACCAAATTTCAACCTCCTACATATATATGTGGGCATTTCAAATATTCTATATTAAAAGTTTTGAAAATAGAAGATTATGCATGTTAAAGTTTAAAGTGGTAGACTAAATTTGTAACTGTACTGTTAGCACTTTATTCAATGGATTTATAATTGAATTAACTCCTTTATTTATTATGAGCATGGTTGCAGTAGGCCCTAGGCGCTAGTCGGGCGGTAGACTAGTGCCTAGCTAGCACCTAATCGGTCTAGGCGGCGCCTAGGCGGTATCTAGGCGGTTCTAGGCGGCGACCTATAAAAACAAAAAATTAATTCATGTGTGTGGGTGTATGTCTTATATATTATATTATATATATTATATATATCTCTCTTACTTCCCTTACTTATATAAATAAATTAATAAATAGATTTAAATATATATAAATATAATAATAAAATTAACAAGGCCGACTTGCTCGAGTTAACTCGGCTAACTCTGCCGAGTTGGGGGAGTTAACTCGGCCCAGTCGGCCGAGTTAGGCGCTAGGCGGCCTACTAGGCGGTGGGCCACCTAGGCGGACGCCTAGGGAGCAATTCGACTCGGTCTAGGAGCGCCTAGCGCCTAGGCGGGTGCTTAGGCGGCTTAGGCAGGAATTTTTGCAACAGTGATTTATGAGTACTTGAAATTTATTTTTATATTTCAACTCAATACAAAGTATAAAAAAATTGGGTTTGTAATATTTATTACCCTTTGTAGACATCATTGAGCAGGTCAAATCCTGATATCTCTGCTGCACCTCGCAAAGCTCGTTTCCATATATATCTTCACCTTCTTGGGGTCAATCTTGTGGTTTATCTCGTGTTGAATAAAGGCTTGAGCAAAGCTACCCCTCAAATGCCGGACATCCGATGGGCAAACATCATAAAAGACTGGAAAAATGGTTCGATTATTTTCATATTTCATGATTTTCGCAAGCTCATATAAACACCATGTAGAAGTGGCGTAGTTTTTAGATAGAACTATGATGGCAATTCGACACGTTTCAATTGCCCGAAAGAGCTCTTTCCTAATCCAATCCCCTTTGTAGAGATTAATGTCATCTTTGAATGCACTAATCCCTTCTAAACACAAAGCCTTGTGGAGAGGACGAACAAAATTGTGACGAGTGTCTTTTCCTCTAAAGTTTAAGAATACATTGTATTTTGATGCACAATGCCGTCGTTGCATTAAAATATTCTTTAAACAAGCTGATGGTGACATATTTATTCCAAAATAAGCTAGATGCAAGTGGTAGTTGTTATAGGAGTAGTGGAGCCAATTTATAATAGAGTACTAGTTTTATACGCGCATTGCGCGAATGGGTTAATGTCCAATGTTTATATTTAAATAAATATTTGAAAGTATATCAATGCAAGATTATATAGGAGAAGTTTATACATGGGTAATTGAATGTCGAATTTTTTTATTTAAATATCTAACTCAAAGTATATGAATCCAAGATAATATAGAAAATTTATTATAATTATTACTAAAATAAATGTTTGCAACCTTGTAAAATCGATAGTCTAAAAATGATAGTCTAAGTAAATACTATTTTTAATTTGAATTTTTCTAAGTGTTCTTAATTCTTTTTTGAGTAACATTGTCGTTGTCTTCATCATTACTATATGTTCTCTTCCTTTTTGTTGGTAGTGTGTTATTTGCAATTCGGTTATTGTTGGTAGCATAGATGACAACGTCATACAATGAGATTATGATGATATAGGAGATACGGACTTTCCTTTAAGTGTTCTGCTTGGGGTTTATTTGGTTTAAGTGTTGAATGAGTTATTATGGATAAAGAAATCCCTAGTTTAAGAAAAAAAATATTAAATAAATTAATAAAAATTTGAAAATTTAAAATATTATGTATTCTAAAGATATTACTCCCTCCGTCCCATTTTACCTTTCTTACTTTCCTTTTTAATCCGTCCCAAAATATTGTCCACTTTCCAAAAATAAACACTATCATTTTTTTATTTTTCCTAAACTGCCCTTAGATTTCAAAATGTTAATGTAATATACAATTGATTTTTCTAGAAATGGGAGCCTACTTTATGCACATGCACTGCATCAATCAACTCATTTGTCTCCACCACTTGCCCATTTCACTATTTGTGCTTCTCCATTTTCCAAATACTCCGTAAGATCTTTCAACCAAAAATTTTTCAGGAATGAATCTACAGCACAACTAACCTTTTCAAATCTACTCCTTTCTCACCCCCAGATTGTAGCTAGCTTCCAGTAAGCTTCCCTACATCGCCGTCGACTCCAATCTCAATGAAGGTGTAGGTGAGGTCTATTAGAAAAATCCCTTTGATTTTCAAACCCAGTTACCCAGATCTCTTTCTTCCCATCTCTTTTCTTAAACTTTACGATATATGTATCACAGCAATTGCAGCGGCTCGAAGAAAAAGGTTCTCGTGAAGAAAAAATATTTTGAGGATTCTATATCGCTTGTTATTTTTTATTTTCAATGAATTTTGTTCTTAGAATTAATGCAGTTTATTTTTCCCTTAAATGTCGTTTTTTCGTCATATATTCTAGGGAGTACTTGAATTACTCCACAGAATATATTTCAATTAGGTTGCTTTTCTGTGAAAGTTGATGTTTTCCTAGCATCCTCATAACAAAAAGGAAAAAAAAAAAAGACTTTACATAGTTTGAATTAATTTTGGGTTCAAGGTGATATAGATGTTGAAATACAAATTAAACTTGATATAATCTCAATATTTTGGATGAAAATGAAATAATTAAGACAAGTATTTTAAGGATTGATTGATGAGAAATGGAGTCCCAGAGAAGAAATACAGTGGGAAAGTAAATGGATGTGTACAGTACAATAGTTTTCTTTCGGATGAGCAGGGTTAAAATTGGAAAATGATACACCTCTTTATTATTTCCTTAAACTGCGTGCAAAAAGGAAAGAAGACATCCTTTACGGGACGGAGGGAGTAAAAGGTAATATCTCGCTTCAGTTTGCTGGGTAATGGGTTATTTGAGTACTTCCATTGTCAACAAATCCTCCAAGTAGTTAATATGATTGGTTTCAAACTATTCTTTTTTATTTTTTTATGGTATTAAAGAAATACATATGTATCATTTTATGGTATAACTACTAATTTATTTAATTGAATAAGAATAAAATAGAGTGATTTCGATTCAATTTGTTGGGTTATTATTTGAGTACTCTCTTTGTCAACCAATCCCCAAGTAGTTAATATAATTAACTTCAAATTATTTTAATTTTTTTTTCATATAGTATTAATAAAATACTTGGTAAATAAATATATAACATTATTTTGTACTATAACTTTGATATTTAATTACAAGATATTGTAAAAATAAGATAATGGACAATGTAATGAATATCAATTGATAAATTTGAATGTAAAGAATCTTTAATTTGCATAAGATAAAATAAAGACAATATAACTAATGAAATTATTTCTCTTATTTAATTTAATTTTTTGATAATGAATAATTTTTTCAAATAAAGATATTATAGACACATAATTCTAAATTAAAGAAATACATATGTATCATTTTTTGTTGTAGCTACTGATTTATTTAATTTAATAAGAGTAAAATAGAGTGAGAAACTTAATTATGTTAAATTTGATTGAGATGAGGTTCGAACCTAAGACCTTTTCTAATAGAAATTAATGGGTAAGTTAAAAGTTAACGGAATATTAACGGAGAAGAGAATATTTAACGAAAAACTTAACGGATAATCATAAAAGTAAGGTTAAATTAGGTAATCTCTATTAATAATATTAATCTGAATTATCTTAACCATCTATCCGATTAAATAATTCATCTGAACCATCCATTTGATTAAATAATTTGACCGCTATTTTTTTTTACCCATTTTAGGCCTAACTCTCTTTGGCTCTTATTAGTATAGTAGATATCAAAACAATATGAAATGGGTTTGATATAAATATGATGAGAACAATGGAATTGCAGTTGGTCTCAGTCGAACGTTACGGTGGGGTGTGATTTGATCTGTTGGATGTGGATTAAAGAATTCCGCAGTATGCATGGTCTCAGATGTACAATTTCCAATTGTTTTCCCATGGATCATGTTCATATTGCATTGTGAACATTGATACAAAAATTTTATACCCTCAATAACGTATTTTGTACCTAAAGTTAACTGTTTCTGTACATATAAAGAAATAACTTGATAACTTGATAATTGCTGATACCTAAATATACAAAACTGTCAACTATAGAACATAGCTACAGATACAGAATCTAAATTTTATTTTTTGATCAGGATCTACAATGCAAGTTAAATCCTGATTCATGGTATAATTTGCGGTGAAATCTGTATGTAGTAGATTTTTATACTAGTGGTTGGGTGTGCCCACAATCTGTAGTAGATTTGTAGTAGTCAAATGATGTTGGTTGTGCAGTTAGAGGATAAATGTACAATGAGGTTAAAAAAAAAGGGTGGAAAGAGGAAAAAAGGCTTAATAAAGGTATATATCAATTAAGAAACACGGGATACATTCAATTAATTTCATGGATCTTTAGTTATTATATAAGAGTGTAAAAGGCCAAACCGTCAATGTCGTTGTAGTATAGTGGTGAGTATTCCCGCCTGTCGCGCGGGTGACCCGGGTTCGATCCCCGGCAACGGCGTTTTCGAAAATTTTTTGGATTTCTTGCGTCCAAGGATAAACGGAAATATTAACAGACAAAAAATCCAAATCTCCAGTAACCCAACTTAAAAGGAAATTTTTGACTGAGCAATATGAGAATTTTGTACATCCTCTTGTATTCATAAGTTGTGATTTGGTTTTTCCTATTACTTAGTGAATTACGAATGAGATTATAGACTTAAAAAAATGATTATGAATATGAATTTCACGTAAATCTAAAAACATAATAAGTTTCAACGGTTATACCACTAATTTATGTCTGTTTCTTCTGTTAAATTTTTGTATACATTATGCTATAAGAGTTGTATTATACAATTTTATGGACAAAAATATCTTAACTATTATAACTTCTGTTATGTTTCCCATTATTATTACAATGCGCATGCATATACAATATCTTTTTTCTTTTATTTTTCAAAGGTAATAATGTATGTAGAGATGTTATTATAAGAAATAAATTTTATTTCATTAAATTTTAATTAAATCTTACGATAATTATATTTAGTAATATATCATATCTAAATTTCTTATTTTAATAATATTAATCATACTTTTATTTAATATAATATGAATTCTACGACTATACATTTTTTTTAAAAAAAAAAATTATATGCTATAATTTTTTAAAAAAATATTTTAACATTTAGTATTAATATTGAGCATATGTTTTTACACATCGCACATATAAAATATTAGTCTTTATTATAAAGATGATGAGAAAGTGCAATTGGTGTTAGATGTTATGTTAGGGTGTAATCTTGTTCTAGGTTAAAGATTTTTGCCGTTTGGTCTCAGATGTTATGTTTGGAATACAATCTGTTCTGCATTAAAGAATTGCGCAATGGTTGGCAGTGCAATATGTTGTAGATTACAGAATTTCGCAGTAGTTGGGTGTGCAATCTGTTTTGGGGATTAAGAGCATCTCCAACCTTATGTGATAGATAGGGGAGAGAAAAAGAGGGAAAAGAAAAAAATTTTACTAATAATAATAATAATAATAATAATAATAATAAGATCATTACCCAAAAAAAAATTCGTGCAGCCCACGCAAAACTTTTACCCGTACAATTTTTTTCTTCTATTCTCTTCTCTCCAACTGTGCACAAAAATCCCAAAAAAATTATGATAGAGATGGCCTAAAGATTCATTTGGAAACTCGAAAAATGACTTCTGGAAGTCATTTTTCAAACTTTCCCATGTTTGGATATTCAAATAAAATAAAGTCAAAAAAAAAATATTCATGGTCAACAGAAAAATGTCCAATTTAGCGAAAAATATCTTCCTAAATTTTTTGTCGGAAAGCATTTTCCAAGTTTTTTATTTTCCCGTTGTTCTCTTTTCTATCATCTCTCTTCAAGCTCGTTTCTAGATTATTATTATTACCATCACCACCACCATCACACCAATTATTATTATTTTTTTTATAAGTATATTCCCCACATACATATGATAATTAATATTCATAGATATTTAACTAAGATACAATATATAATTAAATTAATTTTTATATGATTATTTTAATCAAATGATAACTAAAAAAATATGAAAAAAGATATAATATATGTAGGTGTACTATACAGTAATAGTGACGGAGTTATCAATGTTAGAATTTATTCAAAAGTAATAGGGTTATAACGGTGTAAGGATTTGTCTAACAAAAATGCAATAAGAATAAATTTGTCCAATAAAAATAAAGTGTATAGCATTTAAACTAAATGTACACCTTTATTTGCGTGCACACACAAGAGACATACAAAAGCCACCTTCCAGGGCATTGGTCCAATAGAGGTTCAATTCATGTCATGAATATTGAAAGTTTGAATATGAGTTAAACTCTTTGTGAGTAAAAATGGCTCAATTTACTATCTCTTAGGCCTATGAGCAAGTAAATAAAAGAGACAAAAACTTAGGACATTGAAATATAAAATTCGAACGCATCCTTAGATTTTAAATATAGACCAATGTTGGTAGCTGCATTTGACATATTTGTGCTGGTATTCTCAATTGCATAACTTAGATAATTTCTTACATGATAAAAATTTGTGTGAGATTGTCTCATTGATCCTTGTCCGTGAGACGAGTTGAGTTAAGATTAAATGTAATACTTATACTAGCAAATATAATACTAATTAAATTAATCATAAATAAAATGTTTATTACTTACATGGGAAAATATAATACTTTTAAAAGAAAATGGTGTACTTTTCCATTTTGATGTAAAAGTATATTATTATTATTATTATTATTATTATTTTGAAAACTGTAAAAGCATTACTTATAAGGAAAATATAATATTTCTGATGAAAAAAAGTAATACTTTTACATCAAAATGTAAAAGTGTTACATTTGTTCTCAAAAGTATTACGTTTATTAGTAACAAACACTTTATTCCTAATTAGTATTATGAGTATTATATTTGTTTATTGACCCGATCAGTATCATGAATAACAATATGTGAGACGGTCTCACACAAGTGTGACTATTTCTACATAAACCAAATCCTTGCTACACCCTTAGGCGAGTCCCAATCGGTCCCATTCAGAACAATGGTGTTGCATGCAATAAATCTTTTATTTATAAATCCATATAACACGTGAAGTTTGTAGCTACTTCAATTCCAAAAGCAGAAGTCATAACAATGTGAAGAGAAATCAAGTGGTTAATAATAATTAATAGGCTAAAAATGTAGTAACTCTAACCATGTAAGTTAACTTGATAACTATAAAGTTTTAAGGGTGTGTTTGGAAAGCAGGAAAATGACTTCTGGAAAATGTTTTCTGGAAAATGAGTTATTTTCCGGAAAATCAATTCATTTTCCGTGTTTGGATGTATTCTGGAAAACTGTCTTTGGGTGTTTGGTTCGTTTTCTGGAAAATGAGTAGAATTGTATAAATATATATATTTTTATATTATTTAAAATATTAAAATTATTATAATAAAATAAAAATAATATTTTAAATCATAACAAAATTAAAAAAAAAAAAAAAAAAAAAAAAACCCCTCTGGTTTCCGACGCCGGAAACCAGAGCTGTGCTGCTCTGGTTTCCGGCGTCGGAAACCAGAGCACAAGTATGGTTTCCGGCGGAAACCATAGTTGGTCTAAGGGGGAAAATGACTTCCCCCAAATTTTGGGGGAAGTCATTTTCCCCCAAATTGCCCATATTTTCCCCAGTCAACGGAAATCAATTTCCGTTGACTGGGTTTTCCAAGTGGTGCCAAACACCCAGAACCCGGAAAATGACTTCCAGAAGTCATTTTCCGGGTTTCCAAACACACCCTAAATTTAACCTACACCTTTTCAATTTGAGTCAGTATGTTATAGGCCGGTTTATCTTCTTGTTTCCTTGTAGGCTATGCTTGGCAAACCTAGCTGAAAAGGTAGCTGGAAGCTGAAAAGTAGCTGAAAGCTGAAAAGCCATAAGCTCGAAACTGAAATTTAAACTAGCTGTTATGTTTAAAAGTGTTTGGTAAAACTAGCTTTTTGATAAGTTGATAAATGTAAAAAGACTAAAAAGGACATCTTCATAAAATTTAAATAGTTTTAAATTTAAATAGGTTTAATTTGTTTATATATTAAATATAAAATAATAAAATCAATATATTTCAATAAAGTATAAAGTAAGAACATATATTTGAAAATATATAAAGTAAAAAAAATGTTTATAATTCATAAAATTAGTTCATACAAAAATTAATGTTCAAACACAATGTTAAATTGAAATTACAATCAATCATATTGATGATAAAATGCCTAAAAGGTTTTAATTGGGAAGGATAAAGGGTGTCATTTCTTTAAAATAATAAGGTTAAATGTGGGAAAAAAGTTAGGAAGCTACTAACTTATTTTGAAACGCTACCTTAGGTAGCGTTAAAAAAGAAGCTCTTATTTTAAGCTACTAGCTTATTTTAGGAACATTACCAAACAAAGCTTATAGCTTATTAGTAGCTTAAAATAAGCTATAAGCTCCTAAATAAGCTCTGCCAAACAGTGCCTTAGTCTTTAACAAATTAAGGTAAAAAATGAACTTTTACCCATTAGAGTTACAAGGTATGTTTCACCAAATACACAATAATTATTGTGTGGGCCAAAAACGACATCACTTCGCGCAAATTATTATTATTATTATTATTTTTCACTCGACTCAGTGCAACATACAGTAAATCTTTATAACTCATAACGTACATTATTTTAAAACATAATATACATTATTCTAATTCATAAAATACAATATCTTACCCAAAAATTTCATTATTCTAACACATAATGTACATCATTCTAACTCATAATATACATTATTCTAATGAGTTAATTTCATTTTTGGTCCTATATTTATAGGTGACAATCCACTTTTATTAGTCCTTGTTTTCTAGAACATCCATTTTTAGTCCTAGTATTATTGTGGCGTGACCATTTTTGGTCCTATATCAACAAAACAGTTTAAATGCCGTTAAATACAAGGGCATTTCAGTGTTCAATTATGGATATTTTTCAAAAAAATAAACATAAAAAATATTTCGGGTCAATTTACTTTGTATAAAAAAAAAATCAAAATGTCATTGTATTTAACAACATTTTAATGATTTTGTTGACGGAGAACCAAAAATGGTCGTGTCACAATAATAATAGGACTAAATGGGGATATTTTAATAAAAAAAAAGACTAAAAATGGATTATCACCTATAAATCTATGACCAAAAATGGAATTAACTCTTTTTTTTTTAAACAAATACTTAATACATTAAATCAGAATCCAAAATGTCAACAAGAAAAGGAGGAGGAATAAACAACTCCCCGCAACCTGACTCAGAAATCCGAGCAATAGCATGGGCAGCACGCTTCACTCTTATTTTAATTTATAAAATTCAACGACTTCATTTTGGATTGCGCTCACACAATAGTTTGTCCCAGATACATGCAATGCGGCATGTAGTACTACTGCAAACTTTCTATTTTAGTAAATTAAAAAAGAATGTGGAACCTACCCAAGTCTAAGATCTCTTGAGTTGTATGCAAGAAACCAAAATGTACCTAATTTATATAAGCTACGCCTTTATTCTTTTCTTGTGCCATCATCATCTTCATCTTCAATTTTTCTCATATCAAAATCCATCAATTACTAATGTCTTCCCAATCCACACACTAAGTACTATACAAAACCCTATTTATCTTAGCTTCATCATATCATTCCTACCTAGCCACCACCGACAATAATATAATGCCCGCCCCCTCCTCCGGCGCGTCGCGGGCACGGCGGTTCAGCCTAGTGAGATGCCTAACCACGTGCTTTTCCACCGTCGTCATCATCACCGGCGCCATCATCCTCATCGTCTGGCTCGCCATCCGCCCCAACCAGATCGATTACACCGTGGAAAACGCCTCCGTCGCCAACTACAACTTCTCCGCCGCCGACAACCGCCTCTCCGGCGACTTCACTTTCACTATCAAGGCCAAAAACCCCAACGCCAAAGTCTCGATCTACTACGACTCCATAAACGCCTCGCTCTCTTACGACCTCTCCCCCATCGGTACCGCAAGTGGGACCCCCTTTTACCAGCGCAAGAAGAGCACTAAGGAATTCGAGCTGGTTTTTCCGACGAGACGGGCGGTGCTCCCCGACGTGGCCACCCGGGATCTCAAGAATCAGAGCTCCACCGCCGGGAAGGTGGCCGTGGACCTAACCATATATGCTAAGATTAGGTTTAAGGTATGGTTTGTGAAGTCGGGTCATTTCATGAAGGTTGTGTGTTCGCCCGTGAATGTGCCTTTGTCTAACAAGGGATTTCAGCCTGAATTTTGTCAAGTGTATATGTGAACACTATATTAGCAAGCAATCATTATTGCCGTGGACCAAAAATAAAAAGTACATTATTTTTGGACGGTAGGCACATTATTTTAAGGTACATTATTTTTGTACGGAAGGTACATTATTTGATATATACTATCAAATAATGTACTTACAGTACAAAAATAATGTACCTTCAGTACAAAAATAATGTACTTTTTATTTTTGGTCCACACAGCTATGTGGACCATGGTCCATGCAATAATTTGCCATTAGCAAGTCCATAGGTTATTTTTATCATTTTCTTTTTTAATTTGTTGTATCTAAAAAGGGTTTTCAATTTATTTGTTTGTTTTTGTGTTGTGGTGTTAGCTTATTATTGGGTTCTATTTATGTTTTGGGTTTATTTTGCTGGCTGTGAAGTGTGAATTGAAGCAGCCTTTAATTTGTAACAAGTACTCCCTATTTATACAGAATGGGATGGGTATATTAAGTTTCTTGCTTGTGTAAATTGTACGTAATTGCACATTCTTGTCAACTTTCTTGTGTAATATTGGAATGAAAATAGGTGAATGATAAATCCTCAGGTCTTAGGTTGCAACTAAGGTTTTGTTTAGCCTACTTATAAGCTAGCTAGGTTAAAGCTGAAAATTCAAATAACTTATTTTAAAATATTGGCTCTGTTTGGTAGATAGAGTTTATAGTTGATTAAATAATAAAAAGAGAGTCTAATTACCTTGGATAATTACAATGCAAAGGTGATGAGTGTTGCTTGTTCCCTGCCTGGATGAACATGCACGTACGTTAAAAGATTGGGAGGAGAAGGTAGAATGTTTAGAAAAAATGCACCGTTAAATTAAAGAATTGGGAGGAGTAGAGTTTTAGTGTTTTGTTAAAGAATGATAAATGCTGTCATTTTTGTAAATTAATAAGGATAAAAAAATGTTAATAGCCTATAACTTATTTTGAAACATTACTTAATTAGAACAGAACTCTAAAATAAATTCTACCAAATAGAGCCTTTACCAAACAGTTTCATTTCAATGAGTTAGCTTATTATCTAATAGCTTTCAGGTAGGCATGTGTTAAACAGAGCATTATCCTAACATTTCAAAATAAACTATTATTCCGTATTTTAAGTTCTCCATATTTCATCAAACAAAGCTTATTGTTTATTTGTAGTTTAAAAGAGTTAATTCCACCAGAGGTCCCATAACTTTGGTGACAATTCCAAATTTAGTCTCATACTATTATTTTTGTCATTTAACATCCAGACTATTATTTTTGGACATTTTTAGTCATTCTCATAACTTTTCCTATTTTTAGTAAGGGCATTAAATTTTTGTCTTTTCATATTTTTTTTTGTTATTTTTCCGGTTTAATTGGTTTAGGATTTTAGGTAACCTTTGATTTTTAGTAACCATATTTTTCAACAGGTTTTTAGTAAAGTCCTAAACCAATTATATCGGTTGAAACCGGAAAAATTACAAAAGAAAAGTATGAAGATACAAAAATGCCCTTACTAAAAATATGAAAAGTAATGAGATGGACTATAAGTGTCCAAAAAAATAATAGTCTGGGATGTTAGATAGCAAAAACGATAATCTGGAACTAAATTTGGAATTGACACAAAAGACGAGGGACCTTTAGTGGAATTAACTAATTTAAAATAAGTTATAAGTTCTACTAAACATGAAGTATGTTCACAAGATTGAAATTAAAATTAAATAGCAATTATGGATTTTTCACATAAATTAAAATTGGAGAGATTCAATATAAGGATGGTGCATAATAGTTTGTTTGGTTCAATTGATCTCAAATTATATTTGCTAACTAGTTTAGTAAACATGCTTGTCAGCATTGGTGCAATGGTGCGGGCATCACCACTGTGCATGACTCATTTTCCAGAAGTCATTTTCCTACTTTCCAAGCACACTCTTACTGCAAAAATTTGGGTGATTTAACATAAACTTTCATTTTGTTGACTATTCAAAAGATTAAAGCTAGAGGGCGCAGGATACAAGATCCCAACTTCCATCTCTTCTAAAAAAAAGATCTTGTTCAATTAGACATATTCATAGAGAGACAAAATTCAAAGATCAAGAAGGTAAGAATTAGAGAAATCATGATGAGCCCCATATAATCTATAAAAATTATCTCTATACAAAAATATCTAATTAAGCAAGACCACCTTCTAAGAAATGAAAGTATAGAATCCTCTGTGTAGTTGAATCTCACACCGTCCAAATATAGTCATCGTAGTCATTTTGAGTGGTCCAGTGCTTGAACTAACCCACGTAAGCCATGCTTATATCTGCATTGCTATCTCTAAATCAGACACATAAGATAGTAGAGATAATAAATTAACAAAATTAAAATAAATAGACAAACCGTTACTCAAAGCATGGGAGTTTTAATTTCAGTGTTGTTGCAAACTTATCACGTTGAGGCCAACTTTTTTCATCATCAATTACATGGACAAACCGGGGTTTGGACCAAATTCAATAGTTATCATGCACAAGTTGGACCCAATTTTTATCTTTTACCCTACTTAAGAAAAAGAGTGTCAATTTCATTCGGAGACCCAAATGATTAGTGTTTTTTTTTTTTGGAAGAAATAACAAAATGAGAACGATAACAGTTTTAGTGTAACATATAGTTCATTTTCAGTGTACTGCATTCTCATTTTTACTACACTACATATTCATTATATTTTGATATAGAATTTTATTTTTAGTATATTTTAAGTTGGTCTCAACTCTTAGTACATCTCTCTGGGGTTCATCCTCCTTAAGGAAGTTGTTAGCTTCTTGGTAATGGCATAGATTTTTATAGTTTATTACTTTATTTTAACATTTTTTTTTGTTGTTGTATCAAGGTTTTTATTTACTTGTTTTCTATTCTGATTTTTAAAATTTTTCTTTTTTGTGTTTTGATATTAGCTAATCGGGTTGTATTTATCATTTGGATTTATTTCGCTGGCCGTGAAGCAACCATCGTAACAAGTGCTCCTATTTAATACAGAATGGGTATATTAAATTTAGTAATTATAAGATTCTAAGTTTGGCTCCTTGTTTTAATGATAGCGCAGTTTTAGACTGTTTGCTTACAAGGCCTCAAGTAGTGACGACAAGTTTCTATCATCACCCAAAAACAAAATTATCTTCCTATAAAAATGTGTAATTGAACAAGAACTTCTTTTCTAAGAAATAGAAGTATGGATCCCTTGTGTAGTTATAATGTATCTATAGTAGTCAGTAGTCATTTTGGATGGTCAACCAGCCTATATAGGCTATTCTCATACCTATATTGTCATCTCTCTAAATAAGACACATAAGATGGTAGGAAAACTAATGCCACTCAAAGCATGGGAGTTTTAAGTGTTGTTGCAAACCTTTGAAGAGAAATGGCATCAATAATCACAAAATGATTTGTAAAATTTGAATAGTAAGGGGTTCAAAAATGTTTAACATGCTAATACATCCCTGCAAAACATACAAGAGAATCTGAACTGAGGGCATTTCGATACATTATTAAAAATTTACAAATCCAAAGAGCCTGCCTTGCATGAAAACAGTGAGACATTAGCAAAGCAAAACACATTAGAAATTAGTCGAGTTGCTTTGTCCAATTGAAAGGTTCCCAATCTCGTGCAAAACTTGCAACAGCTTGCTTCTGCGTCGCTATAGATTCATGCTTCCGATGTGAATGCATATCTTCAGCTGGCAACTTTAGCACACCTCTTATCACGTTGAGGCCAAAACTGCTTCTGAAATTTTTTTCATCGTCAATTACATGGACAAACCCCCGATTTAGACCAAATTCAACGTGGAAGTATGGGAAATCCTTGGGGATTGAAGCCCGCAACCCTTTTATACTTGTATCTATGAGCTTCTTTGCGTTATGCTGACTCCATTCATCTTCGGCTTCATCAATCGCCTGCAATAAAATTTGTTGGTTGGTGTATTCAGAAGGCTATCAAACTAAAAGACAAGAATATGGGAGCATGCCTCAAGAAAGAACATTCACAATTCCAATTCCTACTCCACACAGATAAAAGAAAGGCTACTTAAAAATCCATTCCAACAGAGACACAAAGTAAATAGGACATTGAAGCATAACTTAAGTCATACCTTCTTGAAATAGAGAGGTGCCTGTTTTGCAGCATCTTGTGGTAGAGGAATGCATTCAACTAAACAGTGGCGCCTTTGCTTTGACAATCCCATAACAGTTTCAAGGAACACAACATCCTTCTCTTGCTTTGCAAACATCATAATGAGGCATTTCTTGAAATTCCGGATTTCCTCCCACACATTATCGTCAACAGATCTCGTAGCTGATTCGTGCTGTCCAGATAAAAATTCAATGTTATTACAACTAACAAGAGCAGAGATCGAAGTGGTTAAAATTTACAAGCTGCTTACAGGACAATACAAATCAAGTGGGCAAAGCTATGAGGAAATATTTACTTCTTGATTCATTGACTAGTATATGTAGAACTAATCTTTTCATAAAATTGTATTTGCCAGAATTCTAGACTCTACATAACCAAAGTACAGATATATTTTATATCATTAAATTCTAAATGGCAAATAGCAAATAATGTAGAGACCTGTAAATTAAATGAATGATGAATTGTTCACCTGCATGGTTAAAATGCAACAATGACCTGGGACGATGGGCTGCCACTGCGGTAACGATAAGTAGGTGAAATTTGCAATGGCAACAACCAAATGTTTTGGTCTTGTTGGATTTTCAAAGCAGAACTGACAGCGCTCCTGCTGAGTCAAAATGCGATTTGCAAAATTAGCTACATTAGCTGATTTACCACTGGTTCCCCCTCCTCCTTTCTTCCGAGTCTTTCTCTTTGGACTATTGTCATAATCATATTCATCATCTGCCTGGCTAGACACATTATACTTTTGGTGCCGCGCAATCTTGTGAGCTAAATGAAGGTCAGCATTATCCTCTCTATTTTTTTGCCGACTGGACAGCTCGTGCATAATATAGCTATAATAAATCACATGAAAGTTAGACAAACATGACAGTTCCAATTGATAAGCAAGCAATATATATAATCTTGGATGCAAAATACCTGCTAGTGCTCCCATCAATCCGTAATCTGTTTGACTCATCACCATTACCATCGTTGGCAACTTGCTTTGCTTTCATATCTTCTGCTTCTTTCTGATTGGAAAAAGGAAGATAAGAAATGATAAAGTAAAAAGGCAAAATTTGAAATCATAATCTAATCGATTTCATAAATCTTAAAAGAAAGATGCTTCTCACCATAAGTTTGTCTGCTTCATCATGCAATCCTTTCATGCGCAGCTGCATCACCTTGGCTGCCAGTTGATTTGCACTCAAGGCTGACCTCACTGTTGAAGTGTCTTCACTACCTTTCTTAGATTCCAATTGTCTCAACTCATTGAATGCTTCAGGCTTTGAATTAGAGGAATCACAAACAACATCACCAGAGTTGTCACTTTTTGGGGGATGCATAAATTTAGACAAAAAGCTTCCATCATCTGCAAATTTATTTAAGCTGGACATTGCAGAAGAAAGAATCTGAGTATCCTCGCTTGATATTTTCTGCTTTTTTCGCTCGCCCCAAGACAATGAATCTTTAAGTTTTGGCACTCTCATTTTCGGGTTCAAAGGAGGTGCTCCCTGCAAGAAACTTTTGTGAGATATACAGCACACTTGTGTAGCCCAGCCCAGATATTCTCCGTATTTACCAGAGTAGTACCAAAGAATACAGCAAGACTTCTATTTTCGTTTCTCTTGCACTTCCAATACACCATTGCAAAGGTAAAAAAACTTTTCATTTATGTAAATATTTCTCTAGTAGTATAAACCATTATAAATATTAAAACATTCATTAGTTTAACATAAGATGTATATTATGATTTGGGAGACTACCACACCAATGTTAAGAGACAAAGAATACAAAGATGGGTATCATCATTTGGCAAGGAGAATACAAATCAAAAGAATAAGGAGAAATGCTAGGAAGCTTGATGATTCATTGTCTGGAAAGAAACAGAAAATGAGTCCATTATGCAACTAGGAAAGTAAATTAATAAAGTAAATTCCTAGTACATCCAAGATTAATAAGTTCAGTTTAGGCAATTGAATTAGGAGCACTCTTTAACTATACTAACAAAAGTTATCCTCCTCGGAAAGTTATAAGTACTTTACCCCTTTTATCTTCATTTTTCTTGTAAAGAGCACCTCAATTAATAATGCTTCAGATGATTCTAAGGAGCTCATAAATGTACAGTTCTTTTATTTTTGTGCCAAGATGTTGGTACCTTTCTTTTTCATCAGTGCAAATGTGCAATAAAACTATTCAGACTTTTAGTGCCTTATTAATATTACTTCAATAAAAAAAAAATAAAAAAATAGAAGCTTAGACACACAATAAGAGATAGAGAGAGGCAAAAAATAGCAGGCAGCCTTCAAAAGCTAACTTCACAGTTTCTAACTACGATATTTTTAACCGAGATGAGTAAATATTCACTAGGCCGCCATTAAAATGGCTTGCCCGAGTAGTATCCAACTACCACAGGGAGAAGAGAGCCCATCAACATGAGATACAGAGAGAATACAACAAAAAGAATTTCAAAAAGCACCATGAACCAGCCATGTCTAAACTTTCTAATGTTTAGCCTGAGTGCTATCCAAAATTCCAAACTCTAAAGAAAGCACTTGCTAACATTTAATATAGAATGACACAACACGAGGAATAAAATGCTTGGTTAAGAAAAATTCAAAAAGACAATCAAAATGCAAGCAGCACACGCAATCTAAATTACCAAAAAAAAAGGGGAAAGAGAGAAAGAAGCTCCAATATAATACAACACAAGAGAAGAGACAACTTGACAGAGCACAACTTGCAATGTAGATATCTGCACGTACAGAATTAAGGTTCAAATCACAACTTGAAATCTAGACTAAAGTAGTTAATTTAGGGAATTACCTTCTCAACAGATCCCTCTTCGTGTTTGTCTGCATTCTCATTCTCCATTACACCCCTCCTCCTACTTTTGATGGCATGAAGATGAGCATGGGTTGGGGCAACTTTGCGGGATGCAACAGAAACAGCTAGTTGACTCAGTGAACCCCACCGTTCTTCAACTACCTGTTATAACACTTACTGCATTATATACTTATATGCATGCAAGAGACTACTAAACAAAATTCTAACAGCAATCCATGAGCATCTACCTCATCCAACTTTCGTCCTTCACGAGCAGCTTGCTCTTTAGCTCGCTTTAAAGCTTTTAGCCTCCAGCTTGCACCCCCATCACCAACAACTGCAGAAGATAAAAGTTGTTCGCCACTGGCATTGGTTCCTTCTGAATCTTCAGGATAACCACTTCCATTATCCTTCAAATATGGGTTGAGTTCTCTTGGATTTACTTTTCTAGTCTGAACCAGAAACAGAAAAGAAAAATGGGTAATCCAACTGATCACACAAAAAAACCGATCATAAAAATTCTAGTAGAGAAGTTTGAACTAATATACTTTGCTGACAACTAACACAGAATTGTTCCACTTTGGGGTAGAGGAGATGCATTTTTCGAGCATTTATGGGAGGTTAGCAACTAAAATACATGTGTGCCTTTGAAAGTAAAAAAGAAATAGAAGAGCTAAAAAAAAAAAGCGACACCAACCACCATGGCCAATGGCCAATCAACAATACAAGTTAAAAGTGATGGTGATGTCCTATCCTCAGACTGAACAGATCAATAGAAAATACAGACCTGGGTCACTTGTGATTAAGAGTTAGATAATTCATAATTGGTATCATCAATATGAGCAGTCAAAATCAATAGGTCATAGAAATAGAATGTACCAGAAACATACCTCCTCAGCTTGATTTTCCTCTGGTTTAATCTCAGCAGTTTTAGAAGCCTTCTCTGCATTGTCTGCAGGCCTAAGCATCCACTCCAACCCCATTTCTTTCCTTACACTCTCCTTATAGCTTTTACTACCACCATCCTCTGATGAATAATCATCAGACGAGGCATCTTTTCTACGACTTCTTTCTTTAATTCTGGAACCGCCTCTGCCTTCGTCATCAGAGCTATTTCTGTGTTTTCTCTTCTGCTTTTTCTTCCTGTTAGTTTTCCTTTTCTCAGCAATGTCTGAACAAGCACTGCTACTATCATCTGAATGTGAGGAAAAATCCTCATCTGAAGCATACCATTTCTTCTTTTTTCTAGATCCAGTTTTCACTCTTTCAAGATCATCATCTGAACTACTGTAACGGGAACTTCTCTTCTTCTTCCTGTCTTTTTTCTTTTTACGATGAGACTCTTTTCTATGTTTTTGTGAATCATCTGAGTCTTCATTCTTTTCCTGACACAAAACACCACAGATAGATCTTAAGGAAGCATTAAATGAGGGGGAAGTTGGTACACATGTTCAGTTGAATTTGAAAAGCATAAAGCTGAAATTTTAAAGCTCACCTCATCTAGTTGGTTACGAGGGATGAACTTCAAACCTGAAAGCATATTCTTTCTTTCTACTTTGTCCCAAGACCAAACAATGGTCAAATCTTAAATAGACTTGTTTCTACCCTGAAAAACAGAGAACACAACAACAAAAGCCATTAAACCACCAAATGAGTTTCTTCCTGCTATCACAAATGATCATGATTCATGGCTCTTTTCAACACATAACAACACTAAAACAATAACTCAGCAAACATTTGCAGATAGTCCGTACACATTTACAATAAACTGGTGCTATTAGTCATCATTGCCCATGGGTTATCCAAAAGCAAAACTATGTTGCACAGACGGGAAAACACACGGAATTATCCGAAATAATAAACTAACCTAAAAGAATTTCCTAGGTTGTACCATTCTAAACATGGATTTACCATTTAATAAACTAATTATTGAGCCCCTATAACATGCTTGATTTTATCATATTGAAATTGTATATTCGTTGGATTTGAATTGAATGTTTATTATTACAAGTCTACTACAAATTTTAAATTAATCAAAAAATATGGGAAAATTTTTAAAATAACCAATATTAGAAAAGATGAAATACAGAGAAATCCTCAGTCCTCACAGGAATCACAACATTCAAAATTTCATTCTGGAGCTCTCTCTTAATCCAACGTCACTATCAATTATTTACGCATGGTAAGCAAATCAACAATATTATTACCAGGGACAAAGCCAGGATTTCTTTTGAATGGGGGTTCAAAAATGTTCAAATGCAAAATATCAAAGAATAAGATTGTTAAAATACAAAATACATTATAAAATACAAGGTTTATAATGAACTACAGGATAATACTCCTCTAAGTTCAAATCAGGGTAGAATTGCTTCATTTGAAACTTAATCAAAAATATCTTACTCACTGCCCCACTGCTCACTAACACACTAATAAATCTAGACATACTCACTGCCTCACTGCTCACAATCCTCACATTCAAAACAATATTAGAATTTAGACTTACTCACTGCTCAGGCCTCAGTGCTCACATTCACCTTGGTGGACAACCGTAACCGGAGAGGCTGCGAGGTAGAGAGAGAAGATGAGTCTGCCGAGGCTGAGAGTCGGAGACGCCGAGGCTGAGAGTCGGAGACGCCGAGGGAGGGGCGGAGACGCCGAGGGAGGAGCGGAGACGCCGAGGGAGGAGAAGGGGTGTGGGCGGCAGAGAAGATGGGTAGGGTTATGCTGTATTTGGGTGTGTGTATAGCATTTGTTTTAATTTAGATTATTATTATACATTTAATTTAGATTAATAATTGTTTGGAAATAATATGTGTTTAAATTATCTTTTAAACCATCTTTAATAGTTTAAATTTAAATAAATATTGAATTAATTATTTGTATTATGTTAGAATAGTTTGATTATATTTGAATTTCTTATTTATTGTTTATAGAGGTGTTTAAGTTTTGGTGAAAGATAGATTAATCAATTATAGAGGCCGAGATAATGACTGGTGCTAACAAAGGAACAAAAGTTTTTATTCCACAAATGTCAAGTCACCTTCATACCCAAGGTTGCCCTTCAAGTTCCAACGAAAACAATTTCGTTTGGTATTATCATATGCAATGACCATTAATAAAAGTCAGGGTCAAACATTGTCACATGTAGGATTGCTACTAAAAGAAATATGTTTTTGTACATGACCAGTTGTACGTTGCTGCATTTCGGATTAACAATTCCGATGGCTTAAAAATATTAATTGTAAATGACTCAATGACAACTTTTTCAACAACCACTAATGTTCTATATCATGAGATTTTTAATAATTTGTAATTTTCCAATTGTTTGTTTTTAATAATAAATGTAACTTATATTTCAATGTTTATTCTTTACCATTAACAAATCTTTTTGACTTTTGTTCCATTCCCAATTTCAATGTTTATTCTTTACCATTAACAAATCTTTACCAAAATTTATACCGTGCAACGCACGGGCAACTTACTAGATAGATAAAAGTTTATAAGTATTGTTATAATGTAATGATACCTTTTTATGTGTCTGATTCGGTTAACGAGGTTTGACTGAAGTTATAATTTTTCATAATGTTAAGTTTAGTATTAGTATATAAAATTTATATATTAAGAAACTACATTAAAAATACCATTAAACACAAAAAATTAAATTTAAAAAATATTAAACAAAATAAGCAAACAATAAAAAGTTGGTTTGACCCATAAATAGTAAATAAGACAGGTAAAATGGGACAGAGTGAGTATTGTGTTAGAACAAAGGTAATCCTGAATTCAAGCTACTTACTTATTTATGTATATTATTTTGACTAGACAATGCTATACAGTCGAATAGCTAGACTAATTACACTTAACAATAGTAATAAGTGATAGAGACTTATCTTTTTTTTGAACTTCTGCCTTGAAATGAGATAGCTACATCAAAGACCAAGAAAAAATAGAATCAATTACAACACCAAAACTACTAATTACAACTATTAGATTAAACAGTGCAAAAAAAATTAAAGTGAGGTCCATATCAAGTATTTTTCTAGCATTATCTAAGGGACTCAAAGGTACACAATAACATTGTCTAAAAAACTACTAATTACAACTATTAGATTAAATTGGAGCATTGTAAAAAATAAAAAATAAAAACAAAAAAACAAAACAAAACAAAACAAAAAGAAAAAAAGAAAAAGTAAGGTACACTAATATACGTTGCAGCATCTAGAGTTAGTAATTCTAAGGGACTCAAATTTAAGATTTGTAACGAGTTAGATAGTACTAATAAGTCCACCATTAATGTAGTTTACAAAGAGATATTTAATAAACTGTAAATGACATAATTTCTTATTCTATTTTATTGTTCTACTAAAATTACTTATTAAATACAAGCATACAATACAATTCACATATATTTATAAACCAATTATAAAATTTAAGTCCGTGCATCGCACGGGTAAACTGCTAGTAGAATTAAAATCAAAATCTCATGGAAAAATAATTACTGAAAATATGAATTCAATTGTTTGGTTGGTAGAAAAGAAATAAGTGAGAATATTGATTCCATTGTTTGGTTGGATTTGTAATTATAAGGAATCCTCTAATATAAAATAGTTGATATCTTTGATTTTGAACCATTATTCACTCTCTATTTTACTTATTTTTTTATATTAACAGTCTAATTCTTAATAAGAAATTGATACTCTTTCATATATTTGGTATCTACATGTGCAGCTGTCTAAAACAAGTAACAAATGAAGGATTTTGAAATGTTTTGGATCAATTTTGGAAGCAAAGGAAATTACCTAAGAAAGGAAAGAAAGCAATGACAAGCTAGATTTGGAAAAGATTACTCTCAAATGTCATACCTCTCACTCATTCATTACACATCATACCCCCAAGTCACTCAACCCCATATGACCACTACAATAATTCACCAACCGTTGGGGAGTCACTATTATACCCGATGATGACATTGAGAATGATGAATATTCCATGAGACCAAGTAAGGAAGAATATGCTAATAATCAATGGCAACCTCAAGAGTCATTATAATCTTCAATGCTTTCTCTAATCTTCCATTTGGAGAAGTCTGAATTAGCGTTCTCCAAAAACATACATAAAGTTGGAGAAGGGAGAAAAGTTAGGCAATTGGAGAGATGATTTTTTTTTTCTTCCATTTGGAGAAGTCTGAATTAGCATTCTCCAAAAACATACATAAAGTTGGAGAAGGGAGAAAAGTCAACGCCTCCACTAAGGCTCGAACCCACCACCTCCCGTATACAGGAAAAGGTTTGATGCCACTGGACCACAAGGCCCTTGGAGAGATGATTTTAGTAAGCAAGTTTTCTATTTTCCATTCTTTCACTTCTCTAATTATCTGTTTTTCCAGAAAATCCTCTATTTTTTCATTTTGGTAAACAACCTCTACATTTTTATGACTTAATACAAGTTTTTTGAAAACTCGTTTGCTCATTATCCTCTCTGGGCACTAAAAATGATAGGCCATTGAAATATTATGTAAAAGATACAGTATATATTCATGATCATAGGTCATGTGCACTGAAAGTAGAACCATACAATAAAAGTATAAAACTGGCACAGAGAAACCAACTTCATTTGCTTGAGGGGTCATGCATTCTCATCCCTTAAAAAGGCCGGGAGTTCAAACCCCTTTTGTATGGAAAAACCAATATGGGATCACATTGTCCTCAAATCTTTTCTCAAAGAGAAGTTTCATACAAAGGATTTGGGAATCTTGAAGTACTTCTTGGGTATTGAAGTTGTCCGCTCCAAGAAAGGTATAATTCTCTCGCAAAGTATGTAATGTTGGACTTTTTGAAAGATACTGGGTTGCAAGAGTCAAAGCCTTGCGAGACACCCATGGATCAAAGTATCAAGCTTGTTCTTGGTGAAGGGGAGCCACTCCATGATCCCGGGAAGTATAGGAGGTTAGTGGGAAAGCTGAACTATCTCATTATTAACCCACCAGATATTGCTTTCTCGGTATGTGTGGTAATTGATAAGTCAATTCATGAAGGTCCCTACGTAGATTCATTGGGATGCAGCCGTTCGGGTTGTGAAATACCTAAAGAAGGCTCCCGAGAAAAGGATCTTATATACTAGTTGGGGCATACGAATGTTGAGGCGTTTAATGATGTTGATTGGGCTAGATCACCGAGTGATAAAAGGTCCACAACAGGGTATTGTGTGTTCATGGGGGGTATTTTGGTCTCGTGGAAGAGCAAGAAGCAGATTGTGGTAGCCCGTTCAAGTGCAGAGTCTGAGTACAAGGCAATGGCGTACGTAGTGTGTGAGGTGGCCTTGATACGTAATATCCTTGAGGAGATTGGTGTAAAGGTGAGTATACCGTTTTAGGAAGGATTAGTTAGAAGGTTTCGCCTTTCATCTATTTGATTTTTTGAACTTTTCCTTTTGATTTTTGCGTACTCCGACATCCACCTCATCATCCACCATCTAACTTTTTTTTTTTTGAAAACCATCCGCCATCTAACTTAATCTCAAAAACCTCTCTTCTTAACTAGTTTGAATTTTTTTTAAAGTTTTTTTTAGGTCCACTAATATATGTCCAGCTATATTTTAATCATTTTAAATTATAATTATAATTTTAATCATATGAAATTCAAGTACATTAATAATTATAAATTTTAATTAAAAATATATTATTAAAATTATATATTACATAAAAAATTGTTGCATATTTAAATTTTTGTAATAATATATAATTAATACAAAAATAAAAAACAATAAAAAGTTGTTGGCCGTTGTAAGCAATGACCTTAACAAAAAAAAAAGTTTAGAATAACTGCCAACTAGCGGCCACTAAGTAGCGCCCAACGGGTCTCAACATGTCATTTTTTTCTCCTGCATAAAATCATGTTTTTGAAGAGAAAAAATTGTTTAAAAACCTTCCCACCCATTAGTCAAAAACCTCAATCCCAATTTCTTGCTCCGAAAAAACCCCTACAAGAATTGTTGTTGGTGATGACTGATGATCTTACAAGAGCTGGCGATGGAGAGACATTGACCCAAGGGAGACAAAATGGTCTAATTAATTCATAGATGTGGGCTCTCCGATTAATGTTGTTTGATTAAAAATCCAATAGCTTAAAAAAATCAAGGCCCAATATATTGTGGACGCTGAATAAATGCACATCCCAACATTTATTGCGTGAACCGCGGTCCACAAAGATGTGTGGATCCCACGGTCCAAAAGTGACGCCGTTTTGCGTGTAATTTTAATTTTTTTTTTCACGCGATCCGCTGCAACATACATTTTATAACTCATAATGTATATTATTTTAAAGCATAATATACACTATTCTAGCTAACTCATAAAATATATATGGTTCTAGATTGATATTCTATTTTCAGTTTTGTTGTTCACTTAATGGATCTTCCGGTGCAATGCTGCAGGTAATAGAGTTGCAGCTTCCCTCATTTTTCAACAATTTTGATCCCTGTGAAGCAGCTGCATATGAATGAAAGCAGTTCATATATTGGTAATGGACCTTTAGGAGATTTTAAGAACTAGGAAGACTATATTTTCCTAAGCATGATTAATCTTATCTGATCTATAAGATCTGAAGCTCTGGTTGTCTATTGTTAAGTACTCATTGGACTATACTTAATGACAAAAGGACCAACAGATCAGAGTTGAATTTCAGACCTTAATTTGAGGTGCGTGCATTATAGTAGAGGAGCGATTAGACTGATTCTGAATAGAACCTTTGTGCATATATTATATATACACACTTTACTATGTGAAATATCTTGACTTATTACTCCCTTTATTTACGATTTCACTTTTGCGGGCCTTAAAATTATCTTTTGACGTGATTATTTCTTTTTATTAGGTTTAAAACAATGAAAACTACTTATATTCATTAGCTATTTGTAAATTGACAATCTCAACTATAAGTGTACAAATAATACACATTTGGACCACCTTTAATTGGCTTAATTATTAGTCAAAAACATAGGTTATTTTATTAGGTGGTTTTGTCAGTTCGCTGGAACAGTTCTGGAGCGATTCAAGGAGTCTCTGAAGCGGAATAACATCTTCTTACCTGAATAGACTGCTAACTCGTAAAGCCTATGGTTCCGCATCAGTGGTTTAAGCTTCAAGCTCTTGTGATGATATGCTAGGTGCTTAAGCAAGAGAATTCCATCGAATCTAGAGAAGTTGTGGAAGTAAATAGTGAAAGTTGATTTTTCTTTTCGAACAATACTTAATATCCTTAATACAAAGTCATAAAGTACCTTTGTACTCCTTTCTTCAAAGGAATCCAAGATTATAGAGTAGTCTTCACTGAAGTAGTAATTAATCATTATCTTATTTATCTTATCACCGGGGCAAACCATCATTAGACCTGCAGCATAAGGCTTATGAATGTTATCAAGAGCGAGCAGTCCAGTGGACGGGATTTATTCAAATCAGAATTCAGTCATCATGATCCTCATTTTACTCAGATCTAATCTTATGGCTGATCTTTATTTTGAGTGGTTTTCAGCTACAAATCTTGAGGAAAGTTTGGTTATTATTTTGGCTATAAATATAGCTCAATCACATGGGATTCTTGACAAGTTTGATTACTATTCTAATCCTATTTCATTACTCTCTCGAATCAGACTTTATAAGAAGCTTTTATTCTGGTTTCTCACAAGTTCTTCACGTGTTCTTGTCCCGGTTGCTTGAAGACAGCCGTGTTGGTGAATCTTGATGAATTGCACAGTGTCAGCTCAAAGATGAGGAAGGCTTAGCTAGGAGTATCTTTTTGTAACCATTAGTGTAGGATGGTTGTTGTGTGACTCCTTGTAACCCTTGTGATCATCTAGTGGATTGGGCTGACGTGAAGTGTCCTGCAGATGTAGGAGTGGAGCTCCGAACTGCGTGATCAATTCTGATGTCTGGTTCCTTTTTTTCACTTTATTTTCTTGTTGTTTATTTATATGTTTTTTATAGTTTATTTCTTTCAGATAAATATTTCCTTTAAAATAAAGTTGGAACTTTTAGCTAAATTGTACATTCAAGACCCACAATACAATTTCATCAACACACGAAAGTAATAAATTAGATAAGAAGATATGATTTAGGCCATGTTTGGTAAATAATCAGCTTATCAACCAGTTTTGGCTTATTTGACCACTATTAGTTGTTTAGCTAATAAGCTTTTTGTAATTCCAAAATGCTAAAATTCAAAAGGCTACTCAAAGCAGCATTTTCAATTAGCTTTTTGAGAAAAGAAATTATACCAAACAACTATCAGCTAACAGCTAATTTATCAAACAACTTTCTACAATCAGCTAATGTTATCAAAAAATCATACATTCTAACCCAAACAGCCAACCCAATCAGCTAACGGCCATTTACCAAAGAAGGCCTTAATATAAATTCCATGCAATAAATAATTGAAGAATAACATGTTACCTAGGATGATAAAAATTAAAAATAAATAAATAAAAAGAAAATATATCTGGACTGGTGAACTGTAGAGGCTTCAAGTCTTGGATTTGAAGAAGATAATTTGAATATGGTTGAGTGTTGACATTAGAAATTGGTCCATAAAACAAGTTTGAGGCATGTAGACAAAGTGGAGTGAAGTCAGATCCATCATCCATGAGCATTATATTCACCAACTTTGCACTAAATGTGATGTTCATTATGCATGTTTTTATTAACAGAATGGATAAATGCACTTTGAATTGAGTACGTACGGGCGAACTAGGTTGGTCTTAAGTATTATAATTTGCATTTACATTTGTATAATTTTCTCTAGAAATTATTATTTGCATTTGCAAGATAGGTTGGTTTGCATTATAGACAGACTTCGAACTAGTTTTACAAAAATAAAAATATAAAAAGAAATTATTTCGAATTACCGTTAATAAAAATAAACACATTATATATACATTGTCATGCACCACGTAAATACTAGGTCACCCACAGCCACAGGCTAGTTTATAATTGAATCTGCTTTCAATTAGCAAAGTTTTGAAAAATCGCCCTTAGCTTGCAAGGCATGTTTCATTGCAAGTCAAAAATTATATGTTTCTATTCTCCAATTATATTTTTCATAAAATTGAAGAAATTCTCCAGTTAGTAAACAAGTCCACAGTGATTCAGAACTGAATTATACACACTCCTAATTAGCTTCGATCAGCAGCCATCAATTGTCTTTTCTCAAGCACAGTTTGATTGGCATAAGATAGTCTTTGCAACTAAAACTCTGTTAATAGAAAGTTGCAGAGAAAAATTTAATTAGAAAAAACTCTGTCATGCGAGTAATGTTGTACTTCAGCAGTAGTACATGGCAAAGAATTATGAAAGGCATTATAAGTTGATTTCAGCATTCCTTGTGGTTGAGAAGCACAACCCGTTGTTGATATAGAATCATAATGGACGTCCAGTTAATTCTGGACTAGTGGCTGAAAGCTGCATTCTCAGTTTACAATTCTTTAATGCAAGCTATATCTCTGTTGTTAAAATTGCTCCCGGTGGGACGTGGGACTCAAAATCAAATAAGGTTTTCTTAAGCACAATTTGATTGGCATAAAATAGTCTTGGAAGTTGGAATTAAAACTTTGTAAACAAGAAATTGCAAAGAAATATTTAATTGGAAAAACTCTGTCATGCGAGTAACCTTGCATAAAATAGTCTTGGAAGTTGGAACTAAAACTTTGTAAACAAGAAATTGCAAAGAAATATTTAATTGGAAAAACTCTGTCATGCGAGTAACCTTGCACGCTTTTTTTTTATTTTATTTTTAGGAAAGTAACCTTGTACTCTAGCAGCAATACAAGGCAAAGAATTACGAGAGGCATTCTGAGTTGATTTAAGCACTCCTTGTGGTTGAGAAACACAACTAGTTATTGATGTAGAAGCATAATGCATGTCCAATTCTGAATATGGGATCATGGGAATTTAAAAAAAAAAAAATTGACATTGCAGATAAATAGATTTTGGATCGTAAACTTGTGAATTGTAGATAAGTGTTGAAGTTTGCATATTAAGTTGAACATCATTATGGAAATAACTTTTTTTTTAAAAAAATTTGATGAGATCCATTGAATTTTTACCGATATAAGACTGAGAGTGGTTATTATTTCTCTCTATGGTCTGTTCATGTAGTAATCACGGAGCTGGAGTAGTTATTGTGCATTCATGTAAAACTTACTGAAGAAGCTAAGTCCGCATGTTCCCACCTTAAACCTTAAGGGGTCGTTTGGTTCATGGAATCTTATATTACCCCAGGTAATAGGATTACCTCCAAGGAGGTAATATGAGATTAAGGGAATGTAAGATTACCTGATGTGTTTGGTTAAAGTTGTAGGAATGTAACATTAACTTGCTTGGTTGGATGTTATATTTTAGAGTATATTACATGAATTACCTAAATGTCCTCAAAGAAAATAAGCAAGCTAAGTCTCTTTTATCCCATAGTTAATAATAATAATAATAATAATAATAATAATAATAATAATAATAATAATTATTATTATTATTATTATTATTATTATTATAACCTGCAAAAAAATAAAACTTGCAAAAAATTAAAGCATGCAACATATGTGTTCCTGCAGTATGGAGAAGGAAAGTAGTGGATGAGTTTTGTCAATGGCATGCATATTCATATTATCTAAAAGAACATGAAGTATGAGTGAGGGCAAAGGTGGAATATTGAAAAGTAATATAACATTACCTAAGAAAAATTCAGTAATAGGATTACCCCAAAGATACCCTCAAATTCTACGTGGCAGGTATGTTAGATTACCTTCAATTTCAGATTACTTGAACCAAACAATGTAATCTCACATTACCTTAGACAGATTAACAGGGTAATCTGAGATACCTTGAACCAAACGCCCCCTAAGAGATGTTCTAACCTGAACATATATATATATATATATATATATATATATATATATATATATATATATATATATATATATATATATATATAAACACATACTAGAGATCAAATGTGAATGAGCTCTCAGGTAAAAAAATGGGGTGAAATCTTAACCATTGATCTAGCCAAAATCAACAGTCCAGAATGATTAAAATTTTTTTTTAAAAAAATACACGATGACATTATGGTCATTTAGTGCATAACTTAGAACTTACAGCACATTAATGCAATACTTAAAGTGCATAAGTTTGAAACTTACGGTGCACCAGTTCAGTACTTAATGTGTATCAGTTTGAAACTTAAGGTGCATCAATTCAGTACTTATGGTACATATGTTCGAAACTTACGGTGCATCAGTTCAGTATTTAAGGTGCATCACTTCAGTACTTAAGGTGCATAAGTTCGAAACTTAAGCTGCATCAATTCAGTACTTAACGTGCAAAAGTTCAAAACTTTAGGTGCATCAATTTAAAATTTAAGGTGCACCAAGTTGAAACTTAAGCTGCATTAGTTCAAAACTTAAGATGTATCACTTCGAAACTTAAGATGCATCACTTCGAAACTTAAGTGTATCACTTCGAAACTTAAGGTACATCACTTTGAAACTTAAGGTGCATCAGTTCGAAACTTAAAGTCCTGAGAGAAAATGATAACAATGGCAGCCAGTATAAGAAGTAATTTTTTTTTAATTTACCTTCATTTTGGCTAGTTAATCTAGATTAAATCAACATCTTAGTTCTCACCCCATTTTTTTTTTTACCTGGGAGTCCCTTTGCACTATATATATATATATACATATGTATGTGTATATATATATACATATGTATGTATTTATATACATATCTATGTATATGTATACATATATACATATATATGTGTATATATATATATACATACATATATATGTGTATATATATCTACACACACACACACACACACACACACATATATATATATATGTGTGTGTGTATCTATACATATACATCATATACATATACATATACATATACATATACATATACATATACATATACATACACACACATACATACATACATACATACATACATACATACATACATACATACATACATACATATATATATATATATATATATATATATATATATATATATATATATATATATATATATATATATATATATATATATATATATATATATATATAAAATTTTGGATAGCCCGCAAATTGGCTTGTGGCTCACTCAGGCTAACCCGTGTAGCTCGTCAACCCACGCGGGTTAAGCCCGTGAGGCATGCATTTTAGTGGACTATGTCTTAACTCAATCTGCGACGGGTCAGGTTAGGGCTAGGCTGGAAGCTTCGGCCTATTTTGACATCCCTACTCAAATTGAGAGCTATGAGTCATCGTTATATTTATTTAGGGGTAATGTAACTAAGGTTGTTTTTATCCTTGAAATTTTATCTCTTTGTAAGCTGATGTGATTTTTTTTTTTTAATTTTGATTTTTTAAAAAAAGTCATGTGGCTTGAAAGCTTTCAAGCCTGACAAAAGGCGGCCGGATTCGCAACAATTTGTCCCTTTTATTTATTTTTATTTATTAAATTATTATTTTGTTATTATATTATAATGTGATGTGAAAGTGATCTCACTTTTGAAAGTGAGAAAGTATTGTAAGAATGTACAAAAAATACTAAAATAGTAAAGAAATTGTAAATTTGATGAAGCGGAAGTAGGATTTGATTTTGGAAGTGATCGGGAGAGTATTATATGGATAAAAAAAATAGCTTGATAATTGTTGGTGCATTGCAATGCAAATTGTAATCGTGTTAGAGTATCAGTCAGCCTAAAATATTATAATTGAATTATTGTTGTACTATTTTACTATTTAGGAAAATGGGTCAAATATGCCCTCTGAATCACATACCAAAGTCCAATTGAGCCACTAAATAAAAAAAGAGTTCAAATAGGCCACTACTGAACCAGATAGCAAAGTCCAATTAAGCCATTGAACCAAAAAAAAAAAAGAGTTCAATTAAACCACTCAATATTCAAAAGTCATACAATTTTTTATATAATCAATTGTTTCAGGTTTATATAGGTTAAATAAGAGTAGTTGACATATGATGTGGAAATTCTTTTATTTTATTAATTGTTGGTGGCATAAAATCTCATGAACTACTCAAAATTTTACCAGCATGAACTTAGAACAACCGCTTATATGAAAAAATTGGATAGCTTTTGAATGTTAGTCGGTTTAATTGAACTTTTTTTTATGGTTCGTCAGTGGCTCAATTCGATTTTAGTGTCTGATTCAATGACCTATTTGAATTCTTTTGGTTCAATGGCTTAATTGAACTTTAATTTTGGTTCAGTGGCCTATTTGGTCTTTTTTCCTACGATTTATTTTGAGAAGATGGATAAGATAATGAAATGCTTTAACCACTATGCATTCAGTAACTACAATAATTTTAAGTATCTCACTGAGCTATTTTCCCATTGTTTTAGTCAATTGGACTGACTGGACTTTTTAATACATCTTAATAATAAAATCAACACTAATCAAAATGTAAATAAGAAGATCAGAGAGGAACTTAACCAACAAATTAAAGGCCATACTAATTTAGATGGGACATTGTGAACAAAATTAGGTGCAAAGAGTGAGAGTCCACATGAAGAAAATTGATTCATTTCTTGCAATATCAAATGGTGGTTGAAAAGTCTGTCAGGTTTGCCATGCGCAAAGGTGACCTTAATTTAACAGCTACAACCCCAAATTACACAACACATTATATTGCACATTAAACACTACAAAAAGTGGTTATACCTAAAGCTAAGCTTATTCATGCAAGCCATTATTTTTGCAACGTGGATAACACATGCTTGCCTTTGCTTCTACCCACATATTTAATGTATTTGAGTTGCAATTTTTGTTTGTTTGTTTTTGTTTTTGTTTTTTTTTTTTTAAGTAAACATAGACATTTAAACTATGCAAACACACACCACACCTTATTAGAAAAAAAAATTATTTATACGAGGTGTTTATTCAGTGTATACTTTTAACATGTTTGGGTAGTGAGTAGTGACTGCATTTTTTCCTTGTCATCTAAAAAAAAAAAAAAGAAAAGAAACTATACACACACTGCATAGAGGGTCAAGACTCAATATCTTTTGAAAAAAAATTATAAAGATTTACTAGGGAGTAAATATATTTCCGTTATGCGTAATTGGAAAAAAAAATGAATGAAAAATAAGTAACCAGTCTCTTAACATCGATGTCCAGTCATCGCGTCAAATATCAAAGAGTACGCAAAAGGCCAGGTCAAAATATGCAGTACTTTGTTGTATATGACTAATAACGTTTCAAACGCTTATTATTGGATTAACACAACTAGAGATGTAAAATGATCAAAATATATATATAATCCACATTATATTCAAAGTTAGTATTCACCCTATTTTGAACACAAATTGTATTAACATTTGTCACGTTTTATAGAAAATGTTTCTTTTATTTTATTTTCTTTCTTTGTATTACAAAATTAAAAATTTGACATATGATAAGATTGGACTTAAAAAAAAAATAAGTTTGTAGGTGCCTAGCTTATCTAACTATAGAAAGTGCATTAGCAATTATATGAGTGTTTTTAGATAAGTGATTTGTCATTATTTTTCCTTTTTGGAGTCATTAATTAGTTGAAAGATATATCTTATGTTAAAATAAAGTTTATGATAAGATATATATCTAGTACATCAAACTAAAAATATAGATAAAGATTCATTTTTGAGACCCACAAATATCAAAATTTTCGGCCAAAATCAGGTGATGGATAAGCCAAAGATGATATATTTGCAAAGGTTGAAAAAGTTGAGGACTGGCCCCATTTCACGAATGCTTTTTAATTTTTTATTTTCTTTTCTATTTACAGGAAAAATAGATAATCCATATTCCCCCATCATTAATATGGGAATTGGAATAAAATTATATATATATATATATATATATATATATATATATATATATATATATATATATATATATATATATATATATATATATATATATATATAGGGATGTTCATATTAGCCCGAACACGATGGACTGACCCAATAAAATCAAAAAAATTTAGGGTCAATCCCGATTAAAAAAAAACTTGATATGCCCGAAGTCGATAAATTAAATCTAATATGGTGGCCTGAACGAGTTAGCGCTAATTTTATTAGGCTAGCCCGAGCCACTTAAGACTATTATTTGTTATAAAGTGATGTGAAACATAGCATACAAGGAGTTTATAGATAAGTTCATCTTTAGTATTTTTTTTAATTAAATTTTAAAATACAATTGTAATAAATATATTTCAAAAGTATTTTTATGAAAATAAATAGTGAAAAAAATAAAAACTTACTATAAATATTATATTATATTATAGTGTAAGTATATTAATTATTTTTAGTTGGAATTTAGAAATGAAGGTTTAGATTGATTGAATGATGTATAAGTTTATATTTATTAGTAGAAATGTGCTAGTTTATTAAAATTGAAAGTTTAGAATGTTAATTTGAAAATGTCAAAAGTTTTAATTGAGCCCGCCTAATAAGCCTGACCATAAGATATTTTAGGGTTATGGCTAAGAATTTTGAACCCGGGCTATTAAAGAAAAACTTCACTATTTTAGTAAAATATCTTTTGAGATTTTTATTCAAAAAAAAATTCCAACTCTCTCTCCTCCTATTTTTGGGTGGTGTCAAGTATATGGATAACATGCTATAAGAACGATATTTTAGGGTTATGGCTAAGAATTTTGAACCCGGGCTATTAAAGAAAAACTTCCCTATTTTAGTAAAATATCTTTTGATATTTTTATTCAAAAAAAAATTCCAACTCTCTCTCCCCCTATTTTTGGGTGGTGTCAAGTATATGGATAACATGCTATAAGAACATTAACATATTGTGCTATTTTTTTTTTTTTTTGAATACAACTGACTCTATTACATTGTAGTATCTGTTCATCTCTCAACCTGTTGAACACAAAGAGTCAATTTCGATATCTCCTCCACTGAGGCTCGAACTCATGACCTTTCATTTGAGGGAGGCCACTACATGCCATTTGAGCACAAGGTGCTAATTTATTAACTCTTAAATTATTTTAAGGAGTGTTTTTACTTGAATGTAATTCTCTATATATATATATATAAGAAGAATGAGTGAAATCAAAAAGAAAGAAAAACATTATTATTATTATTGTTGCTATGGAAACAAAAAGAAAAAAAATGGCAAGGCAAATAAACAACAACAAGAGAGATATAAATGTTAGGGATGACAAGGGTAAAATGGTCATTTCATAATGAGTCATTTCCATTTTTGGTCCTACTGTTATTGTGGCATTGTCAATTTTAGTCCACTTTATTAATTTTTGCCACATTGCGGCCAGCTTTATTTAGTTCCTTGCCACTTTTAGTCCACCGTTAAAATTTTTGTCAAACGACTGTCCAAAACAAGGGTATTTTGGTCTTTTCATTCTTTGATCATCTCCTTTACCCTTTACATTGGTTTTCCTTGCACATTTTCATCCAATGAAGAGGTCCGGCAAAAGCCATGGCTTTGTAATGTGGCTCACACTGCTTTCGATGGACCTCTTCATTGGATGAAAATGTGTAAGGATGTGTAAGGAAAACTATTACAAAGGGTCAAGGAAATGACCAAAGCATGAAAAGACAAAAAACACCCCTGTTTTGGACGGTCATTTGACGAAAATTTTAACGGTGGACTAAAAGTGGCAAGGACTAAATAAGACTGGTCGCAATGTGGCAAAAATTAATGAAGTGGACTAAAATTGACAATGTCCCAATAATAGTAGGACAAAAATGGGAAATGGCTCTTTCATAATTAAGGCCAATCATCTAACCAAAAGCTCTACTATTCTTAGCTTTTCAAATTTTGGCTTATTGCCCCAATAAGCTAATTTAATAAGCCATTTTACCAAACCCTTCAATAGCTTGTTGACCAGTCAAACCAACCAAATTCAGTCAAATTAGTCAAAATTAACTTATCAACCTGTTACCAAACATGTCCATTATCACTTATGCAAAAAATTACTAATGTTATGCCACTTGACCAAACGAAAAGTTCTAAACTTACATGGGAATAGGTTTGAAACTATCATAGGCGATGTTTGGTTGGGAATATTTAAAACCCTACTATGGGTTTTATACTCATTACTATTTTTATTTGCCTACTACTACACACACGCTTATCTATAGGTTAATAATCAAGTAAGAATCATGCCTCAGGTGAGAATTATACCTTAGGTGAGAATTATACCTTAGGTGAGAACATGTGGACAAATCCAAACTATTGATTTAATAGATCTAACAGTTGAAAATAAATAAAACTTTGAAATATTTATGAAAATGACCCCGTTCATTTTTAAAAATGGTATAGAGTAATATTTATGAAAAATGAAACCGCTCATTTTTTACTTGATTTCTCATCCATCAAATCTTGCACATCAATGGTTTGAATTTATCCACAAGTTCTCACCTAGGAGTGGTTCTCATATGAATTTATATATTAATTTTTAAAATTTTATATTTATTTATTTTTATTCAAATTCTTATTTACTACTATACAAAGTGATTCCTTCTACTTAAACCCATTATCATTACCAAATATTTGATTTTCATTAGGAAAAATTGCACTTTTTGTCCCTATGTTATAGGATAATTGTAGAATTCGTCTCTAAGTTCGTCATACTCACTTTTCGTCCCTAAGTTATCATTGGCGTTGCATTTTTCGTCCCTGATGAGTTATACTAATTGCAAATTTCGTCCCTAAGTTATCATTACGTTGCACTTTTTGTCCCTAACTTAAGTGTGCAAACTTCGATAAATTTTTTATTAAAAAATAGTTAACTGAAAAACTTCAGTAAACTTCATTAAAAAAATTAGCGTTGAACCGAAAAAGTTTGATTAAAAATTTTTTAATAAAAAATTACCGAAGTTTGCACACTTAAGTTGGGGACAAAAAGTGGAACGTAATGATAACGTACTTAGGGACGAAAAACGCAACGCCAATGATAACTTGGGGACGAAAAGTGAGTATGACAAGAACTTAGGGACGAATTCTACAATTACCCTATAACTTAGGGACGAAAAGTGCAATTTTCCCTTTTCATTACCATTTTAATTCCAATGTTTGAACCAAATACCCCCATAGTTTGATTGGTAATGAAAATCTAATCATTGCCCACTTCTTTGATTGAAGTCAAAAATTTATTTATAACATTAGTTATAGATTTTAGGAATAAGGGTCAAATAAGTTATCAAATTACACACGATAATGCAATTAGGTCACTGAGTCTTAAAAAATTACAATTAAGTCTCTAAACTAACACATTTCAGTTTTTCTTTTTAATTTTAATTTTTAATAATTATTTTTCAAGTTTTTTTTTTAAAAAATAATTTCAATTTGGGGTGACCTGCTAGAAACCTGCAAATTGAACAAATTGCATGAAATTGATTAGTTTAAGGACCCAATTGTAGGTATTTTAAGTTCAGTGGCCTAATTGCATTATCGTGTGCAGTTCGATAGCCTATTTGACCCTTATTCACAGATTTTATTTTAATTCTTATAGCTGATTTCACCAATTGTATTTGATATAGTTTGGATACATCATAGAATCATTATTGTGTGGGCCATGGTTCACACAGTTGTGTGGACCATATCATCTAATAATGTAAATTGAATACACAAATAATGTACTTTTAGTATATTAAAAATGTACATTGTACTCAAGAAAAATACTTTATTGGGAAATTGCGCTCCCCCCCCCCCCCCCCCCTCGGTGTTATATCATATATGTATATAACAGTTTTCCTTCCTGAGTCATTAAAGTGATTGGTTTTCCCCCTGTGATGTTAAATTGACATTTTTTCCCTTAAAAATAACTATTTCATTTATTTTTCTTCTTCAACAAATTATTACTTATATGTATGGATGACCACGATTTTGTTTGAACCTAACTGGACACTATAGCAATCATACCAAAATAGTATGGATAGTTCTAGTTACGATTCAAAATCGAAAAAATAAAATAAAATAATTTTTGAACTGTGAATCGGAACTGAACCGCAGTCATATATAGTGAAAATGATCAAACACTTATTTTGAACTGCCAATCAAAATTTATTAATTTATATATTTTTATAATTTTATTTCTTATTAGTCTAAATTCAAAATTTTTTTTTCTTGTTCTAAATCGCAACCGTAACCGTCCATACTATTTAGATTCAATTGGTACAGTGTCCGATTAGGTTCGAATCGAACCGTGATATTCCATACATATTAGTATTACTTAGTTGGAGAAGAAAAATAAATGAAATAGTTATTTTTTAAGGGCAAAAATGTCAATTTAACATTACAGGAAGAAAAATCACCATTTAAAATAACTGAGGGGGAAAATCTGTCACTTTAAGTCTTTAATAACTCAAGGGGAAACACTGCTATATGCACATAACTCAGGGGGGAAAAAGTGTTATTTTCCTTACATTATTTGAGTCTTAAAAGTACATTACTTTGTATACTGTACATTTAGTACACAAATAATGTACTTTTAGTTTTTTTTTTTAAATTGTACTTTTTATTATGGTCTACATAACACTGTGTGAACCATGGTCCACACAATAATTTATATGAGATCGTTTTCCTTATTCTTTTGGAGATTGTTTTTCATGTGTTTTAGAAATCTAACGTGTATACAATTCTTAATTTTTAGGGTAACACTTGTGTGAGACCGTCTCACGGGTCTCAATCCGTGAGACGAGTCGGATCTCTGAGTAATGAGTCAAATATTTGATTAATGGGTCGAATGTTTGACATCATTAATCAAAGATCCGACTCATCTAATGAATTGAGATCCATGAGACCGCCTCACACAAATTTTTGTCTAATTTTTAAGATCTGCTTTTTATTTTTTTGAAAACCAAGTCAAAACTCGTAGATTAAAACAAATGAGCAATAGAGTTAGGAGGAATAGCCTCCCAATACAACGATACGTCCTGGTAAAAGGCCGTAGATGCTAAAATATGAGCCCTATAATTACTATTCCTGGGAATATAATGCACTGAACATGAATGAAAAGAGGACATGGTAGACTTAGAGGACTCTACTGAGAACCCAACATAAGAATAAATATCGATGTGTGTAGAAATCAAGAGAGAACGTAAGGTGGAACAGTCGGTGAATAAATGCACCGAATCCAGCCCACGCCCTTTTAGCCTTTTAAGAACTTCCTTGCAAGCCAACGATTCCGCCATGAGGGGAGAAAAACACGCCGGGAGACGCGATGCAAAGGCGGCAAGGAAGCTGCCGTCGTGAGATGTGAGGACCGCCCTAACCGACGTCGTCTTGGTACTGGAGTTGAATCCAGCGTCGAACTGGCAGTGCACGGCGTCGGCAAGAGTTGATGACAGAAGATGGCCATTTGCATGCGGAGGTTCTGGTGGAATTTGCGTAGAACAGTGCGGCGAATGATGGTCTGCGTTGCCCGAATGATGAACTTGGCGCCATGCAGATGCAACAGCTTCGGCCATCCTCCAGGTCATCGCTGGTCGTGGCAATTTCTTCTCCCAAACCGCAAGGTTCCTTGCTCTCCAGAGATGATACAGAACTGCTATCACAACAAACAAATTGTCATTGGTTAGGTTGGAGCTGACATCACCGAACCATGTAACAAAATTGTCCCCAACAATATTTGGTAGTTGCAATGAGGACTCATGCCATACCAGCTTTGCATAATCACACGTTAGTAATGAATGCATGATAGTTTCATGCATTTGACCACACATTGAGCATGTTGGATCCAATTCCACTCTCTTTAAAATCAAGTTGGTAGTGGTGGGCAAGACATTAGATAGAGCTTTTCAGAGAAACATCTTCCATTTTGCAGGGCATCTAATCTTCCAAAGATGTAACCATTTGTCATAATTCCCGGGGTGGTCTTCCACCTCACCCATAATGCATCTATAACCTTCTTTCACTGTATAACACCCACTTTTAAGATACGATTAACATCAGTAGTAGTAAACAAGTCCTGCAAGATTGAGGTATCCCATGTTCTTGTATTGGGATCAATTAGCCCTAAAACCAAAGCCCCATTTAGGTGACTTGGCATAGGGGTTTGAATCAAGGGATTAGGCCCATCTGGCAACCACAGGTGCCCCCAGATGAGGGAATCACTCCCATCTCCAATCCTTCTCCTCACTCCACTGCACACAAGTTCATGGGCTGCCATTATACTTCTCCAACAAAAACTTGGATTACCCCCCAAAGTAGCATCAATAAACGAGGTTTTGGGGAAATACCTGGCTTTATACACCTGCGCCACCAGGGATTGGGCCTTGTTAGAAATCTCCAAGCCTGCTTTCCTAGCATTGCAAGATTGAAAGCCCTCAAATCCTTGATGTTGGTCCCAAGGGGATGGGGTACAAGTCTAGAGGGGGGGGGTGAATAGACTTGTATAAGATTTTGCAAATCTTTTCGACCTCTCGTGTGTACTGGACTTAGGATGTTTAGGTCCAATACCTCACGTGATGAAGACAAAGTTTTATGCGCAGCGGAAAATGTTATCCCCTTTTAATTTGCACGAGTTTGAGTTAGTTCGAGAAGTGCGATTATATGCAGTGCAGTTCGAGAGTTAGATAGCGAGAGATAAAAACAGAAAGTAAATGCGAGAGAGATTTTTAAGTGGTTCGGCCAACCCGCCTATGTCCACTCTTCTTCTAGAAACTCCCTAGAAGGATTGCACTAAAACTTCCCTTTTTAGTACAATGTCGAGCGCTTGAGCTTTGATCACCAAGCCCGCCTCAAGCCTCAGGTTTTTCGCCCCGCTTCTTGTTACTCCACCTCTCGAGCACTTGAGCTTTGATCACCAAGTCCGCCTCAAGCCTCAGGATCTTCACAAGACAGCTCCCAGGTTACTCCGCCTCTCCTCAGGTTTTTCTCCCCGCTTCCAGTTACTCCACCTCTCGAGCACTTGAGCTTTGATCACCAAGCCCGCCTCAAGCCTCAGGATCTTCACTAGACAGCTGCCAGGTTACTCCGCCTCTTCTTGCTTAATCCAAAGCAAGGACCTTTGGTTGTCACAGTTTAATGTAACAAAGCTCCAATCTGACCACAAGCTATCGTTGAATCAATGTCGATGTAGAGCAGCTTTGGTCACCTTCTGGATATGTGTATGTTTTAAGCTTTGTAACTCTCTCAAAACACTAGGATGTGTTTTTCTCGCTGTGTTGAATATCAAGGATGATATTCCAGATTTAGCACTTGCACTTGAACGTTTAGATTAGACACTTCTTTTTCACGCTTAATTTTCAAACTTCGCAGCACTTTTTTTCAGCTTGTGTCTTCACGGCCTTATATATGAGAGTTTGAGGAATAATTCCGTTGGAGGGAAAATTATTCCGTTTGAATTTGTCTCCCATGCTGATCATGGGACTTGAGTATTTTCAGCATGTTCCATGGAGTGGTGGTCTTGTAACTTGAGCCTTTTGTCTTGTAGTGAATATTCTTTAATCCACTTTCTAGAGTCCATGCTCCACTTACTCTTTTTGGCAAAAGTTACTCTTTTTATATTCCCATGATCCTTGATTTAGGGAATAAGACCGGCCTTGGGTTGGTGCACTTTCTATCCGTTTGTTGTGCAAATCTGACGTGGCATCCACTTCCAGTAGATCCCATAACGTTCTGCAGGCACCCTCTTTTATCTCCATGATATTCTTCTTCTCCAAACTTAGATTAATTTGATCCAAGCTTCCTTTACTGCCGTTCAGCCCTATGGAGAAGTGTCGGTGTATCGAGACCTGGTTTGATGTCTCGTCTGACTGATGTCTCGAATCCATGTCTCGAACTGGATTGATGTCTCGAGAAACTCTATCTCTCGAACTCTGCTTGTGTCTCGAGACTTAGTTGATGTCTCGCAAACCCTTATTCCTCCAGTGTAGTCTCGTGCCTTCTTCTGATCTAACTATAGACTTACAACACGAAGACATCTAAAATGTTCAATCAAGTTTACCTTGAGCTTAAATATTTTCCGAGTTGAGCTCAAAGTTACCCGGTTATATTTTCGCTCTTAGTTTACTTGTCGAACTTACATAGATTCCTATCTTTCGAGACTTAGGGGATTCTGATATACATTTGGTATCATCAAAACCTATTACATTATGTTCCTAACACTTGAAACCCAAACCTCCATATTTTTTAGGCATACACAACTTGTCCCAAGCCTTCCAGTGAATCCCTCTCTCATTTCAGAGCCCCACCAGTACCTATTCATAGCTCTTTCAATAGACAGGCACACCGAAGCTGGAAGAAGGAAAACACTCATTGAAAAGGTAGGCATGGATTGAGCCACACTTTTCAAAAGAACTTCCTTCCCTGCTTGCGAAATTAATCTTTTATTCCAGGAGCTAAACCTTTGCTTAATTTTGTCCTCCACATAAGAGAATACTGCCCTTTTTTCCTTTCCAATAAAAGACGGAAGCCCCAAATATTTACCAAAGTTAGGAGCCTGTGTGACCCCCAAAACAGAAGCTACTTCATCGCTTACGGCCTCTGATGTATTTCTACTAAAGCACAGACTGGATTTATAGAAATTTACTGCCTGCTTCGACATGCTTTCATATTCAATTAGGCACTGCTTGATGACTCCCGCCTCCTGACTATTTGCCTTGAAAAATAAAAGGCTATCATCTGCAAAAAATAAATGTGAAATAGATGGGGCACCCCGAGCTACTCTGCATCCATGAATAGATCCTCTGGCTTCTGCCTGCTGTAACAACAACGAAATGCCCTCCGCACAAATTATAAACAAATAGGGAAACAGAGGATCCCCTTGTCTAATGCCCCTCGTGGGAATAACCTGACCAGCACTCCTACCATTCACCAGAAAATTATATGACACAGATGTCACACATAACATTATCAACTCAATCCACTGACCAGCAAACCCCAAAGTTGATAGCATACGACGCAGAAAGGGCCACTCCATCCGGTCATATGCCTTTGCCATATCCAACTTTAGGGCACCCCAGCCTCCCACGCCACATTGTTTTCTGTTAAGATAATGTCCCACCTCTGCTGCAATCAGGATGTTGTTAGTGATGAGTCGATTCGGAATAAAAGCACTCTGGGAATCAGAAATAATGTTCCCCAGCAGTGGTTTCATCCTATTTGCCACCATCTTAGCCATGATCTTGTAGACCACATTACACAAGGCAATGGGTCGTAGATCAGACACCACCTCCGGTCGACTCTTCTTGGGGATTAGGACTACATTGGTATTGTTCAAGCCATTCAGAAAGGAACAACTATTCAGGCAACTAAGCATAAATGCCGAGACATCCCCTCCCACCATATCCCAATAATGCTGATAGAATCCCGGATTCATTCCATCAGGACCTGGTGCCTTATCTGGGAACATAGAAAACAAGGCTGCCTTTACTTCCTCCAACTGGAAAGGCCTTAATAGGACTTCATTCTGTTCCTGACTAACTCGTGGCACAATAGATGCAACAAAGGGATCCATCAAAGAAACAGAACCAGAAGATGCAAAAATCTCACGGAAATAATCAAGTACAGTAGTGTTTAACTCATCATCCTCAACCCACAAGCCATAATTATTTTTTAAACGAGTTAAAGTATTCTTCTTTTTACGAGTAGAAGCATACCTGCGAAAGAACTTGGTATTTGCATCCGCACTTTGCAGCCAGTGTTGCTTTGCTCTCTGCCGCCAGAAAGCCTCCTCCTGCTTCTCTAGTTGGCACAATTCAGCCTCCAAGTGCTGAAATTTGGTCAAAGACTCAGTATCAAGACGACCATGTAACCCAGCCTGTTCCTTCTTCAATCGCCTGATCTTTTTTCCAAACTTGTGAAAATGATCACCACCCCAACTCTGGAGCTTTCTGGCACAGTATTGTAGGCAATCCATCAATCCGTTACCCCTTCCCTCTTGCCACGCAATCTCAATCTGTTGCCTACATCCTTCATCATGTACCCAAGCCATCTCAAATCTGAATTGTCTGCGCGTGTCAGCCGATAAGCCCCCAGACTCCTTCACTCCCAAGAAGAGGGCAGAATGATCAGAGTTGCGAGTCAGAATATTAGTGACGTTTGCAGCCGGTAGGGAGTCGCACCAATCAGCACGAGCTAAAACTTTGTCTAGCCTCTCTTCCATCCACTCCTGAGTGCCCTTTCCCCTACTCCAAGTAAACTGATGGCCCTGCATGGGTAACTGAAACAGACCACAAGAATCCAGAGTCTCCCCAAAATCGCGTAGAAGACTATCTGGATGTGGATTCCCACCCCTCTTCTCATGATGAAACAAGAGATCATTGAAATCTCCCAGAACAACCCAAGGTAGCGATGATATCCCTGCTAAAGTTTTCAACAGATCCCAAGCAGCATTTCTACGACTCCGCTCCGGGAATCCATAAAACCCAGTCATTCTCCAAAGCCTTAAACCTGTCACACAGACTTCAATATCAACATGGTTATTGGAGAAGCTCAACAACCTGGCAGTATTGTTTCTCCTCCATAGTAAAGCTAGACCACCACTGCGACCAACGGAATCAACGTAAAACAAACCTTCAAACCCAATCTTAATCCGGAGTCGCTCTGCATGCTCCCGGTTAACCTTAGTCTCCATGAGGAAGACAAACTCAGGCTTCTTACGGGACACTAAGTCCACAACTTCTCGAACTGTACATGGATTGCCCAAGCCACGATAGTTCCAACTTAACGTACTCATGATGACGTGCGGGCCTGTGAACCAGTGCCCGCCACATGCAAGTTTTTTTGGACCTTAGACAAAACAACGTCCACACTACCAGCCCCATGCCGCCTCATGCCCGAACCTGAACCTTCACGCCTACGCTTAGACACCGCCACAATCGCAACTTCCGCCTCGTAGCGCTGCGGCTCAACCGAGACTACTGACGGCGCCGCACAGCCGACCGAAGCGGAACCAGACCCGTCATCCGACCGCGATCGTACCCCTACCGGCACAAGCCAATTATCACCGACCCCCCGAGGCCCCCGTCGCGAACCCGCTCGAAGCTTTGGACCGAAAGGGTATTGCTCAACTGGAACCATTGCCTCGCGAGCTTTTAGACAAAACTTATGCACGTGACCCATCATTCCGCAGAAGAAACAGAAGTTATGCAGTCGTTCATATTTGAACGAGACCCAAGACCAAGTTTTGTCACGTTTCATCAGTTTCATGCGCCTTTTTAGTGGTTTGTTGATTGGTAACGCCACCCTAATGCGGTAGAAATCCAGCCATGGTGCTCCTGCGAATCGCTCATCATGCTTAACAAAAGTCCCAATAAAGTTACCCACCTGTTCAAGAATCATGCTGGATGTGTAACCAACCGGTAAATCGTGCAGTTGTACCCACATATCAACCGTATCTAGGGTGACATTCTCGGGAAGCATACCATCCGGCACAGCTCTACAGATTAATGTGTGATTCTCATACGACCAAGGCCCTTCATCCAAGACATACTACAGATCCGATTCGTGGAAGAACACGAACATGAACAGATTTGGTTGTAATTCTGTAACCTGGACTCCTCTTACCGGTTGCCAAACAGAAGCAAGCACTTGGCGCATATATTTAAGCTTTACCAACTTAGCCGATAAGAACCGACCTACCATTGGCCACGTCGCATGCACATCACCAGCAACAGCTCCTACCTCTTCAAGAACCGGTTCGAACGCATCATCTTCTTCCTCCAATGCCATGTCCGCCCACCTAGACGTGAGCCGTCCAACATCTCCATCCGCCGAGTTTGCCATGTGATCACCTACGCAGAAGCAGGATCTGCTTTTTATTTTTAGTTTGAGTCCAATGTTGATAGTTTGAGTTGTATAAATACTTTGGAAATTGACCAAAATTTTCTTTTTAAAAAGGTGCTAGAATGCCAAGCACCTTGTGCTCAATTGGCATGTAGTGGCCACCCTCAGATGGGAGGTCATGAGTTTGAGTCTCAGTGGTGGAGATCTCGAAATTAACTCTTTGTGCTTCAACAGGTTGAATGAACACGCTATAAGCCCGGCCAGTAGTAACAATATCCTATTTTCTAAGTAATTCTAAAACTCTTCACTTTATTTTTCGACCGGTTGTGTTGGAGAACCGTTAACTGTTTAGGTCATAAAATTAACAATATTTTTTGCAATTTCTTAGTTTAATCCCCACTTTGCCTACTTAATTCGACTCAACCTCATCTACAATATAATAGCTCTTTTTCCTTCTATTGTCCCCATAAAAAATATGATAATAACCCACATGCATGGGAACTATTAAAGGCAAACATGGGATGAAGTTTGATGAGGAATTGTACCCAAAAAGTAGTGATTACTCTAGCCATGTTGTGCTGTAGTAGGTACCCCTTTGTCATATATTGATGGCAAAAAGGATGAGTAGCGTCTATAGATCACTTGATCAACGATGGAACAAAACACAAAATTAAATAAAAACAAGAAGAAAAAAGGGAGATACTAAACCGCTATTATATGACTTATGTATATGGAAGATTCATGAACTAGATAAAGAGAATTGACAGATGATTATATGTAAACCTAATCCAGTGACACTTTTGTTAGGGACAGTGTGCATGCTTTGTGGTGCCATTTTCCCTTAAATGCGGAATATAGTATTATTGACTAGTGACTAACAAGTTAAGTAATACACGTTATTTGAAAACACTCGATTTTTCATCATTGAAAATTAAGGGGTCGGAAATCTAAGATTTGAGTTTTCAATCACTTTGAAAATTTAGAAAAATGTATATCAGTTTTATTGACCACTAAAACAAGTCGTTAAAAACTTTGGATTATTTAATCATGTTTATCAGTAGTGGATTTTTTTATTTTTTTTTTATCACAAGTGATTGAAAATTTAAATAATTTTTAAAAAATAATAATAACTAAGGTTGTCAGGAAAATTTTCAATTACCATGTTTGGCCATCAACATTGGTAGATTAAAAGGTAGAAACCCAGTTTTGTATCCATTTCTTAATTTGTTTCTTTCTGTTTGCAGAAACCTAGAAATGTTGTTCAGCAAAAAGTTATTTTTAATATTTTTTTTAAAAACAATGTTTGCTAGACAATTTTTTAACTATCATGGCAATCATAGATGACGTATACTTATGGTGAAAGGGAAAAACCTAATTTTGTACCCGTTTCTTAGTTTATTTCTGTTTGTAGAAACCTAGGAATGTTGTCCAACAAAAAATATTTTGATTTTAAAAATAAGTTTATAATTTTTTTTAATAAAAAAACCCCGCATAGTTGCTAGACAAATTTTTAACAACCATGGCCATCATGCAATTTATATCATGAACCATGGTTCATATAGCATTATGAATCCTGTATTAAAATGATGTACAAGATTAATTCTCGCAAGGTATATAATTTCATAACACAAGATACATAAAATCACAACACAAGACATATATCATAGCATTATGGACCTAATTGGATTGAAAAGACAAGGTACAAAATTTATATTCGTAAGGTACATAATTTTATAACACAAGACACATACACATGTTATATATTTACTTTTTTTTTCAAATATGATTTAGGTACATAATTTGTGTCCATAGGCACAGAATTTCACAACGCAAGACACATAAATTCATAACATAAGACACAATTACTAATTTATTTTAGGTACAGAATTCATACTTTTAAGGTACAAAATTTTATAACGCAAGACACAAAAAGTTACAACATAAAATTCATACTTGTAAGTTACATAATTTTATAATACAAGACACGTACACATGTTATACATACATTTACTTATGTTTTTAAATATGATTTAGGTACATAATTTGTGTTCATAGGTATAGAATTTCACAACGCAAAACATAAATTCATAACATAAGACACAATTACTAATTTATTTTAAGTACAGAATTCATACTCTTAAGGTACAAAATTTTATAACGCAAGACACAAAAAGTCACAACAAAAAATACATACACATGAACCAGACTCGATAGTGCAATGTGACCGTGAACCATGTTACATGGTATAATAAGGATTGATCATAATTGACAAATGTTTATGCTGAATGGTAAAACCCTAATTTTGTATCAATTTCTTTATTTTGCAAAAGTGTTACGGTGAAATTTAAACCTTTAACTTCACCTTTTTCTAACTAAATAATAGACCTAGAGTTCGGTTGTCTTACAAAAAATAGAAACTGTGGACGTTGACAGGGTAAGCACCCGAGCCGGATTCACAAGCAGGTACAAGGAAGTCAAACAACTCATCGGTTCCACTAAGATTCAAACCTACAACCTCCCATATAAGAGAGCATCTTGGTGCCACTGGTCACTGGACTAAGTTCCTTGGCATGCACTATGTTTTGTTAGTTTGCCAACAAATACACTTTTAATATCTTTACATCATCAAAGAGTTTAATTAATATATGTTAAATTTATCTAAATGATTAAATTTATAGAATAATTCGTTTTTAACTTATTTAAAATGATAATTATTCATAAATAATTTGGAATTATTGATTATGAAATATTCATTCTTAAAGTAGACAGATGTTGCACATAATTGATCTGATATATAGACACATTCATATAATCATATGTGTGGTGAAGATTTCCCACAATCATGTCTTGGTCTGGTGAGGCAGAGCTACTAGTTAAGAAGCGTTTCTTTTCATTAAATAATAATAATAATAATAATAATAATAATAATAATAATAATAATAATGCTTGGATAATATAAATTGCGCCACTATTTTTTTCATGAAATAATACAATAATTTTACTAAATAATGACTCAACTAATTAAGTAAAAGTCATAGAATATAATTATATAGTGATGACAAGTGGACCTTGTTGTGCTGGCCTGAGCCAAGCCCACATAGTCTGACACAAGCCATTATACCATGAACCATGATTTATTTTGTACGGTATATCACTAGCATAAAGTATATTTTTAATATATTAAAAGTTTATTTTTAATGCATTGAATATTTTTTTTTAAGATTTATTACTTGTGTGCTGAAGGTTTATTATTTGGTATGTTACCAAATAATGAATAAACCTTCAGTATATTAAAAATAACACATTGTCATGTCAGTCCAAGCACAGTAGCACATGGCCGGACCATGCTTGGGTTGTTTCATATGGGTTGGGCATGTGTCGAACCAAGTGGGTGTAGCCTACATTGCCATCGCTACAAATATATATATAAAGACTAATTTCACTTTTTTTTGAAAACCAAACAACAAAACTTCATTAAATATGCAAAAGAAAATGCCGAATACAATCCAGGTAAGTAGTAAACCAAGAATGAGGACCAGATTGAGAAGCCGTAGCTCTAGCTAACACATGAGCTAACATATTCGCTGATCTAGGAACAAAATGAAACAATACATCAATAAAATGACGTTTCAGGACAATACAATCATGAATAATGCAGTCAATATAAAAGTGAATCGGGGAAGAGTTCTTCAGCAAGTTACAAACCAATTGAGAATCCGAATAGATAGCGGATATAAGACTAATTTCACTTTAATCTTATGTGATTTTGTCATTTTTAATTACTGACCATAAGATCAATCATTTTTAGTTTTCAACTATTGATTCTGAATCAGTTATCATCCTTTTAGTATTTCGGCAACTCTCAATTAAGATCTATTATTGAAGCTGAAATGATAATTTGGTAAAAAATGAGCTAGCTAGGAATTTCACTAACATGTGGCCAGTGGCTCAAAATGGAAGCAAGGACACTAAAACAAGCAATGAATTTTGATTAAAAATGCCATTCTTGGACAAAAATCAATTACCTTCCACCTTCGGGCACAATATTATCATTAAAAAAAAATTATGGTAGGGTGTGTTTGGCTCGAACATGAGAATCGGAATCGAAATTGGAATGAGAATCAAATACTTGGTAATTGGAATGAGTTTTGATGGAAGTATTCTACATGTTTGATAGTATGGTGAAATTGAAATGATTACCAATATTGTTACGTTGCTTGATTATGTATATATAACGCTGTAATTAGAATACAAGCTTTAAAATTATATAAAAACAAAAAATCAAGACAATTGATCCTTATATGATAACATCGATAGAATAATATAAACAAAAAATAAAACAAAAATCTAAATTAAAATCACTAATCCTATGTAGTGAGGAGGGGACAAAATGAGGATGTAATGAAATGAGGAGGGATAATGTTGAATCAATGGAATGATATTTGATTTAAATTAGGAAATGTATTTTTTAATTATGAGGTAATCAAATTATATACCTATGTGTTTTCAAAAAAAATTATATACTATGTTTTAAGTTGTCAACCAAAGCCAAAGACCTTGTGGTTTAGTGGCACTTGGTTTACACTCCTAGGTGGAAGGGAATGGGTTTGAGTCTCAATGAAGGTGATTGTTGACTTTGTTTTGTGCTTTAGTACTCAAAAAAAGAAGTTACATGTCTTTGTCGTGGTGCCTATATAATCTCCGAGCTTACATTTTTTAATTAAGGGGTGTGATTGGAAACTCGAAAAATAATTTCTAAAAATCATTTTTTGGGTTTCTAGTATTTGGTAAAGAGTGAAAAATATGAGTTAAAAAATGACTGTTTGGTCAAAGAAAAATATTATCATTTTCTTCAAAAATAACTTCACTTCTTTTTTAGAAAGTCAATTTTCAATTTTCACACCACCACCATGACTACCACCATCACCACTAATACATTACCACCACCACCAACACACCACCACGTCTCCGTCACCACACTACCACCACCACTACCACTACCGTCACCACAACCACCATCACCACCAACACCAACACCAACACTTTGGTTAGTAATCTTTGTTCGTAATTGTGGATGGTAAAACTTTAGTTATTTTGGTTTGCTATTTTGAATTACAAGACTTTGGTTATTTATTTTGATATATTATTGGTTATTTTTTATTATATTTAAAATTATTATATTATTATTATAAATGTTGTTATATTCTAAATAAAACAATTAACATATTTAATTATACAATTCTGTTCATTTTCTAATAAATGAACCAAACACAACAAGACAGTTTTCTAGAATACAACCAAACACGGGAGATAAAAATATTTTTTAAAAAAATAACTCATTTTTTATAAAATATTTTTCAAAATTCATTTTTCTGATTTTCACACACACCCTAAACAAAAGTAAAACTATTTTTAGATCCTATATACAAATTTCTCCTAATGTCTATCGTTCCTCGTACCCACAATGGCCAAATAACACAAGACCATTCTTAAAGAAAATCAATCAAATTTTCACAAGTCATAGTTTGTCTATAGTAATTAAATTTCAAAGCAACTCATCAGTTTGGTATTTTCCCAATTGAATAATTAAGCTAATACATATATGAGATAAGAAAACGATTATGTCCCTATAATCTATTTGTATTAATTAACTAATTCTAAATTAATCAATTATAACATGAAGCTATACTATTATTCACATCTTATAAGATAAAAATAACAGACTGAAATTTAAATTTAACTCTATTTAATTCTTTTAAAGAAGTCGATGCACAAAGATGAAACACTCTCGACCCACATCCTAGCCCGATAGAATAGCTAGGAGGATTAGTGCATGGTATCAATAACAAGTCCACCATATTTAGACGTAATTGTCATATTGCAAGTTTGCAACTGACCAAGCTCGATCATGGGTTTTTACATATAATTTATCACCACAAATCAATTGATCGAATTGTCTGTACAGATCGTATCAATCATTTTCTTCTTCTCCCAAAATGTTGAATTCCAACCCTCAAAGTTCCTTACACCTCAACTCGACAGAATATCTAAAACGATATATATTACGATAACTCAGTTACTTAACAGACATATCAATCATTTTCTCTTGGGATGAATTGGATGATTTGCAGTAGTCGTACATTAGATGCAGTCTGTCACACCCTCATAGGACCAACAAGAAAAGATATTTAATGAATTTCAACGTTAAAAGCGAGCATAGACATCCCATGAAATGTCCATTTTCCTCAAAAAGGAAATTCAACATAACATTCTATTGAATTCTAGTCTTCTGGATCAATCTTGAAATCACAAACTCCCAATTCACTTTCAACCAAAATTTGACCTGGACCCAAACAATCCCTAACCATTCCGACCAAAGCCCGGGACCCACACTCACAACCTTAAAACCGGTCGTAGGTTGTAGTATGTTTAACCGCTGTATCCAAGTTTACCGTTAAATTCAAGATTCCGGGGAGACAATCTCTCTAATCCCGCCGGCGGGAATGCTGAGTATCCCTGACAAACAGCATAGTCTGTAAATTTTCCCAGAATAAATGATCCTGAAGATATTGAAAAAGATTGGCGACCGTTGACGTATCCCTCTCTCTCATTTATATCTCATTTTCTTCTGGCAATAAATGCCACCGCTCCCCACTCTCTTATTATTCAAACTTGGCTTGGGTCTGCAACTGAAGAAATATAGCTGTTAAAAGGTACTTTCTTTTTCTTTTTGGCTTTTAGTGATCAATGCTCTGAAGGATTTGGAGTGTTCTTTTAGCTTTCTGCTGCTTTTGATCTGTAAAAAAATGGTGGGATTCTTGTTTAATCTTTAGTGTTCTCTGTAAAAAAAAAATGGTGGGATTCTTGTTTAATCTTTAGTGTTCTCTGTAAAAAAATGGTGGATTGTTGTTTAATCTTTAGTGTTCTCTGTAAAAAAATGGTGGGATTGTTGTTTAATCTTTAGTGTTCTTCAAGATTCTCTTTTGTATCAGTTAAAAATACGTTTTTTTTTTCTTCTCATGTAACAAATTCTGCAGGCTTTTGTGGATACAGTTTTAGTTTTATGGTGTTCATCTGTTGATTCATTGGCTGCAGTGATTGATTGGGAGTGATTCTTAGGTTGAAGACTTGAAGAAGAGTGAATAATATAAATCAGGCTTTTGAGGCCTGATTAATAATGGCTATTGTGAGTTTACATAATGTTTCTGCATTTGATTCTTCTTTCCCTGGTGAATCAAGGCGACGGGGCGAAAGAGAAAGGCCAAGGACAGGTGCATCCACTCTCATTCAAATGTGGAGGGAGATTGAGGGTGAGAGCATGGTGAGTAATACCATAACCAGATTTGGTGATAGAGATGGGCAATTGAGGAGTGAGGGTGTGAATTCTGTGGGCATTTTCGAGTCAGATGGGCACAATAATGAAAATCAGACAGTTTTAGGGAATGAAAATCAGAATGGCACCTCAGATTACTCCATGGATCTTGGGGAGATAGAAAGACAGAGAGTCAGACAAGTTTTTCGGGGATGGATGGGCGATGGTGTAAAGATTCGTTCTTTGAACACATCGCCTTCGCCTATCAATGGCCAATCAAAGGCAGAGTGTGTAAAGTTGAGAACTGTAAAGGAAGGGTTGGAAATGAATAATCAGCAGAGGGGCACAAACAACTCTGATAGAGATGAAGGGGGTGCTGAAAATAGTCCTAAAATTGAGCAAGTGAGTGATAGGGTGCTGCTGAAAAATTCTGGAAATGGAGTGTGGAAGGGCTGCAGGGCCTTAAGAGGACTACGCGGCAGACAGGCTCTTCTCGATTTGCTGCTCAAGGCTCAGAGGGAACGCCAGAGAGAACTTCAAAGTTTGATGGAGAGTAGGCCTGTATCAAACTTTGCTTATCGTAATCGCATCCAGGTCTGTTACCAGTATAGTCTCTCAACTTTTTTTTTTTTGGTCTTATGATGTCAATATTTTTCCATCATATGAGTCTGTTCTTTGAGAATCATTTCATTTTTCAGTCACTGCTGAGAGGGAGATTCCTGCGCAATGATAGATTGATCCGGGATGAAAGACCTGCTGCAGCTTCAATTGCAGCAAGTGAAATAGGCCTTCTGAGACAAAGACAAACTGTTTCTTATTTGAGGTAAATCAAGGCCTATTTGAGCATTCTTTAGAGTTTGTCTTTGTTTAGGGCATTCTTTAGAGTTTGTCCATGTTTCTAAAGGTAAAAATTTATGCTTATTCCTTTAGAGTTTAGGGCATTCTTTAATTCTTTCTAGCCAACAAATTTTTATGTGTGAATCAGGGAAGGATTTTTGTCTAGATTGGTCCATATTGAGCCTGGTCATGGTCAAATTTGTGGTTTTCAGTCCAATGACTCCTCTAATGATGAACATAATGCTCTTGAAAACGTTCGCTCTCAATCAGACATCGGACTAGACGTTATTGATGACTTTCGTGACCAATCTGAGCTTGCAAATGAGTGGAGAGAGATCAATGAATCTCAGATACTTGGGAACTCAGAGACAGTTGGGGACATGAATCAGCATGGAAGTACTGTCAAAACTGCTGAAACATCAGAGCGACGCTTAGAATGTGACAGTGAAAGTTGGCTCGAAAGTGCAGCTAACCAACAGAATCCAACAACTCGTGACAACGATGTTGAAGAACAAAGTCATGTTCAAGGCTCGGAGAATGAGTGGCGTGGCAATGCTATACAGGAGGACTCGATGGATGCTCGTGTTGGAAGGGCGGACTCTTTTTACATCCCAGATGACAATGATGTTCACAGCGTCGAGCTTAGAGAACTGCTCAGCAGGTATTGGTGTATCAATTTAACGAATTTATATCTAGTGGTTCATTGGAGGTACTTGAAAAAGTGAAACTATAGAGTCTATTTGATTGGTGATTCAGGCGACGTGTCTCTAATCTACTGCAAAGTGGTTTTCGCGAGAGACTAGACCGGGTGATACAGTCTTATGTGGAGAGGCAAGTGCAGGCTTCTCTCGACTGGGAGATGGATGAAACAACATCCTCCCCCGATGCCAATGAACAAGGAAATGGCAATCAGGATGAGGGTGAAATAAACGATATCGAAAGAAATAACTTTTCACCAGATTCTCTATCCCAGACTCTTTGGGACTCAGATATGCTTTGCTATAGTCCTCATCCACGCCCTGGAGCGGTGAGTTCATTCATTCCCGGGATTAGGGAACCCCAAAATGTTTTTTCTCCTTGTTTCCGAGTAGTGCAGAATGAACTGTTTCTAAATGAAGTCTAAAGTAGTGTTAATAGGATGAAAGTTTACAATTTGCAGGAGTGGGAAATCATCAACGAGCTAAGGACCGACATGGATAGGCTTCGACAGCAGATGAACAATATGCAGAAAATGCTGGAAACCTGCTTGGACATGCAAATTGAACTGCAGCACTCTGTGCAAAACGAAGTTTTTGCAGCCTTAAATCACTATGCTGTTTCAGAAGGTGCCTATGCAGAAACAAACAATAATCTTCTGTCTCTTTCTTTCTTTCTTTTTGTGTTTCTGTTACTTATTCCTGTGTTACACATCCTTATTGATCAGATGAAAATGCTGCAAGTGAGGACAATCTTCTGAAGGATGAACCGAAATGGGATAACGTGAGAAAGGGAATCTGCTGCTTATGCTGCACAAGCAGCATAGATTCATTACTATACAGGTAAGAAAAATCGCGGTTTTTTGTTATCATTTGTTCCCATTTCTGAAGTGCAGCCTCGCCTAGCGCCCTAATACAATTGAAGCATGCGCTCCACCCAACTAAAAGCCTAATCTGATAGTTATACTGCATATTTATGTGGGGCCGATTGCTTTGATGGGCTCCAAGCCCTTTGGCATGGCTCTGATACCAAATTGAAGCATGCGCTCTACTCAACTAAAAGATAGTTGGACTGCACATTTATGTTTATATATTATTTATGCTCAACACCCTGATACCGCTAATCTTTATAGGTGTGGGCACATGTGCACATGTTCAAAATGTGCCGAAAAACTGGTCCAAGAACACGGGAATTGCCCAATGTGTAAGGCACCTGTAGCTGAGATGATCCAGGCTTACTTTATACAACAATAGGAATATTAGGATTGCCAAAGTGAATATATATGCAGAGGTCTTTAATTCGCTTTTCTTGCACACTTGCTCTATTACACGGATTACTCGATGGAATGGTCGATTCGATTCGATTCTATGTTAAGATTAAAGAATTTGGGATGAGCTTTTTTTGAACTGAATTATCCTGACATGGCTGAATTATCAAGTCCAAGTTTTTTATGATGGCTTGCAAGTTGCTCTACTGCAACAGTTTACTGCTGCTGGGATGTGTTCCTGTGAAGATGATTTGTGGAGTTATAGGGAGAAGAGTTAAGAACATGAATATAGTATTATATGGTACTGAATTGAAGAAGATGTTCCAAAGTAGGTGGAGACACATTCATGGTGAAATGCTAAAATGTTTAATTTGCCTCTTTTTTTTTTCCCCAGCATGATGCAATGTTATGCCTCCTGTATCCTTGGATGAGATTTTTAAAAAAAAAACAGAAAAAAAAGTGTTCTGTTTACTTTAATTTTTATAATTTTTTATTCTCTTGTATGAGTTGTATCCTTGGATGAGATAAAAATAAAAAGACATGGTAAATAAGATATAAATATTTGTAGAGATCGAGCTTCGGTGGAGGCGAATTGACTCTTTGTGCTTCAACAGGTTGAGAAGTTATAGATAAACAGATGCTACAATGTAATAGGGTCAATTGTATTAAAAAAATACTTTTAGAGATAATATTATTTAAAATTAAGTAATACTCAGATCAACTAATGGTAATCACTTATGAACTAAATAATAATAATAATATTATGATGAAAAAGGGTCAAATAGACTTCTGAACTTTACTCAAGAAATCAATTAGGCCATTAAACTTTCAAATGTTACAATTAAGCCTTTAAACGTATTTATTTTAGAGCATTGAGGCCCAGAAAGTGGTTGGTGACCTGTAATTACAAGCCACTATGGTTTCGACGAACCTTTGACCATATTCCAACCTAAAATATCAGCGGTCACCGGTGTCAGTTGGTTGCCTTCTCCAGTTGTCGGGAAGGTAACCAATTGACACTGGCGACACATCACCAGTGCTTTTGGCCAGAGGTTCGTCAGAACTCTAGTGACCTGTAATTACTCACCAACGGATTTCTGGACCTCAATGTTCTAAAATAATATGTTTATCAACTTAATTGCAACCTTTGAAAGTTTTAAGGGCCTAATTGAATGACTTCTTGAGTAAAGTTTACGGGTTTATTTGACTCTTTTTCATAATAATAATAATAATAATAATAATAATAATAATAATAATAATAATAATAATAATAATAATAATAATAATAATAATAATAGTTTTGTCAAAATAATATTATTAATATTGTTAAAGGACAGATGCAATCAACAAAGACAAGTATAATCAGTAAGAAATATTTATACTACAAAAATCATATCTTAAAAAAAAATCTAATAGTAATCAATTGGATAAAAAAAAAAGGTTCTGTTGATTATTATTAAAATAGTTATGTTGTAATTAGATCTTATTGATTATTATTATTAAATAATACATTGAATATTTTAGTTTATTATATATAGTTATCATATCCAAGAAATGTAGGGTGGTTTGTATAACTAAAATTATACTAAAAACAAATTAAAGTGGTAATAAAACCCTTTTTTTCTCTTCTATTTGGACATCTCATACTATTTGTGGCCATTATTGAAGATTTGAATGGGTTGGTAACATTGATCATATTATTGGATTTTAACATAAAAAGAATTACTTTAATGTTTTCAAAAAAAAAAATTACTTTAATATTTCATTAAACGTTATTATATTGATCAAGTTGTATATTCGTTATGTATTGAATCGTTCCATTAGAATATATACTAGTCAGGCTATACATCAATTAATTAAGATGTTTAAATTAATTGCATCCATCATCAATTAAGTAGTTTGTGTTATAAATATATTCATTAGTGAACATTATTATGTAACGGACATATTTATGTCCCCACTTATGATTTCCGTTATAGTTGTATATTATATATATGCTTGTATCTTGTTTGTAAAGTGATTGATTTGAATGAGAAAGATGGCTCCCCTTTTCCTGGTTCTTATTGTCTCTATACACTTTGTATCTCTACACTTTGTATTTCACCGGTTAGGAGCTAATGGCCAACGGGCACAACAACAAAATCTCAACACGTTATCGGCACGCTCTCAACTCCGGTGAACGGTATGCTGTATACATTTTTTTAAGTCCGTTTCCAAATGACATCAAGCAATAAACAAGAAATTGACTTGGGCCAGCACGAATACATTCTTTACTGCCTAATCTTTGTTCAAGTTCTATTAGCAAAAGTTACATTCTCTCGTTTTTCCTTTTTGGGAGTCTTCAACCAATAGGAAACTGTTTTTCTTTTCAAGGACCGTATCTTACACAATTTGGAGATCTCTATGTTTAAAAATTGCTTGCATTCAAAATCTCTAAATCAAGGACAATATCTGTGTTTTGATCTATTTCTATATATCAATCTGTTTTTTAATCTTAGTTAAAAAAAAAAACAGTATAAAAATAGAACATCAAAACCTGCTGGATGTTAGACCTTTTCTCCGTTTTCGACCTCTGGCTACTCGTCATTCCGATCAAAGTGAACGCCTTTCCTCAACACCGCCGTTTCCTCCGTCGACCTTAATCAGGAAACCAATCAAAACCGAAAAAAGAAAACAAAACCTGTGTTTTTTTTTTCGGATATGCCATTTTTTTTTTCCCGATCTGCATTATTGGCGACGGCGGTGGCATCTATCCAGCTGCTAGGATCGACGATGGCGCTGTTTTTTTCTCTCCGCGGCAGTGCGCCGTGACCTGTACAATGACGAGTGATGGTGGTTCCGCCGGCGGTGAAGTCGCGTCTAGCGGCAACGACCCTGAGCGATCGATCTACGCTCTGTATCGATCTGCATTCTATCTAGCTTTGTTTTGTGATCGGGGATGGCGTCCTAGCGACGGCGCTCTCGCTAGTTGCGGCGGTCAACGACAGAGATCGGCGGCGGAGATGACTCGGCCGCTTGGTGGCCGGCGATGGTAGCGGCATTGTTTGACGACCGGCGATGGACGGCGCTGTTTGGCGGCGGCACGGCGCTCGAGCAAAGGGCGGCTCTGGCTCTGGCTCTACGTTCCGATCGTGTTATTTTCCGGCTCTGGTCTGCATTTGCAGACAATTGTTTGAGAATAAGGGTTTTCTTTACCCTTGTTTTTATTGGACCCGGGTTTGGGCTTTTCTTGGCCCAGATCCGGATTTTAAAATCAAAAGGAGAGAAGAAGTTGGGCACAACTTGAATTAAAAATATGTGTTTGGACTTATATCTTCTTCTTTTAGACCCTTTTCATATATTATTTTGAACTTGTGTCCTTTCTTCATATGTTTTTATATGGCATATGGTTTTATCTTGGGCTCAATTTAAAATATTCTTTAAATTTTTTTTGGGGGCTATTATTGTTCTTTGGCCCAGATCATAAAACAAAGTGATGGATTATTTCGTTAGGCAAATTAAATTGAAGTCTCCTAGGCTAATTTGATTTGGGCTTAAAATCTAAGCCGTTATATATTTTTTTTGGGTCATTTTGTTTCAAAGCATTTGAACTAGCTTTAAATGCTCGACCCATTTGATTTCAGATTTGGCCTTAATTCTATCATTAACCCAAATCCTTAAAATCTTCTTCCATCATTTGTTATTTTGGCCCCATGTTTCTAAAGGGTAAACCCCCGTTTTGAGTTCATAATTGCAATCCTCTTGTCCAAATTTGAGAATATTTATTTGCTCAAATTTGATTTAATTTCTGGCCATATAGTATTCTCGTTGGTAATACTTATTCGCTATAGGCCATGCGGTGAGCTTCTATAATATATTAACAAAGAGTTGGTATCTTATTCTTGGGGTTGCATACCACAAAACGTGACATGGTTTTGTTAGGTTACACTGTCGTTACTAAACCTTCATTTGCCTTTGTAACAACAATTATATACCTTCTAGAAATCTCTGAAGGATAGTTTTGACTAATAGAAGTCCTTTGTAAAAATCACAATTCGATTACCTTACCTTGATTCTTCAAAACTTTGAAGTAAAAATGGTTGATTCTAAATCAGCTATATACACAATTGTGACCCAATCAAAATTGTGTAAGCAAAATATCTCTGGCACGAATTTGATTGCCGAGACATTGTCTTCTTTTCCACACCACCCTCTTCCAAACACTATAGCAACACAACAACTTGGTGATGCAAATCTCTAATACATGCCCTGCTGGCTCTACATTAGTGCCCGAAGCACACGATATTACTTAATTGTACAACACCAAGAGGCGCTGATAAAGAAGACAAGAAAGAGGTAAGGTCAAGGTGGCAATAACACAACCTCTTGAAGCCAGCCTACAATGATCCAACCTATTAAAGATAGCCAGATTCATACATAACTCTGGCCCAGCAGCAAAAATGCTTCACGTGTGGGTATCAATGGCATTTATCATGTGCGTGCCATACCCCAAAGCATTTTGTTGAAACATAACAAAACATCACAATGTTGAATCCAACAAAGTAATTTGCCTGAAGCAAATGCTCTTTATTGATAAACCTACTTTTTCATTCATCATCGTTTTAGTGATGTTCCCTTTCGGTATAATCTTTATATACAAACCTCGACAATTCTTTTTACCATTATTGATAGGGTTCCTTTTGGGTGCTCCGGTCGAGCCTCACTTATACTCTACCAGTTTAAAGTGACACTATGTCAAATCAACAATGTGTGAAAATACCTTATCATTTATTTCTATCCCAGAAGTGATAGGTGCTTCCTCTATAAATTACAAACAGTAGTTTTGTTGCAAATATCTTTGAACGGGTGCATGATCTATGAAGATCACTATCCCTCAATGATGATAGTTCATCCCGATATGAATAAATCATCAGTAAGATCATTCTGGCAATAAGAAGAAATTAAAAATTTTCTCTCGATGTTATATGCATCTGAGTCAAACTAAATTATCCACATCATCTTATACGACATTTATTGCTTTAATTTTCTTAAAAGCTATTTCGGCACTCTTGAGAAATCATACCATACTTGTGAGTATCATTTGGTTTGCCAAAATGTCGTGATAAGACCCAACCAGGTATTGATGATTTTGGGGACATCATACTTGATATATTTTTCAAATCTAGCAAACTGCATATCAGTATCAAATCCCCCATCAACCTAGTACGTGTAAACATTTCCCATTCTGCGTTCCTTTTTTTTAGTGTGCAGTCCAATTATTATCACCACCATTGCGTATCTTTATGGGCTATAACACTCCGTCTGTTTACATAGAGCCCATGATAAGGACTCAATAGATACGCTGACTGCATACTGAAGATCAGTTTCACAGCATTAGGGGGAGATATATCCAAATTTAAATGCCGAGAAATCCATGAAATGGAATGATCTTCATTGTAATCCACGTACCAGTAAGACTGAACTCGAAGTTTACCTATTTGCGATATTAGCAAATTATCTGCCAAATATATACCAATAATGTATATATACACTGATCATGTTGATCAGAAAAGAGTGACAAGGTTCCATTTATAATCCCCAAATTGGACCAAATAATATATATCTCGATACTCCTTCACGCCCTAAGGAGATCTATCGGTTTAAGAGATATGAATCATAATATATACTAGATCTAGCAAAGAAGCATTGTCACTTTTGCCTTAAAAAGAATTATGTCCTGAAGACATTTGTCCAGAAGACGAAAACCCTAGTAAGGTGCACCAAACAAACATAATACTAGGGATGCGGAACAATCAGATCTTAATACTTGGGAAATGTCAACGATCTGATTAAAAATTGTCATGATTTTGGGAGAAAATTATACAGTTGTCGACAACACACGCCTATATAATTGCTCATTTAAATAAACTGGATCCAGGTGAGATGCCAGAAGCATCCTCATTATTTAATATTTAAAGGAGCAATTAAGGCAGAGCTCGACTCGCTAAAATAGATTCTCTTGACAAATACATACACCATTGAATAATAACCTTGTTGGTTACAAATGGATGTTTGTACGAAAGAGAAATGAAAGCAATAAGGTGATATAATAGCGAGTGTTTGTAGCATATGGGTTAACGCAGAAACCCTTGATTAATTTTAATCAAATCTCCCATATACGATGACATTAAGTTCCGCTATACAAGATAAATGGCAGAATAAACTTAGATATGCAGCTAACAAACGTCGTGACCATATGACAATAAGGTCATTGGATAGTATGGTCTTTATATGACCTTAGAAAGATGTCTTCAACGCATTTCATATGGATAAGTATGATTGACTTATCATACTAACGGCTATATCTCTTGAAAAAGATAAGGAACCGTTTAGACTCAAAAATGATACTGAGGACATTATAGGACTTGAAGTCCATTACTTCATTATTATTGGAATACTTCGGAAGAACCAGAAGTTCTATGATCATAATTTTGATTGACATTCCAATTTAAAATTTACGCGATAAATCAATGTGTTTTTCTCATAAATCCTCATAAATCACTTGGTAATGACTACCTTTGATCGCCATTCCAAGTTAGTTATGTGTGTACGTTCTATCTCCACTAACTTATGGGAGGATAATGAAAGTGTGTTTTTAAGTAGGTATGGTTAAGGAATATTGACTATATTCAACCTACATAGGCTCCAGAAGAGTCACGAGATCATTGTATAAAATGTGACAATCTTGAAGATTGCCATATCATCTCCTCTACGCTCATTTTGAAACAATTATTCTACTTTAAGCAATGTAGAAATCAAAGATTGTTATCTTTAGGGGGAGATGTTGGACTACATTTACTTAAATCAATCATGAAGATTGGGTGGGTCCTAAAAGGACCAACAATTGTACTCTTTTGCAATCTATATACCATGAGTATAATATAATAAACGGGGAGAAAGTTGCAAATAAATACTTAAATAGACGAACCCTGAAATCTTGAAAATTATGCCCTGAAGGCTTATGATTACACTTTTTTCCCCGGCTTATGATTGTACTCTTTTTCCCTTAACTAAGTTTTTCCCATCGGGTTTTCTTAGTGTAAGGTTTTTAACGAGGCAATCAGGAAGGCTGTTGTCTTCAGGGGGAGCAACAACATACACAGAGATTATTGGTCCAGAAGACCACCAACTCTTGCAAATCCTGAAGATTAAACGCAACAAGTTATGGTTGTACTCTTTTCCCTTAACTAAGTTTTTTCCCATTGGGTTTTCTTAGTGTAAGGTTTTAATGAGGCAACTAGGACTATACATGAGTTTATAAATATCATGTACTCTTTTCTTCAACTAGGTTTTTCCCACGTGGTTTTCCTAGTGAAGTTTTTAACGAGGCATGAAAGTCTTTGAATATACCATTCATGTACCATGCACTCTTTTATTGTCTAGGTTTTTCCCACAGGGTTTTCCTAGCAAGGTTTTGATGAAGCAAGATTGTGAACAAATAATGTTCAAGGGGGAGTGTTATAAATATATTCATTAGTGAACATTATTATGTAACGGACATATTTATGTCCCCACTTATGATTTCCGTTATAGTTGTATATTATATATATGCTTGTATCTTGTTTGTAAAGTGATTGATTTGAATGAGAAAGATGGCTCCCCTTTTCCTGGTTCTTATTGTCTCTATACACTTTGTATCTCTACACTTTGTATTTCACCGGTTAGGAGCTAATGGCCAACGGGCACAACAACAAAATCTCAACAGTTTGGACTAATTCGTTAATTTAAGCTATCAAATTAGCTTGGCCTATTAGCTTAATTGTTTGGTTAGGCTAATTAGTTATTAAAGATAATTATATTAATCCAAACATGTGTGGCACACAATACTTCTTGCCCAACAAACAAATTGCTGCATGGTTAGTTTCAGCCAAAAGCATGGAAGTATTCTAGGTTGTTGATGTTTAATCTAGATTTGGATTTAAGCTATGTAGTTTAGATTCAAACATGTACTCGTCACATCAAGAATCTAATCTTGATATAGTCTCATATCGACAATTTAACTGGTCACGGTGATAAATTTTGTCACAAGAGACCAATGATCGAGTCTCACTAACTGCAGAGCAAAAGTGTAAGTTTTGTTGATCAGTTGAGTTACCATAACAAACGGTCAGGCTAGGTCAGGGTGTGAGGGCGCCTAGGGTAGCGATTCCACCTTTTTGTCACAAGAATCTTGATATAGTATCAATGTATTGGTCTAATAGATGAGTAGTCTCACTTAAAAATTGCTTATAGTGGTAACGAACTTCTTTGAGAGTTTGAGTTTAGAATGGGCTCTTTGTGCGCAAGTGTACATCTTGGCATTTAGTCTCAAAATTAAATTGACTCGACTCACCTCATGGACACGTGGTGGGTTCATGGAGTTTAGAATATAATTTGACAAAATCGAGAAACCTAGTTATGAAGAGAAAAAAAGATAATATTGACATATATTTAATAGAGAATATCAAATATTTCTTATTCCAATGGATAATAATAAGATCTTTAGAATTTGTTGTATTTAAAGTTAAGTCATTCATAATGAAGAAGACAACTTGAAAAATATGCCCATGCCCATGGATCAAGGCCTTTAATTGTAGATCTATCCATCTAAGGCATAGGCCTTTCAAGTGAGGACCAAACCATTTAAGATTGGATATTTAAATGAAAAATAAAAAATAAAACATTTAAGTTAATTAGTTGTATAAGTTGCATTTGAACAGTTTGACTCTTATTAAAAAAAAATGTCCAAAGTTCATTCTTTAACAAGACGCATATTGACTTTAATTTACTGTTGCATTAGCAGTTAAGATAAAACCATATATATAAGTTAGAGGTTCTTTAGGTATAAATCAGAACATTTAAACTATGAACCCTTTAGATTAGATAAAATATAGTACACAATCTCTAAAAATGTAAAATTTATTTATTAATTAAAAATATAAACAACTTTACTTTGTACCCATCCAAGTTAAAGTCTCCACACTTCAGAAATTTCTGTTTACAATATCCACATACTTGACTTACAAATATTCACCAAAACGTGTGGTTGGCTAACACTGCAAGAGTGACTAATTTAAGTGATTTACGTTACCAAATTCACACCGCTATCCATCCAATAAAATATTTACGTGACCTTTTTTTTTTTCGTGAAATTTATTGGGAATAAAATATTATTCTGTGGAATAGATATATTACATTACATTGTCTGGTTCAATTTTTACCACAAGAAATAGAATTTCGCATAATGTGTTATTCCCTTTATAATGAGAATAGTCATTTCCAAGACCCTGGTATTAATTATTACTAGCACATTCAGAATATTTATTTTTTTATTCCAAAAATACCTTATAAATCTTTCATATAAATTATAAATACATATATTTCCAAGCTTCCTTCAACCTGCTACGACGGTTAATTTGTTAATTTTCCATCATCACTAAGGTACGATGATATATATAGTTCTATGTTTTTTATTTTTATTTTTATTTTTAGTTTTGTATGTGTGTATATATATTTTTTGTTTTTCTTCTTTTTTTCCCATTTCATATGTTGCTATATATTTATCTATTTTTATGTTTATTTTCCCTCTAAATTTTGTGTACACACATATATATGTATGTATGTATGTGTATCTATATACATACACATGTAGTACACAAACTGAACTCGAAAAATCCAATTTGTGTAATATTGTTTTGTTCTTCGGCAGTATTGTTCTGTTATTTGATCTCTTTTTTTATTAAGAATTACCTTTGAATTGAAATAATATAATAATTTTTATTATGTTTTGTATTTTGTTGTTTTATGGCGTGTGAGTGTGTGTATATTTGTATGTGTGTTATTTTGAATAAGCTAAGGGTATTTTAGTTATTTAAATGATATTCCTTTTCTATTTATTGTTCCAACCAAATACAAGAATATGATTCCTCCTATAATTCATTGTTTATTCTCGAGTTAATTTCAGCAATGGTCCTTCGACTATGTTGATTTTCCAAAATTAGTCCCCGACTTTTAATTTGGACAATTTAGGTCCCTTGACTTTCAAATTCTTTCCAATGTTGGTCCTTTCGTCAAATTTTGGTTAAGTTAAGGTCAAATGAAGGGGTAAAATTGTCCGTTCACATATTTAGTGTATTATTATTCATATTTCTCTTGTCCTATATGCAATATATATGAATATAATCTCAGCCAAAGTCTCAATCGAAGCCATATAATTTTAGTCGAAGCCTCTTTGACTGTGATTATATTCATATATATAGCATATTGGACAGGAGAAATACGAATAATAATACACTATACAGGTGAACGGACAAATTTACCCCTTCATTTGACCTTAATTTAACCAAAATTGACGAAATGACCAACATCGGAAAGAATTTGAAAGTCAAGGGACTTAAATCGTCCAAATTAAAAGTCGGGGACTAATTTTGGAAAATCAACATAGTCGGAGGACCATTGCTGGAATTAACTCGTTTATTCTCCTTGCAAACCATAGAACAACGTGTTTGTTTCGTGGAATAGGTTGGGAATGGAATACCATTCTCGGTAATAGATTTATTCCATTGTTTGGTTCGCCATTCTATTCCTAGGGGACCCCCTAGTATTAGCTATTCTCAAGTATTTGGGAATAGCTTTTATACTATAATACCGAAAATACCCTTTTGTATTGTATTATACTACGTAATTCTTTATATATATATATATATATATATATATATATATATATATATATATATATATATATATATATATATAATGTAAGTAATAATAATAATAACAATACATTTTTATATAGGGGTATTTATGTCTTTTAAACACATTCCATTTCTATTCCTTAAACTAACAAAATATTGAAATTACATTCCTAAAATCTATTCTTTCGGCAAACCAAACAATAGAATACAATTCATGCATATTCTATTCCTTACGTACATATTCTATTACCTATGAAATACTATTCCTATTACCTTAAAATTCATTCCGTGAACCAATTATGCTGGAATAGTATTCCTATTATATTCCTTTCTTATTTCATTTCTATTGAAATTCTATTTTATTCCCTTTATTTTTATTCTTTGAACCAAACATAACGTTAAACACGGCAACCCAAAACATTTATTTTTAGTGCACACATTTAGATAATAATTATGTGTTTTCCTCGTCGTCTAAAAATAATTTTAAAACAACCAAAAATAAAAATAAAAACATCAACAAATAAACAAAAATTCGATTTGTATGTTAGATACTTTATAGTTCAGTTACATAAATTTGAGGTTTTATATTTATAAAAAATCCTTAAATTGGTTCTCATGTTTTTTTTTTTAACAACAAAGCAACTTAACTTTCATTATCAGCATGAAGAGCCTCCACAATAAACAAAGGAGGAACACGAAACCAATAAAAACAATCTTAAATTGGTTCTCATGCTAAGCTTGTCAAGTTATTTTCAACTCCGAAAGAGCTCTTCAAGTACTTACAAGACTCAAAATCAACACCTCCAAAAGAAAATTGAGTTTTCTATGTTGGATATGTATAGTTGGTATTTTTCTTGTTTCATACAACATTTACCATACTATTCTAAAACCTAATATAATTCAATTCAGCTTGAGTTACGCGTCATAGAGTTTAATTTTTACTCAAAAAATATCTTACTCAGACAGGGGCGAAGCTACAGTGGGGCAACTGCCCCCACTCACCCACACTCTTACCCCATATATAGCCCTTATATATGTGTGTGTGTGTGAGAGAGAGTTGTGTGTATGTGTGTATGTGTGTATAGAATTCAGTTCCTGTGCAGTGGGGTGTCTCTCGTGCGGTTGTGCGGTTACTTTAGGTGCGCAATTTTCTTCTTAAGGTGTGCGATTTGTATGCTTAAGGTGCGTGAGTGTTGAAACTTAAGGTGAGTGAACATAAAGCTTAAGATATGTGATTTTCCTTCTTAAGGTGTGTTTTTTTTCCTTCTTAAGGTGCGTGATATGTATGTTTAAGGTGCGTGAGTTGTACGTTGAAACTTAAGGTGCGCCATTTTAAAATCTTAGGTGCGTGGTTTGTGTACTTAAAGTGCGTCGACCTAAAGCTTTAGGTAGTGCGCGTGATTTGTATGTTTAAGGTGTTCTGTTTGTGTGGCTTAAGGTGCATGATTTGTGTACTTAAGGTGCTCCATCGGAATGCTTAAGGTGCGTAACTGCACAACCGCATAGGAACCCTTCCCTATATATATATATAGTACATGTTTTAGATATAAATATATAAAAATAGATATTATAAGGAATTGATTAGTTGGACTAGGTGGTAAATGTGTGTATGATGCTAGGAAAGGTAATGAGTTCAAATCTTCTATGCAACATAATTTTTTCGCGCCAAACACACATCTGCCAACTAGCTCAAATAATCTTCCTTTTAAAATATCTTTTTTGTTTCAAACATCTACCAACTAGTTCAAATAACCTTCCTTTTAAATATCTTTTCTGTTTCAATATACCTAGTCCAAATAACCTTACTTAATCAGAAAATTCAAGTATTTTATATAGTGGGTAAATTTAGTTAAACAATGAACTATATACCTAATATAAACTGGGTAGCACGAGTCCAGGCCGACTACATGTATAAAATATTATATTAAAATTGTGTGGATGAAATTAGATCTTGCATTAGTAGACAACACAGTAATTAACGACGTAACATTGTATTGCATTAGGATTTAGGCTCATGTTAATGTCTGTGCAATTGCCTAACTATCAGTTCGTATAGTTTACGTAAGAATCAATGACGAAATTAATTACACAATTAGACTTTGATACCGTATTAGCTTATTTTGGACCTCATGTGCTCAACTGCTTTTTGATGTGCTTACACCGCCTACTTCTGTTAGACGTTCATCACCATACCACCCCAAATTACATTAACATTTAAAAAAAAAATAGAATACATTAAAGTTAAGTTATTCTTATAAAGAGTTAATGCCATATAAGGTCCTCTGAATATAATGATTTTATCACGTTTAGTCTCAAACTTTCAAATTGGCTACTTACATGGTTCTTTAACTTTCAGATTGTTACTATCTATGACCCAAATTTACCACTCATGGCTCTTCAACTTTCAAAATTTAACCAGTCGTGGCCCTCCTTGAAGGACCATGGTGGTTAAAATTTGATAGTTGAAGGACCATGGGTGCAGTGGTTTACTTGGACCACGGATGGTAACAATTTAAAAGTTAAAAGGACCACTATAGTGATTAATTTAAAAGTTTAAGACTAAACGTGACAAATTCACTATACTCGAAGGATTTCAGATGGTGTTAACTCTTCTTATAAGTCTCGCTCATAGCGAAACTATAGTGAAATTATGTAAAGATTGTCTACTAAGGAGACTATTTGTTGCGAGATTTTTTTTTTTTTTTTTGAAAACCTTTGTTGCGAGAATTGAATCTAAATTTTTTGAATAAAATAGTTTATCAATCTTTACTAATTCAGCCAATAACCCTCGTTAACATATAGTGAAATTTATAGATTGTTGGCTAATTAAGGGATTGTTACTTCTTGTAGTTGTAATACATATTCAATATGATTTTGAAGTAAATTTAATCATGCATTATTTAATGTATTGCCCATCAAATAAACTTGTCAACTCTCTAATCTAGATCCATAAAATTGGGTAAGATCATTGATTTATAGCACAAGCAAGTAGTAAAAATAAAATTAGAAAAAATTAACACTTTTGTAACCCACAATTTTCTTAAAACAGATTCAGTTCCTACGGCGGTGCTTAGAGTGTTGAAGCGTTTGTTTCCCAGGAGTATATGGAGTTTTAGAATACTCACACCCGTACACACAAGTCAATTAAGCTTACAAAACTCATTTTAAACCTTGATTTAAACCCATTTTGATATGGTTTTGTTAGACTGTTGACTTGGTAACCACAAGATTTCAAGTTTGAATCACAGTGAGAGCGGCCTATTGAATTTCTGCTTGGTTTAATAAGCCAGTAAATTATGAATCTAGACTAATTTACTTACTTGTAGCCTTTTGTCAGCTAGGTAACTAGGCGAGATTTATCTTGTACGCACCTGCATATAGTAACTGCAAGTTTTCCTCGTTTAAAAAAAAAAAAATTGCTGGCTCGCATGCCAATTTATTTATTTATATTTCTAACAGTTAGAAGCATATGAAAGATAGTATGTAGTACATACAAAGGCTTTCAGTTAGTTAAGAAACTTGAAAAGTAAGGGATGATGGTGAGTTGAACAATATTAGGTGTGATGGGTGGGCTGAGAGCTACTAGTAGTGAGCCATCAATTATTTAAAAGGCCAAGAAAAATTAATATATAGCAATAGCCTAAAAGTAAGTGGATGAAAGGGACTGAATATAATGTAGAAAGAGTGCAAATTAAAAAGAGAGAAATAAAGAATTAATTGTTAGAAACTGAAACTAATTAATTAAAATACAACAATATATATATATATATATATATATACACATGACTTTGGCAGTTACCAACTCATCTTTCCTTCCCATTTATTGTTTATTGTCATTTAATGAAGCAGACATTGATGGAGTTTCCCTTTTGTTTTCAGCATTCCTTGTAAAATTGTAATCATCAAACAACCAAAAGAACTGAACAGCCAAAGCTGATCCACATGTACTTTTCATTTCTTGTGCATGCCAAACCCTATCCCCCATCCATCCATCCCATGCCAACTTCACTTCCCTTTTACCCTGTCAAAATGCATTAGTGTACGTGAGTTTAAAATTTTAGAGTTAATATTAGCCGGGTTGTCTAAGCATAGTTTGGTCACATGTAGTTCTTTAACTTTTAAATTTGGTTAATTATTTCGTTAGTTACAGTAAGGGCAAAGTTAGGAATAGAGCTGGTGGATTATGGACATGAGACAAACAATTTTTTAAGTTTAAATTTTTTGTTGAGACGAAAGTCCCAAAACATATGTTTCGATTCAAAAATATTAATTGAGCTATTTGAGCTTACACATCAATTAACTGAATTAATTTGGCAAATTACATTGTGGACCATAGATAAATATTCATTTTTATTAGGTTGTATACCAAATAATAAACCTTCAGTACACAAACATATGAACATTCAATGATTAAAAATGAATATTTAGTATTTCAAAAAAAAAATGAATATTTAGTATACTAAAAATAAATCTTATGTCAATTCACCTTACAATGTGAATCATGGTTCATGGTATAATGATTGTATTAATTTGGGTGATGTTAATTAATTTAATTATTGATAAGATATAGTCTATATATATATATATATATATATATATATATATATATATATATATATATATATATATATATATATATATATATATATATATATATAGAGAGAGAGAGAGAGAGAGAGAGAGAGAGTTAGGATCATATGAGATCACTTGTTTAGATAAGATCGTGAGATCATATTTTGTGCATCCATGTAATAATTTAATGGTCTAGATTGATTTAAGATTCTAAGTTGAAGTGTGTGCGAATGGTGATAAAATATGTGCGAATGGTGATTAAATGTGTGTGAACGTTAATGTGTGCAAATGATGATTAAATGTTTTCTAGACGGTGATTAAGTATGTGCTAATGGTGATTAAATGTTTGCTAACGGGGTGGGTGTGTCAAACAATCTAGACCATTAAAATTTTTTAGATTGATGTACAAGATTTAATCTCAAAATATTTTAATGGTCTAGATTGATTAAGATTCCAAGTTGAAGTGTATGCGAACGGTTATTAAATGTGTGCGAACGGAGTGTGTGTCAATATTCAATCTAGACCATTAAAAAATATTACATGGATGCACAAGATATGATCTCACGATCTTACCTAAACAAATGATCTCATTGGAACCCTACCTGGGGGGGGGGGGGGAAACAAAAAAAGAGCTCTGACGAAAAAAAAAAAACGCGCTAGCGGGCATGTTCCCGAGCGCATGCTGAGGTCACGCTTGCCTGCATAGCCTCTCTTTTCCCTTTTTTGGCGGTCTCGAGCACCACAACTTTTCTCTTTCATCCACATAAATCATGTTGTCCTAAAAAATCGTGAAAAAATCATTGATGTAGATGCTCTAAGATAATATAATTTGAAGTCTCATATTCTCACTACCATAAATACAATGAAAAGCTTATTCAAAATAAGCTATAAAATCCCTTGAAAGAGCATTTAAACTTCATGTTCCACTGAGGCTCGAACCCATTCCCTTTCACATGGGAGTGTACACCCAGTGCCACTTGACCACAAGATCTTTGGCAAAGTGTCTCCAAACTTAAATCAAGAGTCATGGAGGATTTTTAGAAGTATTTTATTTTCAAGATTTCCCTGATATTTTCAAGATGTTCCTATGATCATTTCTAAGATAAATGATACTCTTTTTTATAGTTGTAGGATAATAACAGTTTTGATAAGCTCAAACTCTTTTAATATTATCTAATTAAACAAATTGGACAATATCAATATTATTCAAAATATACTCGAATATTTAATATTATCTTTTTCAAATTTTCAATGTCAACAACGTAAACTCATATATCTAACCTTTTGAAGACCGGCCACTTGATATACAAAAGCCCTTCAATAGAGATTAAGTTACTTATAAGCCTTTGAACTACTCACAAGTTTTTTACTTATAAGCCTTTGAACTACTCAGAAGTTTTATAATTACATAGATGTTGATTATATAAGTTCAATTTTCGCATTTACAAATAATGTCGTATTTGGATGAGAGTAGACAAAAGGTGTTGAGTAACGTATAATGTGTTGATGAATATAATACGCATTTCTCTCACACTCATGGGAGAGAACAAAAACAAATATTTGCAAAGAGGGAAAAAACTAGATTAAAAGGTACCCCATCACGGGCCCCCTTTTCGTGTATGAAAGGCAAGCATGGGCAGTGACCACCTACGCAAAGTATAAATTGAAGTAGATCAGATCCCCACCGTACATTCACAAAACACATCAACAAACCCATCAAAATTCAATCAATAACCTCTTAACTTCATACTTAAAACTTAACTCGGAGATCATCTTTCACCTAATATATATATATATGTATCTGAGTTTCAAGTATTCACCTAGCTAAATTGTTTAGACAAAAATTCTGGCTCCCCTGACAAAATTCAATATCAGTCTTTTTGGTCCATTCAATATCAGTCTTTTTAGTTTGGACCGATCAATTATGAATCAGATAGGTTGATTTTGATTTGAGTTGATCGGCTATCAGGACAACTATGGACTAGTTACTAGTTAGGTTGATCTGGTAATGGTTAATGTAATGTTTAGATAATTGAGTAAAGAAGTAAAAATAAAAGCTAATAGTAATTAATTATTTCAATAATAATAATAATAAGTTTAGAATGATAACAAATAATCAAGATAAATTTGATGTTGGTTGATGGATCACAAACAATCAATTAAAATTTAAAACAAATAATTCAATATCACTATGTGTATTATCTGTTTCAGTAATGACAGTCCACCAAAGCCGGGGTGGAAAACGCAAGATTGTTTTGTAACTTTGTTTCTTGATCATCGTCGTCATCATCATCTTCTAGTGGAGCCGGCAGGTTAAGATCGAGCGTGAAAACGCCACCTGTCGGCGCCGCCTTTTCTCGGCCGTCCGATGATTCACAAACGTTGGTCGTTCCGCCGTCGCTGCTCACCGAGAGCGGCTTCGCCGGGATGATAGTAGGCGGCGGCCGGTGTCTTCTCATGTGACCTCCCAGAGCTTGCCCCGACGAGAACTCCGACCCGCAGATCGAACACTCGTGAATCTTGGCCTTCCCGCCGCCATTGCTGAAAACCCCAGCGGCGGAAAGCGGCCAATTTTGTTTTTCATGGTCTGCCGGAGCCGCCGCAGGCGGCGGCGGCGGCGATTTTTTCTGATCATCTGCCGCCGTGATCTTAGGTTTCTTGTGGCTGGCTCTATGCCCACCCAGAGCTTGAAACGACGGGAAAGTTCGGGTACAAGTTTTGCACTGATAGACGAATAAATCGCCGCCACCCTTGGCGGCGGCGCCGCCCATTTCGTCGACTTTCCGGCCGCCACTAACTCTCTCTACTTGACGGCATCCACCGCCGCCGCCGCCGCGTGCCAAAAGAATCAGACAATTCGCCATGTCCTCATCCTCATCGGTGGATATCTGGCTACTGGAAGTCGCCGGAGATTGAGCGGATGAGGAATAGAAAACAGCACCACCACCACCGCCGCCATCCCCGCCGCCGCTAGAACAGCTCGAGTCAGCCGGCGACAACCCCCTCGGACGTTTAGTACGCTTTCCTTTCACCAACACCATCTGATAATCGGAATATTCTTGAGAGATTTCCATAACAATAGTGCCTAAAAACAGCCAAAAAATAAAGTGAAGATCGATGATCAAAGCAGCCTTGAAAGATATAAGAATTTGAGAGCCGGGGTGGGACACTGAAGAGTGTTGTCACATATATATATATATATATATATATAACAACCATATAACTTAAGTAAAAAATGTTCAGGGTTAAAATCAGTATTCTCGTGATCTGAATAATTTCTTTAATAAAATTAAAAAAAAAAAAAAAATTCGAACCCTCGTTTTTTATAATATCTTTTAAAAACTTTTACTCGGTATAACATAACACGCGTCATCTGAAGTTACAGAAAACGAGATCGAAATCGTGATGGATCATACCTAAAAGGAGAAAGTGTAGCCACAAGTGTTTGCTTGCGTTAGGTACTTAGGAAAGGTGTCTTTAACTAATATTCCTCACTCTCTTTAACCACATACACTTAGCCTAGCAAGACTAGCAAGCCAAGCAACTTGAGTTTCAATTAAACTTTTAATTTGGGGAATTGAATTGAATTTCATTGGTGTGTTTCTTGCTCATCCCTCTATAAGCAAGGCATGAGTGTTGGGAAAACTATTAATAAGGTATGCCTTCAAGGGTGGCAAAGAATTATATATATATATCAACTTGTGAATACCATGTATGGAGACCAGATTTTACTTTGCAATGTATGTAAAAATAAAATTAAAAAAATTAAAAAATAAAACAAAATTTATTTTGAAAATATAATACTTTCAGGTACCATGAATTCAGACAAAAAATAAAAAATAAAAATTATACATATATATGCGTTAAGTGATTAGTACTAATTAGAGCCTAATAATATCTTGATCGAAGTGAAGCTATGGTTAAGGGTGCCGCATGCAGTGTTACTAGTAGAATAAATCTTGTTTTGTGATCTTAGCCAGCAAAAGATTTTAAGGAGGTAAATTAAGTCAAATAAAAAAAAGTCAATAAACTGCTTCCGATTTGGGAGTCGAACTTGTAATCTTATTAACCAACTTGATTAAATTTGCCCCCAATTCTTTTAATTTTTTGGAGAAATAAATAGAAAAATGCAGAATCGAAAATGCTTTTATTTGTACATTTCTTTAATTTAAAAACATAGAAAGGGGAATAAGGAGATTGAAGTGAATATATATGGTTTAAATGGTTCTTTTTTGATTTTTATTAGAACAATGCGTATGTAATAAATTTATTACAATTAAAATATCAACTGATCAATGAATATGTTCAATAAAATCTAAAGACTAACGGATAAATATCACTAAGAGAGTAATAAAAGTGACTCATAGTTTTAGCCGCCTCAAGGTTCTTGCCACTAACTCTGTATTAAGTCTAGTTAAATGGTCCTATTAATTAATTATATTTTTAAAAAAATACATTAAATAGGATGTATATTATTGGGGGAGTTGGGAGTGATATTATTCTTTAAATTTCAGTACTAGAGAGTAGTAGAGGAGGTGACTAGAGATATGGAAGGATGGTTGGTCCATGGATGTAACATTTGAAAAGGCCATTTCTATATGGTTTTTCTTTTGTTTATTTAATATATATTATTGAATTGGTAACAATAATAATAAATTTCCAGCTAAAGTCACGAATAAACGCAGCCATTAAAGCAAGAGGATTGCACGTTAAAGGCATGCTCCACCTCACACAATGTCTTCTTAAACTTAAAGAAAAGTACTTATTTTCATAGAGAGAGATGCAAGTATGATCAAGTGAGGCAAACCACCAAGATTCTTTTTGGCTTTCAAGCAAACCTTTTACCCTTTTAATACCATTCAAGTAAATAAAGATGGATTAAATTTGACACGGTTTTTATAAAGAGGTGTTTGGTAAATAGTTGTTATCTGGTTGAGTTAATAGATATGTTTAACTAGTTGATAATATTAACTGATTGTAGAAAGATATTTGGTAAGTTAGTTATTAGTTGATAGCTGATTACATGCAAAATCATTTGACTTTCTCAAAAAGTTAATCCAAAAAAAAACCTTTTGAATTTTAGCATTTTGGAGCAAAAATTTGTTACAAAAAGTTAATTAATCAAAAATTCATATTAACTGTTTAACCAACTCAAACAGTTAATAGTAGTCAAAAAAAATAAAAATTAACTAATAAGCTAATTATGTTACCAAACAGGGTCAAAACCTTCCGTGTATATATGTCATTGTATCTTGCCCAACCATTTTCTTACACAAGAATAATATAACTGTTGAAAAGACACTGTGCGGGTCTACTACTATAAATAATACTACGTATAAAGGATATTGCTCTCTTCTTCTTTGCACACAGGCGAAATTCCCTCACTCCAAGGGCTCCCACACTCCGGTCTGATAAGATAGTAAATGGATAAATCAACAGTCTTTCAGGTGGAAGGATTATTGTTTGGTGTTCACAACGAGTCTACATTAAGTGTAACTCTCACACTGCGACTGTCAGGTCTTGATTATATTATGTTTATAGTGACAAATGCAATGCATTTTTTTTATTGTTAACAATATATATTATTATTTGTATCCACATATATGATATATGATATATGAGAACATAAAAATTTTGAAAAGTGGAATACCAAACAAATTGAAATATGAACAATGTATTGTGATCTGTGAACTATTTTGGATGAGAGGTGGGATATGGAGTAGGGACACTAGTAGTTTGCTGTCAAGTGGGCAGGGTGAGAGGTGATGAGCACCACGTACCATACAGCTTCTTGTCATGGACACTACTTTCTGACTTCTCACCAAGCTAAGCTACCATTCTTAGTTTTAATTTTCCCTAGCTTCTTTAATTTTTATCCCTACATGCATAATTATTAATTTCTTTTAAAAAAAATTTAACCCTAATCTAGAAATTAAAGTCTCCACGTACCGCTGTGAACATAAATATAATATGTACAGTCCAACTATCAACTTAGGCTTTTAGTTGAGATGGAGTACATACTTTAATTACTGCTCCATCCCTAAGATCTAGTAGAGTAAATTTTGTGGTATTCACTAACAATTTATATATATTAGCAGTAAAAATTGAACTATCATATACAGGCGCACTATAGTTACGTTGTTAATGTTGCTAAAGCTTACTTCACTTTGACATTTGTACCACTAAGTTATGTCATGTGGAGTGTGGACTCCTTGCATAATTAATCACCGCTCTCACTTAAATTAAGAACTGACAAATTAAAAGAGGTTAATTACAATTTTTTGGCCAACTCTTATATTCTATAATTATCTTTAGTAATACCTTGTAGAGAATCATGAATTATAGGGAAAAAAAACACCAGGACAAAGTAAAATAATATTTTTTTAACAAGAAGATAAAATAAATAAGAAGACTTTAAGTTAAGTGGCTTAATTTACTATTTGATGTTTTCAAAAAAAAAAAAAAATTTACTATTTGATAGTGACCTGTTTTCACTTCATTTACTGACCGAATTAAAGTGTGAAAGCGTTTTTTTTTTTTTTTTTTCTCTTTTTGCTCGAAAAAAATATTTAAAACAATAATAATAAATTTAAAACTTTTTTTTTGAAAACTTTTATGCACTAGGTATTAATGTATTATCAAATACCAATATTTTCAATCACTAAACTGTACGTTTGACAATTAGAAAATTTAAACAACTTTAAACAAATCAAAATTTTAGTGCATTTATTTTTAAAAAAAATATATTACACGTTACATATTCAAAATATATATATATATATATATATAGGGATGTATTCAGGTGAGAACTCTTATATTATAGAGGATGATGAGGTCAATTGGTGTGTGTTGGATCGTAAAGATGGGTGGTGTAGATTAATGGTAACATTAGATTAATTTTTGGGTAAAATAGGCGTGGTTTATTGGTGTATTAGTATGGGGATGGTATTTTTGTCAATGTAACTTGTGTGTTTTAATTTGGTAGGCTTATTTTTCGGATGTATTTTGAGACCCACGACTTCTCACTATCCTTTTCGGTTCTCAAAGCATCCAATCGCCGTCTCTGTTGCGATTTTCTTGTTGGAGTCTCTGGCGCATTGTACTTGACCGGAGCATTAATGGCAGACGTAGGCGGTGGTCGTCAGCGAGGGAAGAGGGCTGGGTAGTCCGGTGGGGCGACGTGTTTCAAGTATGGTTCTTCCTCTTCTGCTTTTTTTTACATGTTTTTTTTCGTTCGTGTTTTTTTTTTTTTTTTTTGTTTTGGCGTGTTTGATGTTTTGTGTCGTTGTATAAGTCTCGCATTTGTGTTTTTGTTCGGGTGTGGGTGGTGTTTTCCGTTCGGGGTTTTGGAAATTTTTCGATGAGTCGGCCGAAGGTTGGAGGAGGGGTGGTTGTCTTTGTTACGGAGTATTTAGTTTGTATTAATGTTATTTGTTGGCGTTAGAATATTTTTTTTTTTTTGGTGGGTTTCCAGTTCATTGATTTTTGTTTTTTTTTTTGTGTTCATTTTATGGTTCAATTTAATTCCGTGTGTGTTTTTGGTGTTCATTCTAGTTTTTTTTTCCGTATTCTGGTTGTGTTGGGACGATGATTTTGATTTGTCGTGCATTGTTGTAATTGTAATTGTATAGATTTTGCTCTGGTTCTTAGCACTGTGTTTAATTTTTTTTTCTTTTTTTTTTTGTCTAGTTTGATTATAAAGTCATATCTCCATTTAGAGTGGTGGCATTTATAATTCCCCAGCTGCGGTAAAAACCACGTAGTAATTCATATATGGGTGTGTTGTGTGCCATGACTGTATATTATGTGTGCCATGCTGGTATCTGTCGTGTGCACACACGTATTGATCTTATGTATGTTCTATTTATAAGTTGTTAAAATTATGCACAGATTCTTTTTTGTATAATTGTAGCCTGTTTTAGATTATATATATATTGACTACTCTTAGGCAGTGTATAATTTTTGTATAACTATGTTTGGAATTTTGTTCCTTTTTTTGTTTAATTTTAGGCAATTTGCTAGTCTGGTTTAGGGGTTTGAATTTGTGTATTTGTTTATTTTTATATAATTTTTGTAGTTAAAGATTGTGGACATCATGATTGATTGGTTTTTTTGTTCAGAATACTTGTGTGCCATTTAGCAGCAATTGTGTGTGACTATTTAGTAATTCGTTGTTGTTGTTAGAGAAGTTAACATTATTACTTTTTTAACAATGGGTGCCAGAGGTGTGTTCGTTATTTGACCAGGGAGGGTTTTCTGTGTGCCTCATGATTTACTACACATTTATTCAAATAATTAGCATCAATTTGTAATTTTTGAGGATATCATTGTGTTTGAAATATGTATTTTTAATTGTATTGTTGTTTGATTGTTTTTAATCTCTTTGGCATTTTCTTTGTTTTTTTATTTTTTTTTTTTTTTTTGTCTTGTTTTTTTTTTTTTACAATTTTAGGTAGTTGGCTAGTTTTGGATATGATGGTAGATTGGTTTCTTTGTTTATAATACTTGTGTGCCGTACAGTATTAATTGTGTGCCAATATTTGTATATTTAGTTTTTGGTGTTGGTAGGGAATTTCATATTGATTACCGTTGTGAGTACTGTGATTTTAATCTGTTAGCCAGCTTTGTTTTAATTTTTTTTCTTTTCGTATATTTGTGGTACGATTTGTTTACATTATTGCATGATTTCAGTGCTAATGAATTATTTTCAATGCTTTACCATTTTAGTCATTCTTTGTTTCAAATAATTACCATGAAATTGTAATTTTAGAGGATATCATTGTGTTTGAAATATTTAGTTTTAATTTTATTGTTGTTTGATTGTTTTTAGTCTCATTGGTAATTTGTTTGTTTACTTTTTTGGTACAATTTTAGGTAGTTTGCTAGTTTGGATATCATGGTAGATTGGCTTCATTGTTAAGAATACTTGTGTGCCGTACAGGAGTAATTGTGTGCCAATATTTATTATTTAGTTTTTGGTGTTGGAAGGGAACTCCATATTTATTACCATTGTGAATAATGGGCGCCGCATGTGTTTTGGTTATTTGACCAGGGATGGTTTATTGTGTGCCTCATGTGGTACTAATCATTTATTCAAATAATTAGCATAAATTTTTAATTTTGTGGATATATTTAGGTTTTTTATATTCAGTTTTTTGGTGTTCCACGGCTGGTGTAGGTGTGTGCCTTTATTAGTTGTAATGTTTGCCTTTGATGGGTATTGTGAGTTTCTTGGTTGGTTATTTTCAATCTTTATTTTTTTTACTAATTTCTTTTGAGTCGACTTATAAATATAAATTGTATCGTTCAAGTTTACCATGCTTTGGATTTGTCCTTTTCAATTGTCCGTTTCTCTTTTGATTTTTGTTGTTGTTTGTAATGTGTGTCACGTTGTGTTAACCGTGTGCCATACTTGATAAAATCTGTTATGGTAATCATTTTTGTGTGTTTGTTGTTGTCAGCAAAAAAGCAACGGGGGCTCCTTCAGTGGGGTGTTCGTCTCAGATTAGGACTGCTGATGATGATTTTGTTGATGCTCCTAATGTTGTAGGGGATAAGGTTCGCCGAGATCCATTATATCAACACAGTGTTTTGCATTTGATATTTCACAGATTTAATCCAACTTTGTCACACATAGTTTTTCAGATGTCATCCATTATATCGACACAGTGTACGTTTTGCATTTAATATTTCACGTACAATGGGGCAAACATTACAACCATTAACAAACACATCGCTAAAGCCCTAACCATCAATGATCATAAAGCATTCTGGATTATCAATTGCCATAGTAATTTTTAGCTATCACTTTTGTATTTCATTTACATATTCACAATCCCACTAAACAAACCTTGCACTATGTAATTACACGCCCAACATACCAACAAAAAAATGGCGAACTTCTACTTAAAAATACTCCTACTGGTCACATTTTCTAACTCCCGGGGTTTTAAGCTTTCAAATATACATATTTACGTTTTGTCACACAAAACCTACTCGAACGGCACACAATTTCCACCACGCCGGCACACAGTTACAAACATCTAGATGTATACGTGCTTATCGTCTTCACTCATATTGCTTAATCAAAACTAATGTTCTCGATTTTAATGGGGAAAATTATGAATGCATGAAAGTTACGTTCATTAAAGAAATTTGTATGGAGAATTAAAAATGTGATGTATTTTGAATGTCACAATAAAGAAATTGTATTCAGTAGTAAACACATTGTAGAGGACTATTCCTTATATTTTCTTCCATTATTTTTTTATTTCATTATCATACTCGATTTACATATTCAAAATATCAGCAAATAAATCATGATTATACAGCATCACTCTCCCAACACATGTAAACAACCATGTGAATATATAATTAAAAATCACAAAGTAACTTATGCTTTCAATTCTAAACAAACCATGATTATAAAACATCACACTCCCAAACAACCATGTTGAATATATAATTAAAAACCCAAAGTATTTTATGATTTCAATTCTACATATTGAAGTGGTCACACACAAGTTACTAGATCGACACACCATTTTTAACGCGGCGGCACACATATCCACACTCTTTTGCTAAAGAAATACACAAATGCACAAACTAATGATTGGACAAAAAACCACATTCATTCCATTGTATGCCTTGTATAACATTAGAGTATACCAATTTTCAAACAATGCCATGTTCGAGAATACTCAAGTTAATAACTACCTTCCTCACTATATACCATTGAGTTGTCAAACACAATTAAGCGTAACGTCACTTCTATTCCCCTAGTTGTCACACAACGTCAAGCGGCAGAATCTATGAATGTTATACGATATTCAACCCTTATTCCAGCATCTTAACACGTTGAATTAAAGAGTTTGGTATTTTCCACTCATCGGCTCACAACGATATGAGGAATCAGTACATACCTTGCATAGAAGGGCTCTCTGCGTTTTCCAGTGACGTTTTTCCAAAAATTTGCTCCAAAATCACCTCCATGTCTGCCATGGCCAACACAAATAATACAAGCTCCTTCGTAATAATCTACTTAACAAAACTGCCGCCAATGCTGAAAATACTGGTTATACACGTTCCTATAATCTCACCCTCATTCCATAATTAAAATATCATCAAATGCTAAGTTTGTAAATAAGAATCATACCTTAATTAATACAAAATTCAGAAAACTCTAATTTACCCCTATTTGATCTCAATATGGCGTGGACTATTAATTCTACTATTTAATCTAAGCCTTTAAATCCTTAATATTGGATGGTTGAGATTACTCCTCATTTGATCTCAAAATAAGTTGTTCTCACCTGAATAGGAGCCTATATATATATATATATATATATATATATATATATATATATATATATATATATATATACACACACACAGTGGAGGGTTCAAGTAACATGCCCTAACAAGTGAGGATTGATATGATTTTGGATAAATCAACAATTGAAAATCGTTAAAAATAAGAGGAAAAAAAAGCATAATTAATTTTATAAATATTATTAATTTGAAAGTTTACAATAATTATAAAATTGATCCATATTATTATTATTATTAAAACATCAACTATTCATAAATTATTATGGACTTTTAAAATCAATTCTTATTTTTTACAGGACTATCGTCTGAACGCACCCTAGAGAGAGACACAAAGAGAGTAACATTTCAATTCTTAGGTGTTTTAGGACACGCAACTCTGTATATATATATATACATTTCAAATGAGTTTTTTGCATTTTTAATCCCACGACTATAGTGGCACTTGTAGGATTGGTCCACAACTTCCAAACTTTGCAATTTTGGTTCATGACTATTGTTTTTGTTGCAAAAATGGTCCTTCCGGCGCCGGAAAACAAAAACCGGCGGATTTTCCGGCAATTTTTCGCCGGAAAAAAAAATTCCCCTTTCAAGTAGGATTAAAATTGAAATTTCTAAAAAATTAATTTAGTTTACTTTTTATTCAAAATTGACATTTCTAAAAAATTCCCCATTGTCTTGGCAGATGTTACTACTAGGCAAAATTATTCAAATATTATTTTTACTTTTTAATTTGTATTTAATTTTAGTAAGATTAACTTGGCTACTCATGCTTTTAAAAATGAATTAGTTTTAACTTTAATTAGTTTACCAAAATAAAAAATAATTAAATTGACTACATATGTTTTTAGAAATGAATTTGTTTTAACTTAAATTAATTGTTTAAAAATGCCAATTTTAATCCTACTTGAAAGGAGGATTTTTTTCCAGCGAGAAGTTGACGAAAAATATGTCGATTTTTTTTCCCGACGAAAAATTGCCGGAAAATCCACCGGTTTTTGTTTTCCGGCGCCGGAAGGACCATTTTTGCAACAAAATCAATAGTCATGGACCAAAATTGCAAAGTTTGAAAGTCGTGGACCAATCCTACAAGTGCCACTATAGTTGTGGGACTAAAAATGCAAAAAACTCCATTTCAAATTTATACATATTTATGGAAAAGGTAACTACCATTTAAAACTCTTGCCCAAACTATTTTACCATTTAAATATAGTGGATTTTTTTTTTTTTAAACAAATATAGTGGATTTTTAATTTGTAGTGTGCATATATATAGACTGATAGAGTGATGTAGCTGTACTGCTGTTGGGAGTAGTAGTAGTAAATTAGTAATTAAGACATCAAGTCGTTAAAAACGAAACAAAAAGCGCTCGAAAAGAAGTGAAAATGACAATTTTAATAATAATAATAATAATATTATTATTATTATTATTATTATAATTATTATTATTATTATTATTATTATTATGTGCTCAATCTCAATTGTCAACTAAAAGCCTAAATTGATATTTGGATGACACATTTATGTTTATATATTATATGCTCAGCACGCCCCTTACATGTGCAGGCCAATTATATTTGATAGGCTCTAAGTAAGACGTGGACCATAACCTCTTTTTTATCGACTGACGCGGAGATATGAACCTATAACCTATGACATGGAGTTAGCTATGATACTAAATTAAAGCATGTGCTTTATCGCAACTAAAAATTTAAGCTGAAAATTGGTTCGTACATTTATATTTATATATTATATATGTTGAACAGAAGGGGTCAACTCTCAGTATGTAAATTACACAAAATATATTGTGGGATCTGAAATTATGAATTGGACACAGTTAAAGTTAAAGACGTGCAACTGAAGTCTCCGGTCGACAACAAGAGGATTGGATTAGGGATACGAAGATATCATCATCCTGGTCGAAACCAACCAATTTCGAAGAGTAATTAAAAATAAAGACAATTATTTTTCTTTTCAAAGGCCTTGTGGTCAAGCGGCATAGCTGTGAGCCTGTGACCCTTCAAGTGAGAGGTCACAAGTTTGATCCCCAGTGGGGGCGTTGGCTCGTTGTGCTTCAGTAGGTTGAGAAAGTATGTTGTAACAGAGTCAACGATATTCAAAAAAAAAATTAAAATTTTAATCAATTTTCCAAAGTTAAAAATCAGAACTTTTCTAGCAATGATCAATAATTTTTATTTATTTATTTATTGGATCAAATAGGGAGGGGGACAATTTTTTTTTTAGCATCAAGATATCACGATATGATAACAATTATAATTCTTAATATTGTGAACAAACGTTTTTGTATAGGTTAGGTTTAGTTCCATGATAATATTTAAGAAATTCATTGTCGTACTTTTAAACATAAACAAATAAAATAAAATGCCACCTAAATTTATACTATCTCACAAGAAGAAACAAAGAGAAGAAGATAGAGTGAGAGAAGAAGGTTCGCAAAATGGCACTGAAGTCAGAAGTTTAGTTACATGACAGCAAATTGTTGGTGTAACAAATTATTAAGGTTTGTTATTACTTTAGTCGTGTAAACCACGTTTTATTATATACAAATAAAAATAAAATTATTTAACTTAACTTTTTGAGACAATGGGCGAGCGGACTACTAATACATTTATAAAATTGATTTTTTTTTTTTTTTACTCTTACAAAGAATGCATTATGTGCATATGGATTAGTCTCACGATGGTGTCTAAAAATTTAGACGCAGTATCGTTTAATTTATTATATCGTGTCCCTTCCTTCTTCTTGTTGGATATTTATACACTTGTAAATATTTAATGTGTTTAATAATTATACCAACAATAACTCTCAATTGTAACTCGAGCCGGTCCAAACATTTTGGAGGTCCTGGGCGAAATTAAAAAAAATGGGCCCTATAGGAAAAAAAATTTTAAATTTAAATTTAATAATACTAAAACATAATAATATCAAATAACACTTGTTTTTCAAAAAAAAATATATCAAATAACATGAAATACGATTAGAAAATTTTCAACATTTTTTAAATACAAAGTAATCATGACAAAAAATTTCTACGTGCTTTAGTCGATGCAAAATCATCGATAATTGCATCAAGATTAACATTGTCTAGCATATATCCTTCTTAATACACAAAATCGCCAAACCATTCAATCTTTCTTGACATTGAAGATCTTAAGTAGGTTTTACGATTTTTTGTTCTTTTCTTCTTTCTTTCACTTTCTATCCCTATTAATAGAATAAATTAGACCGAACTCAGTAACTCATGGTAATTATAATTCAAATATATATATATATATATATATATATATATATATATATATATATATATATATATATATATATATATATATATATATATATATATATATTGCACGTTGATTTGATGACTTGATCTGATCTAATGGCTGAAAATAGGCCGCATAGCCACACCTAATGACCAGACCACACCTAATGATGACTATATATACACGCGCGCGCACACACACACATTTATATAATACATTATATTTATTAAATATAAATATTAACCTCTATTGGGGTACATTTTCTTCGGAAGCCATTAATCCTATGTACTACTTCGTGCCGAAGGTATTAACGTTGTTCTCGCTTGTGAGTGATCGAAGATGGAGAAGATACAAAAACAGCAACCAGCAATGGAGGAGATCACTTTGCCTGACGTATTTACCATCTTCTCGCCTGCGAGTGATCGCAAAGACACACATAGAGCATGCAACAATATGTTCGGAAATATTACTACGAAAATAATATTTCCAGAAAATAACAAGCACAAGAGAAAGAAATGATTTTCTGGAGGGTGGTAAGCTTGAGTCGTGTACTTACTACACTATCCTTAAAACCTTATTTGCTACCTCTAAGGTGCTAGGAGCGTTGTAGCCTAGGTTTCTCAAGATAAAACAAGCTTCAATTTCAAGTTTGAGCACTCAAACTACGAAACCCAGCGAACAAAAACAAGGTTTTGATCACAGCCGGCAAAGAAAGGAGTTGAAGCAGAGTTTTTCGAGAGAAAAAATATAATTCGTGTGTTGTGTGTATATCTGCTGCTTCTACAATCAACTTATATAGGAGTTGAAGGATTAAATAGCATTAAAAACAAGGTTTTGATCACAGTTGGCAAAGAAAGGAGTAGATGTGTAAATCTGCTGCTTCTACAATCAACTTATATAGGAGTTGAAGGATTATAACTCCTCTTTGTAACAACCAATTTCCCCAAGTCTTGGGATTTGATTTGCACCCCCCCTACGCGCAAAAGAGAGCCTTTATGCTATACAATTCACTAAGCCTAAGAAAGACTCTTATATAAATAGTGGTACAAACCCACTTCCTAAACGAATGTGGGTCAAAAGCTTACTTTAAAGCTTTTTCACCATTTTTCCAAATCAAATGGGTCAACTTTGATAAACAATTTTTCATTTACCCATTATCCGTTTTGTGCGTACTATATATCAATCTCTTCGTCTAACTACGAAGAACCCGAATTCACTTTGACCCTACCCAAATGGGAAGTGGACCCCACATATATTTGTACCATAGAATAGCCACTAAAATTGCTATTTTATGCTATTTTTCCAACACAATAGAGACTGAGTGGGAGAAGACGACGTAGGATCATGCATAACCAAATAACAATATTGATCATCATATCATTCTCATTCCACCCTACTACCAAACATGCAAAATACTTTCACCAATACTCATTACTATTACCAAGTATTTATACCCATTCCGATTCTGATTCTCATGTGCGAACCAAACACACCCTTAGTCTTCCATGGTGATATCTATCAACGATCAAATATAATCATTTTTTTAAGAATGAAATAATATGAATTGTTAAAGTGGTAAAAATAGTATATGAAAAATGTAATAATATTGGCAATGTTATATGACTAAATATAGTCAACTTAGAAGACAGGTGCTAACAACACATTTGATTCACAAAATAAAATTGAAGGGAATAAGAATGTTATTTCACAAGGAATAGAGTAGGAATTGTAACGATATTCATAAAATATAAAAATATAAATATGAATAATGATTAATTGCCAATAAGGAATCTTCTGATCCACGGTAAAACCTACAACTAATATATATACTGCACACACACATATATTAATGCTTAATTTGTAAAAAATAAAGTTTAGAGGAATACCTTTAGCTTGATGAAGAATTCTAATCTGATGCAATGGCGGAAGTGATGCAAGGACAGAGAGAAAGAGAGAAAGATAAGCGTAAAAATTTAGATTTAATAGAGGGTAAAAAATGAAATATAATAAAAAAAATTTATTCCTAAGAACTCAAGAATAAATTAATACCTAAGGGGCCAGGAATCTCTATTATCTTTGCAAGGAAAGGTGTCATTCGAATGAACATTATTCCTGGGAATAGAAGTGTTTACCAAACAAAGAAATAAACCTATTAATAGGAATGATATGCTATTACTGACCTATTCGCAAACCAAACAATCCATAAATGCAGTACAGTTACAAAAATTATAAGACTTAAAGTGAACTTTCACTTCTTTTTTTTTTTGAGTACTACAATCTAATCTATACATAGTATAGGCTCAAACAACATGATAATGCCAACATCCTTGATTGGGATGGGACTTGAACTTGAGACCTTCCATTTGGAATGGTAAGGTGATGCTATCAGACCACAAGGTACTTGGCAAAGTGAACTTTCACTTTAGTTAACATTTAATCATTGTACACACGATTATTTATTAAATTTAAAATATTTATAAGAATTAGTAAACCGATGACAATATGTACTTGTATATGAATGTGTGATGTCCCTTCCTTCTTCCTTAGAGCATCCTTAGTAGTGGAGTTATTTCGTGATTTTTGATGAATTTTTATAAGTGTGATTAGGAAAGAGAAAATGAGATGGGAGTAAAAAAAAATAAAACAAATATGATTTAAAAAAAAAAACAGAAAGTCAGGCACGCCTAACGCTCCTGCTTTGGCAACCACGTGACAAGCTGGCATGGAGAATCAATTTAGCTGGGGCCCACATTTCTGCAATAACACATTCATTTGCAGGAGATTTATTTTCCCTCTCTCTTCTCCCCTCTCTCCTCCATGGTGTCAACTTTTTCCTCAATATCCGTGAATAAACTATTGATGTAGTTGCTCTTAGAGATATTTGTACACCTGTAAAAATTTATTAGTTTGTCTAATTATTACAAACAATAGCTCCAAACAGTGAAGTAGTAATAGTCAATTTGGTGGTTACAAAATGCTATAAATCCTAATATCCTATAATATTAAATAATGTATGTTTATCTATAAATTGAGAGCTTTAGCCAAGAACTTTGTCTGCAAATCCCAATGAAGGGTAGGTTGAGGACGAATTCATGTTGTGGACTTGGTTCTTGAGGATAATAACCAAATCAAAGCTCATGGAGAAAATCTTTTTTTGAGGATCGATTCTTATGAAGACATGAATAATGAACCCTATTGAGGAGGTTCATTGAGAAATCTTCTAAGAACACGTGCAAATTACCCTACCTATACAGATCGACGACACATGCCAAGGATTGTTGAAGACTTAGAATGGGGGATAACTTAGAACCTCTTGCCAACCACACTTGGGTGGGTTTCATTCATGAGTTTAGCTATCAGGAATTGAAATTAAAGTCCTTGTCATTGTTTGGGACCCCATTAATTACTAATTAACAGTTGTTATACGGTGGACCATGGTCCACAATATCAAAAAACGACGTCGTTTCAGTAAGTAGGAAAAACGGCTGCTGTAAGTCGTAATGGATATTTGTAACTAATACTACAGTTCATCTTAAAAGATACTGCCTCACATTTGTTTTTATATTATCGAATGAAACTGTAGTTATATCGAAATGTAACTGTAGTTGTGTTGATATGTAATTGCAATGTATATAAACTGATATTAAATAACAGTTTCACATTTTTTTTTATGTATATTGTCCAATGAAACTGTAGTTATATTGAAAAGATATTGTAGTTGTGTTGAAAGGAAACTGCAGTGTATTATAAAAGAAACTGTACTGTAGTTGTGTTGAAAGGAGACATATTTGAGTGTATAATATATCGAATGAAACTGCAGTTATATCGAAAAAGAACTGCAGTTGTGTTGAAAGGGAACTGCAGTTGCGCGGGACGGAGTCGTTTCAACTATTTGTTTTCATTAATCAAAACGACGTCGTTTTGATGCATGGTCGTCCATAGTAAAATTTGCGATGAATTAGCTAGAAAACACATTCCTTAATAAAATAAAGGTTTCATTTCATTATTCCCCCCGGTAATTTGATTTTTATGTTTGGATTAATGCTTTTATTTTTTTTTATTTTTTTTATTCATATATATTGGTATTTATATTAGAATAAATTGTCTTAATTTTTGTTCTTAGCTTGTATTTTTCAACCATTTATTCCCATTATATGATCATACATAACCAAACAACATCATTCTAATTCTACCCTATTACCAAACATGCGAAATACTTTCACCAAAACTCATTACCATCACCAAGTATTTGATTCCTATTCCGATTCTGATTCCCATGTGTGAACCAAACACGCCCTTAAGTCTTGAATGATCATATCTCACAACCATAAAATACAATATTTTTTTTAAAAGAAAAATAATATAAATTAATTACTAAAGTGATAAAAAAATATGTACTATATGAAAAATGTGACGATATCTACAAAGTTATAATATTTAATACGATCAAAGTGAAGGAAAATACTATTACAATAATCATAATATTAAAAATGAAATTTTTTATTAGTTAATGTTTGCTTTCAGATATATATTTTTTTAGTACTATTGACTATATTACAAGGTAGTGTATACTTTGTCTGATATATTTGTTGCAGCCCGAAGAGTTAATACTCCACCGCCAGAGTTCTGTCCTGTGACATTTTCTCAAAGAGAGCCATAAATATGACATCTGAGCACAAGGTGTTTGGCCAAACACGATTATTTATTTAAGAAAAAAAAATGAACAAATAGTAAAAATCATCAAAGTGATACTATGTATCTATGCCTGTAAGCATATGCAAGTTGATAATTAATTTCTTAATGCAACATAGAGTATGAATAGAGGCCAGGGAGAAATTCCACCTTATTCTCTAGAGGGAGGTTCGCACTACGAAGCCTTTGGTTTTCTGAAAAGCTAAAGTGATGACTTTATTTATTTATTTATTTATTTATTTTCAAGTTAAGAATTGAAGCTTGTGTGCCACTCACAAACATTAATTTTTTTTCGGTTCCTATTTCATGCACTATTTGCAACAATTAATTAATAAAACACTAAATGCCACTAAATATATTTAAAATATAAAACTGTTGAAATTACAAATTTCTGCTCACTATGCATGATTGTCGAAATTTTTTTTTTCTGCAACCATCACTAATTTTTAATTTTTAAAACTTTCTGATCACCGGAAAAGTGAGTATTTTCAATAATGGAAATTAGTATTACTTCTCGTTAGCTAGGTATACATAATTTAATTACAATATTAATTGATGAATAAATACATGATAATTACAAAGTAATAATTTAAAAGTATAAATATAATATTTTTAAAGTTGATTTCTATCATTTGAGCATCATGTGCTTTAATTAAAATCTACACGTTGTAGGATAGTAGACATAGGAGTGTATTTTATTATATGTTTTACAATAATTTACAATATGTTAACTAAAATTTTAATTTAGAAAGGGTCTACGGATCCCAAAATTAAAGACAACTGCACTTTTGCCTCTAGTATGGTGAACTGTACGTCCATATATATGATCATAGGTTATTAATTACTATTTGGTCCATAGTTGACAATGCATATATTTCCCCAAATATGATTAGGCCAACCCTAAACCGTAATATTACTCGTACTTTGATAATAAAAGTTTAACTTGATATCATCATCAATTAATTTTTTTTTTCAAAATAAGAGGCGGAGAATACCGAAAGAAATCAAGAAAATTTATGACAAATTAGTAATCCTTTGCGTTCTGGGAACTTCAAGTGTCACCCTAAAGAGCATGTACAAGTCTCAATGAGGAGTGACGCAGTACAATCATCCCCTATCACAAGTTCACTTTCTCCTTAGTTAATTATGAAATTAAAGCATTTTATCATTTGAAATTTAAACAATCATGTATATCATGTGCACTAGATCAGATGATTTTAATCACCAAGAATCTCAATGAGGGGTGACAAAAGACAATCATCCCTTATTGCACTTCATGCCTCTTTAGTTAATTATGAAAGTAAATTATTCTATCATTTAAAATTTAAGTAATCACGTATATCATGTGCACTAGACGACGATTTTAGTCACCAAGAATCTCAGTGAGGGGTGACAGAGGACAATCATCCCCTATCGCAGTTCACTGCCTCTTTAGTTAATTATGAAATTAAATTATTTTATCATTTAAAATTTAAGATACCGCATATATCATGCATCTTAGACAAGTTTAGTCACAAAGAAATGAAAGAATAACTAAAATTATTTCATGGCATTGAATAATCACTTTCAACAAAAGTTGAGGGGTGAACATTTTTTCCATGGGAGAACCGGAGAACGAACCCCTTTTAGTCTCTCAATTATACTATAATAATCAACTCGATCAGTCCTTTTAATTATACATGTGACCCCATTTAGTCCCTAATTTGTTTGTATGGTGATCATTTTAATCCCTCACATCAAATAGTTGTTCAAATTAACGGTGATGGAGTATAAATATGTAAATTCATCCGTTTCTCCCAAAGCACGCATCAAATAAGTAAAAAAAAATATATATTTTTTAAGTCAAAAACATCATGGATTACCTTTGTTTTCTCTCTATATTGTTTTAAATACTCCTTAGCGAATAAAAATAATTATAAAGCTTAATGTTTTCAAAATGATTAATAAACGTTAAGAAAAGACTACTAATAAAGTGAAAAAATGTAATACTCTCAAGTCAATCAAATTTTGATTCCCATGCAGTCAAAGCGAGCTGGCCCCATTAGGCCAGTCCCACCATTGTCTTAATTTTTTGTGAGCTTTTGCGGAGACCGGTGTCACTAGCCCGCACCACGCAAGTTGACAGGCCACGCGGGCCGACGTGGGCTTTTTAAAAAGAAAAAATTTATGTGTACTATGTACACATGAATTATTCAAGTGTACACAATACACATTGTTTTTTAAAAAAAGAAAAAAAAATTAGGGCATGGCCCGCGACTTTTTTTTTTTTTTTTTTTTTAATCCTAACCCGTCCCACCGCGGATTGGGTGCGGGCTAACCTGCGGGCTTCTACCCACTTTGATAGTACTATCCATGAACCAAATATGTACATACATCTTAGTTAGTACACATTTGCATGGGCGTGCATGCATTCGGTTAATTGATTGGTTAATTGAACAAAATTAATTGAAATTTCTAAACATTTAACTGTTAACCAAACTGAAATTTCTATTACCGATTTAATTGAATCGAAATATTTTGTCGGTTAATGTGGGTTGAACCTATTAACCAAAATTTTTAATTAAATTTTGAAATCCTTAAAATTATAAAATAAAAATTAACATTACCTATTAAATCAATATAAAAAATATTATTGTCTAATAATTAGGACAAAATAAAAAATAAATAAATAAATAAAAAAGTGTGTGTGTGTGTGTGTATACTAGTATTTTGTACGCTCGATGTGCGAAAATTCATGCCCAATATTAAAACATAAATAAATACAAATAATTAAAATTTATAATTCGAATTATATATACACAAATAATATATGTATTTTATACACACATATATGATTTACCATTAATAGAAATTTAATTAAAATATAATCAACCATTAAATTAATTATATAATGATTTTAATAAAATGATAATTAAAGAATAGGAAAAAGATATGATATATATATATATATATATATATATATATATATATATATATATATATATATATATATATATATATATATATGTATGTATGGTAATAATGATGGAGTTAAAAGTAACGGTGTTGTAACGGTGTAAGGGTAATTTTGTATAACAAGAATGTAGTAGGGACAATTTTGTCTAATAACATTGAAGTGTAAAACATTTAAAGCAAAATGTATACATTTATTAGCATACAAAAAGAAGGACATAAATCAAGGATATAACCTTGATTGAGACTTATTATGTTTTTAGATATTGGTAGTTTTATCGGGACTAGATCTATCACAAATCGAGTATAAAAGTTCAGAACGGGAGTAAGAAAATAGTAACATTATTGATTGGGATGCTAGATTAAAAATGATATATTCAAAGTCCAAGATACTCGACCAAAATGGCGGCCAACCTGCATGCACGCCAGTCATTATACGGTGGACCATGGTCCCAAAAAGCTGTCGTTTCATTAAGTAAAGAAATGGTTGCCGTCAAGTCTTAACGAAGTTCTGTAAATGAAACTGCAGTTCATCTCAAAAAATAATGCCTCATATTTGTTTTTATATTATCAAATGAAATTGTAGTTATATCAAAATAAAATTGTAGTTGTGGTGTAAAGAAACTGCAGTGTATATAAAATGAAACTGAATAATAGTTTCACATATTTGAGTGTATATCGTCTAATGAAAATGTAGTTATATTGAAATGATAATGTAGTTGTGTTGAAAGGAAACTGCAATGTATTATTATACAAGAAACTGTAGTTGTGTTGAAAGGAAACTAAGGGGGGTGTATTCAATCACGACTTTCATGAACTTTTAAATACTTTTATCAACTTTAAAAGTTTGGTGGTATTCAATTTAGACTTTTATAAACTCTTTACAAGTCTACCTGTATTCAATTCAAACTTTTCAAAACTCTTTAAAAGTATACAGGTATTCGATTCAGACTTTTATAGAGTTATTAAAAGTCTACTGGTATTCAAAAAGTTACTGACTTTCACAAACTCTGTCAGAATAGGATTTCTATCGACTTTCTCTTCATTAATATAAATAGATGAAATCCAACCCTCCAACCCCAAACTTTTCAATATTCTCTACAAACTTTTTTTCCTATATTTAAACAAGGCAAATTTTTCATCAATTTTACGGTACGTTTCAAATCTTTGATAATTTTCTTTTTATGTTCAAACAAATTTTTTATTGCCATCACAACAAAATAATTGCTGCGATCGCAGCAAGAATCTGCTGCGAATCGCAGCAGATTTATGAACAGCAGCAGCAAGATTGTTGTAGTGCAACAAAAATATTTGCTGCAACCAGCAGCAACTTGCTTGCTGCTGGTTGCAGCAAATTTTTTAATTTATAATTTTAAAATTTTATTTAATTAATATGTTTATAATTTTATATAATTGTATGTTTATTAATTATATTACTCAGCATTAGTTGTTTCATTAGTTCAAGAAATATTTTTATTGGTTATATTTATAAAAATTGATTATATTTTATTAATGAATAATATACTCTATTTTTGTGACATCAATATATATATATTTTTTAATTTCTACAATGCACTAATTTATAGATAATATATTAATAGAAGTTATGGAATGTTTGTGAGGGTGTATTCAATTTAGAGTTTTAATGACTTCTGTAAACTTTTTAATATGAAAAAGTTTTTAAAACTCTATAAATGTTTGTTCTATGGATATTTATAAACTCTTACAAAGTTTATAAAAGTTTAAAAGATTCTAGGAAAGTTTACAAAAACTCTACAAAAGTCAATTAAAATCCATCACTTTAAAAGTATTTAAAAGTTCATGAAAGTCGTGATTGAATACACCCCCCTAAATAACAATTTTACATATTTGAGTGTATAATGTCGGAAACTGTAGTTATATCGAAAAGGAACTATAGTTGTGTTGAAAGGAAACTAAATAACAATTTCACAAACTAAATAACAATTTCACACATTTGAGTGTATAATGTTGACTGAAACTGTAGTTATATCAAAAATGAACTGTAGTTGTGTTGAAAGGAAACTAAATAACAATTTTATACATTTGAGTGTATAATGTCAACTGAAACTATAGTTATATCGAAAATGAACTGTAGTTGTGTTGAAAGGGAATTACAGTGGGTATAAAATTAAACTGAATATGTTATACACACAGAGTTAACGGCGCGGAACGGTGCCATTTTAGTTGTTTCTTTTCATTAATCAAAACTATTTTGTTGGTCACAATTCATTGTGGATCGTGGTCCACAGTAAAATTTGCGTATGCATGCACACACACCAAAAAAAAAAAAAAAAAGAAGCTATGTTGTCATATACTTTCATGTGCATATTATTATATTTGGATGAAACTCAATTTCTAAATTTGAAAGAAATAAGCAAATAACAATCACGGAATATAAATTTTGTTTATTTTATGTAGTCATTGTTTGCTTTTCTATAAACGGCCACTTGTTGGCTCACTGTACATGGCCTTTAGTGGAGCCAGCCCAACATCCAAAGCAGTGGTTACCATGATTCACACAGAGTTATGTGCATCATAGTTGTTAAATGAAATTGTAGTTTAATTAAAATGATATTTTAGTACTGTTAATCTGTTATAATGACCCATATATATACACCAACCTACATTTGGCTTTACATTTGGGGTGTGTTTGGTTGGGGGTTTAGGCATAAGGTATGGGTATCAAAGTGATTGCTAGTGTTTGGTTGATAGGTTTTGTGAATGCTACTATGGGTTTGGAATACCCCATTAATAGCAAAACTCATACCCTTATTAAATAAGGGTTTCATCTCCCTTCATCACCCAACTACCAAACATGCTAAATACTTTCACCAAAACCCATTACCCTTACCAAGTATTTGATACCCATTCCGATTCCGATTCCCATGTGCGAACCAAACGCACCACCCTTGGCTTTTGTTAGAATGCTATGCATGCTACTCAACAGTTGCCTCCACTAAGGCTCAAACCCACTCCATCATCCATGTGAGAGTATTAACTTGGGGCACCGGGTGCCACTAGACCACAAGGTCTTTAGCACAATAAAGGAAATTTAGTATTACTTCTAGCTAGCTAGGTATACATAATTTAATTACTATATTAATTGATGAATAAATATATGATAATTACAAAGTAATAATTTAAAAAGTATAAATATAATATTTTTAGAGTTTGATTTCTCTGCTCCCAAACTTTTATAGAGTTGATTTCTATCAATATTTGAGCAGGCATGTACGTGCATTAATTAAAATCTACAAGTTGTAGGATAGTAGACATAGAAGTATATTTTATTATATGTTTTACAATAATTTACAATATGTTAATTATAATTTTAATTTATAAAGGGTATACGGATCCCTAACTTAAAGACAACTGCCCTTGTGCCTCTAGTATGGTGTACTATATATGCGTCCATATATATTATCATAGGTTTTTAATTACTATTTGGTCCATAGTTGACAATGTATATACTTCCCCAAATATGATTAGGCCAACCCTAAACCGTAATACTACTCGTACTTTCATATAAAAGTTTCACTTGATCAATTAATTTTTTTTTTCAAAATAAAGGGCGGAGAATCCCGAAAGAAATTAAGGAGATTTATAACTCATCAATAATAATCCTTTGCGTCCTGAGAACTCCAAGCGTGTCGCCCTGAAGAATATGTAGAAGACTCAATGAGGAGTGACAGAGCACAATCGTTTCGTATCACAAGTTCATTGCCTCCTTAATTAATTATGAAATTAAATCATTTTATCATTTGAAATTTAAGCAATCATGTATGTCATGTGCACTAGACGATTTTAGTCACCAAGAATCTCAATGAGGGGTGACAAAGGACAATCATCCCCTATTGCAATTCATGCATCTTTAGTTAATTATGAATTTAGATCATTTTAAAATTTAAAATTTAAGCAATCACGTATATCATGTCCATTGAACGATTTTAGTCACCACAAATCTCAATGAGGGGTGGCCGAGTACAATCATCCCCTATCGCAGTTCACTGTCTCTTTAGTTAATTATGAAATTCAATCATTTTATCATTTAAAATTTAAGCAACCACATGATGTATTAGGCAATTTTAGTCACAAAGAATGACTAAATTATTTTATGGCACTAAATAATCACTTTCAACAAAAGTTGAGAGTTGAACATTTTTTCAAGGGAGAACGACCATTTTAGTCTCTCAATTATACTAGAATAATCAACTCACTCCTTTTTTTAATTATACATGTGACCCCATTTAATCCCTAAATTATTTGTATGGTGGTCATTTTAGTCTCTCACATTAAATAATTGTTTTAATTAACGGAAGCACACATTAAATAAGTTAACTTTGTTTGTTTTCTAAATAAATTAAATAAGTTAACTTTGTAATAGGGTCAGTTGTATTCAAAAAAAAAAAAAAAAGAAGTTAACTTTGTTTGTTTTCTAAATAAATTCATTTTTTTTTAGTGTCATTGTCTCTATTACATTGTAGTATCTTCACTGAGGCTCGATCTCATTACCTCAAATATGGGAGAATCACTACATGTCATCTGAGCACAAAGTGCTTGATTAAATAAATTCATTTAAATACTCTTTAACGAATAAAAATAATTCTATAATTAAATGTTTTCAAAATGATTAATGGAAGCTAAAAAAAAATACTAGTAACAAAGTGGGAAATATCAATAATTTTAACTTTTAAGTCAAAAATCAGTAACAAAGTGTGTGTTTGACTTAAAAGTATTGATTTTTTTTTTCACTTTGTTACTAGTATTTTCATAGCTTTCATTAATCATTTTGAAAACATTTAGCTATATGATTATTTTACTCATTAAGGAGTATTTAAATGAATTTACAAAGAAAACTAAGTTACTGATTGTGCTTTTGACTTAAAATATATTTTTTACTTATTTAACGTGTGCTTTGAGAGGAAATTGATGAATTTACATATTTATACTCCCATCACCGTTAATTTGAACAAATATTTGATGTAAGGGACTAAAATGACCATCATGCAAACAATTTATGGACTAAATCGAGTCACATGTGTAATTAATGAACTGAGTTGACTATTCTAGTATAATTGAGGGACTAACATAATCATTTTCCCCTCTTTCTATTTTGGGAATTATTGAGACTCAAGATTTGAACTAGAACTTAGAAATATGGTTGAATCTAGCAAAATATTTTGAATTATGATATACTTATTTAGAAATTCGGTTTTAATATATGAGTGTTACAAATTTATCAACATCTCATCGGAAAACAAGATTAATTAGAAAATATATACTCCGTATATATTTGGTCATTCAGACACTTCGGATTATTAGTTATTTTGGTTATTTACTGTTAAAAATTATAAAATATACTCTCAACTTTATAAAATTGTGAAAGTTTTAGTCTTTCAACGAACCAAAAGATAAGGAATGCTAAGGTTCTTATACTTTCATGGCCTCTTGGGCATATTATTATACCTAGATGAAATTTCTAAATTTGAAAGAAATAACCCTCACGGAATTTTGTTTAGTTTATGTAGTCATTGCTATATTGTGTTGTTAGCTTTTCTATAAACCGGCACTCGTTGGCCCACTGTACTTGGGCCTTAGTGATTGTCAGTCCAAGATCCAAAGCAGTTATTACATAGTGGACCATGGTTCACACATCGCTATCTGAATTATGATCTTCAAATGAAATTGTGGTAGAATTAAACTGATACTTTAGTGTTGTTATAATGAAATTAGTTTGTATGAAAAATGAAATTAAAAAACATAGATTATTCAATAATGTATTAATGTATATTCAAATGAAACTGTAGTGTAATTAGAATGATACGCTAGTGTTGCTATAATTAAACTGATGTGTGTGAAAAATAAAACTATATTTAAAGTCCATACAATAACATATATTGTCAAATGAACTTGTGATTTAATTAAAATAATATTTCAACTTTACTATAATTAAATTAATGTGTGGAAAGTGAAATTAAAAAACAGAGCTCATGTAATAATGTATATTGTCAAATGAAATTGTAGTAAAATTAATATGATACTTTGGTATTGCTATAATGAAATTAGTGTGTGTTCAAAATGAAACTAAAAAACACAACAATATTCTCTAAATAAAATTTAAGTGTAATTAGAATAGTACTTACTTCGTGGTCCACGTTGCTTCATGAACCATGGTCCACAGTAAAATTTGCCAATCCAAAGGAATTGTTATACGGTGGACCATGGTCCAAAAACGGTGTTGTTTCTTTAAGTAAAGAAATGGTGGTCGTTATATTTAACAAATCCCGTATTTTTTGTGCGTTTAGAGCAAAATGAAACTACAGTGTATCTAAAATGGAACTGAATAACCTGTCCCAAATATTATATTAAATATATCAAATGAAGCGGTAATTGAATTGAAATGATATTTTAGTTGTGCTGAAATGAAACTGCAATATGTATAAAAAGAAACTGAATAACATATCTCACATATTGAGTGTATATATATATTGCCAAATGAAATTGTAGTTATATCAAAATGATACTTTAATTGTGTTGTAATAAAACTACAATGTATATAAAATGAAATTGAATAATAGTTTCACATATTTGAGTGTATATTGCCTAATGAAACCATAGTTGAATTAGAATTATAATTTAGTGTAGAATTGGAATTATAATTTAATGGTGTTGTAATAAGATTACAGTGTGTATAAAATGAAATTCAATAACATGTCTCGTTGTAATAAGACTATTGAAATGAAATTACAATGTATATTTAAAATGAAATCGAATATGTTATACAAACATAATTATTCATACGGAACGGGTGCCGTTTGTTTTCATTAAAAAAATGACACCGTTTTAGACCATGGTCCACAATGTGAACCATGGTCTATCCAATGTTATATGAACCGCAATAAAAAAGTATATTTTAAATATACTAAAAGTATATTATTCGTGTACTGAATGCATATTATACAAAATAATGTACTTTCACTACTCAAATAATGTACTTTTTTCTGAATACAATGTGCATTTTGAATATACTAAAATAACAATATTTATATACTGAATGTACATTATTTGATAATATGGTCCACATAGTTATGTGAAACATGGTCCACACAGTAATAGTTGCATCCAAAGGTATTGGGCTTTGAAGCTTCATAAATATGGGCTGGACTTCTAAAAATATTATGTAACCCAGCCCAACTCCCACATCAAGATTTTACCTGATTTCTATTCTGACTGGCTTCCATCTTCGTCTCGTCTTCCTCGAGTCAAACAGCAAAGATTCACATTTAATTCACTCACACTCCACCGCCCAGCCACCGCAGCGACCGCCGTTCTCCGCCGCCCCTTCAAACGCCAATTGCTATCTTAGTCACAGAGTCCCGCCTTTAATGGACTCACAAAAGCTACCCAATTCCCAACCCATGCGAGTCCTCATTCGACCCCCAATCCCACCCCCAGCTCATACCTCCACTCCCCCTAGCCCCACCCCGCTCCCACCCCCTCCTCCCCACCCGCCTCCGCCCAACGGCGTCGTAGTTGTCGGCTTCATCGGGAAACGTCATGCTGACGTCACCAGCTTAATCAACACAGTTATCGACTCGAATGTCTTCGGCTCGGGCGGGTTGGACAGGCCGTTTCGCATCGAGAATTTGGAGTTTGGTGATGAAATCAAGAGTTGGTTTAGGTTTAGGGATATCAGCTATTACCATGATGAGGAAAAGGGGATTTTGTATTTGCAGTACTCGTCGATCGACTGCCCCGCGCTGGAGGGGAATATGGAGTCTCGAATGGGTTTTGATTCCGTATTGGAGGACTATGAGTTCGGGGATCTTCAAGCTATGCTTTTTATCTTCTCTGTCAGTTTTTCTCCATCACATTTACACTTTCTTTTTAGCTTATCCTTTGCTAATTTAAACGTTTATCATGTTTTGATTCACATTGCACACCTTTCTTTTTAGTTATGTTGTTTCATTTGAATTTAATTTAAAGAAGTATACAAATCAGAAAGGATTAAATGTATGAACCTTCTGTCTTTTAGGACATATTTTATTCACGCAGATTTTGGGTTTCTTTGCTTATCAATCTCGTCTTAGGCCCAAAAATTTTATGACTTCAGATGTGAAACCTGTATGGTCTTGCCTCTGGAGTCTAAGTCTTAGGCTTTGGATTAGAGATGTTACTTCATTTATTGCATCCTTTTTTTCCTTGGTGAGTGATTCAATTATTATTAGTTATGCAGGTTTGCCATGTAGTAATTTTTATTCAAGAAGGATCACATTTTGACACCCCGACACTGAAGAAATTTCGCATTCTGCAAGCTGCCAAAAATGCAATGAGTCCATTTGTGAAATCGCAAACTGTACCCCCATCAGCATCTGGCTCACGATTCTCATCTCCGTCACGGACTTCTATATCAGAATCATTGCCTAACAATAATTCTCCTGTCAATAGCCGAGGCATTTTAAGTCGTAATACTTCGGCAATTACATTGATGCCAGGGTTAGGTTCATATGCCTCTTTATTACCCGGACAATGTACTCCAGTAACTCTTTTTGTTTACCTAGATGATTTCTTAGATAGTATTCCTGGTTCTAGTGTTGAGAAGCCACCAGAGATTTCCTCACTTAACCAATCATCAAGTTTGAGTAGTTTGCTCAGGCCAAACTTGCCTACAAAGGGACCTGGTTCAGTAGTTGTGCTTGCACGCCCTGTAAATGAAACTGAAGGTGGATTTAGAAAGAAATTGCAATCATCCCTTGAGGCACAGATCCGCTTTTCAATTAAAAAATGCCGAACACTTTCAGGGTCTGAAAATAGTCATAGGGCTAGAAGTGGTGCTATGTCAAATTCAGCTCCTTTGTTTTCCCTTGATGCTTCGAAGGCTGTTGTGCTTGTAGACATATCTTCAATTCAGAAAGGTGAGTCGCTTGAATTTGCTACCAGCGTTGTGGAAGATATTATATCTGGGAAGGCATCTTCAGATGCTCTTTTGCTTGAATGTCACAGCCAGAGTGGAAACAGAGAAGACATACTTTCTGTTAAGGAGTTCATCTGCAGGCAGTTGGACATATTAAGAGGAAGAGGGGGCATGGTTTCCAATAGCAATAGTGGTTCAGCTACTGGCGTTGGCATGGTTGCTATAGCTGCAGCAGCTGCTGCTGCCTCTGCCTCGGCTGCTTCTGGAAGGACATTCACTACTCCTGAACTTCCAAGTCTGGATATCTGGTCCTCTTCTAGTCAACTTATTTTACATGCAATCCTCTCTGCCCAGCATGGATATATAGATAAAACTGAAATCAGTAAGAGGAAACCCCGTCGGCAGAATTCTGTTTCACCACCCATTGAACGCAGTGCATCAAAAGTTAGCGATCCTCTTGAAACTGCAGTTTCTTATTTATCAAGTGGTAGAGGACTGAATGGTAGATTTTCCACTTTATGGTGCCAAAAGGCCCTTCCTGTAGCTAAGGAGGTTTATTTGAATGACTTGCCTCCATGCTACCCAACTTCTCAACATAATGACCATTTGGAGAGAGCTCTGTCTGCTTTTAACTCAATGGTCAAGGGACCTGCTGTGCAGTTGTATATGAAAAAGTTAGAAGATGAATGCACAGCCATCTGGAGTTCTGGCAGGCAACTATGTGATGCAATCAGTCTCACAGGAAAACCATGCATGCATAGGAGACATGAAGATGAAACTGGCACTCTGCATTCCAGTGGATTTGTCTTCCTTCATGCTTGTGCCTGTGGTCGATCGAGACGGCTGCGATCAGACCCTTTTGATTTTGAATCAGCTAATGTTACATTCAATGGTTCTATGGATTGTGATAAGCTACTCCCCATGCTCCAGCCTCCTCGTGGAAGTGCTATTGGACCTGTTCAGCCCTCTTCATGGAGTTTAGTTCGAGTTGGGAATGCCAGGTACTATCAGCCATCTAAAGGTTTAATCCAGAGTGGCTTTAGTGCTACAGAGAAGTTCCTTTCAAAGTGGTCCATCTTGCTTGAGAAACCGAAAGTGTTAAATGCTCCACTGCCAAGCAATTTTCAGCAATCCTCTTCCAATCTGTTTCATAGTGAATCCAAGGATGATACTAATCCAGACACAATGGTAGATCAGGTTGGTGCTATAAGGTTGCATGATAAAGAAATGCGAAGTGAAGTGAAGATGCAAAGAAAATCCTCTTTAGGAGATATTAGAGGTGAAGATAAGACTAACAGTTTCAGTAAAAAACTATCTAACTTTACTATGAGGAAACCTTTCTCTGAGGTGGTTGCTGGATCAGCAAATCCAGATTCAGCATTTCCTCCTCTCCAATCAAAAGCACAACCCCAGCCATCTATAGCGAAGGGTATGAAACAGCAAAGCGATAAAGATGGAGCTAGAGAGAAGGTCAGTGAAATCACTGATGCTGAAGAATCTGAAAAAGTTGGGGCCATTCCTGCTGTGGATGAAGCTGTGAATGGCAATGTTACTCTTTCTAATGGCTTCAGTAAAGTCAATCGGTTTTCCGAGATAGATAGTGATATATTTCCTATGCATATCAACAGCGGTGCAAAAACCAAAACAGTTACCTCTTTGAAACATGTAACCATCTACATTGGATTTGAGCATGAATGTCCTCATGGGCACCGATTTATATTATCCTCAGACCATCTCAAAGAACTTGGCTCCCCTTATTTGGTCACTGAAGATTCCACTACAGCTTTGGAGCGTGAAGATCATAAATTGGCAGAACATCCCAAAGCGGGTAAGAATGGAGGTCATGGTAAAGGCCGCCGTCAATCAAATGGAATCATTTCTGCTGCATCTAGTAGAGTTAGAAACTTGGAGAAGTCAAAGGAGAGAACAGATAATGGCTATGCATATGTAGATGGATCAATGCAACCTTCCAAGCCCCCTAAAGAACAACCCAGTATGATGATAGATGCTGCTTCTCGTAAAGATCTTGAACCTAGACTTCAATCTCATAGGCTTGCTGGCACTGGCTACACTTTCCCCTTGTTGAATAGAAATTTGCCACTATACATGAACTGCCCACACTGTATGAACTTGAAGAATAAGAAGGATGAGACAGATGCTAAATTTGCAGGCAGTGTTTCACAGCTTCAGAGGATTTTTGTGGTAGACATCATAATTCATAACCTTTACTTTTATTGTCAATTTTGTCAATGGTTCTAATCTAATATGAGCTGTCATAGAGTATTCCCTCTTTATCTGTTTTTTTTTCCCGGACTGATTATGCATATTGATTTAGTACTCTGTATGATTCTGCTAGGGTGAAATACTTTTTAACTCAATTATGCTAAAATATTCATACAAAGGAATCTGGCTGCAGAAAGTGATGCATTAAGAGGAATCTGATTGACCATAGAAACAGTTGCCTCTGAAATTCCTGTTGTCTGCTACTCTGCTTACCTATATTATGCCTTGTAATCTTACCTTTTCTGATTTCATTCAAAACTCTAGTTACAAAATTTTGGGGTTATGAGTGTTGATAATTAAATTTTGCATTTTACAATAAATTATGCATTTGGGGTTACCTTTTCTGATTTCAGTCATATTTTCGAGCCTCATGCATTCGTGTTTCCATTTTCTTTTTTCTTGCTTGTTTATATTTTGCGACTTTCAGCTGTTAACTACTTTTCCATGTATGATAACTAATTATTTTTCAGGCAGCTCTGTTAAGTATGCATTTTGATTTGCAGGTCACACCTCCATTTCCTGTTGTCTTAGCAGCATGCCCCATTATACAATTTGAGGTAACTCCTTCCAGGTTGTTAATACAAGTCTGTGGGCTTTGAATTGTAATCTCAAATGGAAAAGATTTTTCTCATCACTTATTGCAAGCAATAAAGTCACATTATCATTTAAATACTAAGCATCTTTGGTCATCAAAATCATGAGGGAGCAACACATAGATTAACAGGGAAAGTTGAAAAGGCTTAGGCAAGGTTATCTAGGCGGACTTTCTAGGCGAGATGCCGTCGACTGCCTAGTCGACTAGTCGACTAGGCGGCCGCCTAGGCGACGCCTAGGCGATGAGCAATATATATATATATATATATATATATATATATATATATATATATATTCCCATACAAAATAATTAGGATGTGAATAGGCAATTAGGCATGATGTGTGTTGGAAATAGGCAACCATATTTACTCTACTCTAGGAAGTTGTAGCACCCATATTTACTCCACTTTAGGGAGTTGTAGCAGCCCCATTTACTCTCCTCTAGGAAGTTGTAGCCTTGAGAAGAGTGAAATTGAAAGCTTTTGTATATTTCTATAATTCTATGTATTATCACTGCACACTGATTACACATATATATAATATATACATAGGAATTGAGACAAAAAGGTACTCTTTTCCTGGAAATACTACTCCTACTGTCCTCCTACTATCATCACTAAGCTACTACTGCAAACATCCTTATTTTGCTCCTACTTTGCTCCATAATGTTTCTACAAAGAGGAATGGGCTCTGCTCGGAACAGGAGGACGATGCCGGAGCTCGAACTGCTCCGCCATCGGAGCCACCACGCTCCTCCACGCGCCGCCGCCGCGCCGCCCCTCCGACTCCACGCGCCGGCGCGTGAGGAAGATTCCGGCGACTTCTCCGACTAGAAATTACACCGGTAGACTCGCCTTAGTGTGTAGGTTCTACCCATGTATGTTTTGTGGAGTTTTGGGGTTGTATTCTACACCTAGGCGAGGCGAGCACATTAGGCGTTCGGTCCCGACCGACCGGACGCCTAGGCGTCGCCTAGACGTCGCCTAGGCGACGCCTTGATAACACTGGGCTTAGGCCCTGTTTGGTAAATAATCAGCCTATCAGCCAATTTTGGCTTATTTGACCACTATTAATTGTTTGGTTAATAAGCTTTTTGTAACTCCAAAATGTTAAAATTCAAAAGGCTACTCAAAGCAGCCTTTTCAATTAGCTTTTTGAGAAAAGAAATTATACCAAACAGTTATCAGCTAACAGCTAATTTATCAAACAACTTTCTACAATCAGCTAATATTATCAACAAATCATACCTTCTAACCCAAACAGCCAACCCAATCAGCCAACAACCATTTACCAAATAGGGCCTTAGTCTTTGAATAGGGAGGGGATACAACTTTCCCCGACTAAAGACTGAGAAGTTGCTAATAATTGAAAACTCTCCATTTTGTCTCTTAACAAAATAGGCATACTGCTGTCTGTTTGTCCTATGAGCACCTAAACCTTTAATGAGCGGAACATCTATCAGTGAAGCAAGAGAACCACAAGGCATAAGGTCATCATAGAGTCTTGCGGTCTTGCCATTTTAGTTGATGTTCTGAATGCTTCTTTATTGCCTATTTGGCTATTTGTACCCTCTAATAACACACTAAATGGGTTCCTTATGCAGTCGGGTTCCTTTTCCATTCCAATATCTTTCTGGTTAACAATGAGGTAGATTTCGTAATTAATTCAAAGATGGAGAAAAATTGTAGGGAACTAGGTACTTGTACAATGAATAGAAATATCTGTTTGAAAGAACATTTTTTCTTACTAATGCTTGAGAAAGATAGAATCTTGAGAAATAATGACATTCCTCTCCTCACTTCACAAGGTAATTTTCATCTTTCAATGCAGTTTATTAGTGGTGGTTATTGTTGAAAATCATCGAGTGATAGAAGAAACAAATTTATAACTCAAAAATGGAAGCCACATTTGCTTTTGCTATGCTTGTGTTTTCAGTTGGTACTCTTGTTGTCATTGGCTGAATAAAATCCTGTTGAATATTAGGAAACTCCTAGTCGGAGTGGGCTTAGTTTCCTATTCCTATCCTATTAGGCTTGGGCTTGATTTAGTCCCCATGTTCCTATAAATATAGGATCCTTATATAGATAGAAGTATAAAGTACACAGAGAGACAATTTATTGTAATCGTTCATTAATATATATATATATATATATATATTCTTTCTATTCTCTTTTTCTTTAGTTTCTCACATATTTTGCTTCTACCAAACTTGCGGGCGGTTGTTATTCTCCATCCCCTAGCCTTTCAATCCCTCAATTTCAACATGGTATCAGAGCCTAAAAAACCCTAAAACAAAATTCTTTTCTTCCACTGCCGCCGCAATCATCAGCCACCACCGCGACTATTCTTCCTTGTTCCAACGTATCTGGTGGTTTTTCTTCCAATCTTTCACCACTGGACCTCTCGGAACCTCATTGCAAGCCTACGCCTGTAGACCCATCCCTAGCTATCGCCGCACGCGCCCTCACATGCCGCCACCGTCGTTGGAAGTTTTCTACTTTTCTCGATTTTCCAGCCAAATCTATTCTTCTCCAGTGATTTTGTGATCTTACCTCCTACACCGTTAGATTCCTCCCCTCTTTGTGACCTTATTTGGAAAATTTCGTTGTCATCTTGCACAGACTCCGGCATCACGCACCGCCGCATCCTTCATGTGCCGGCGATGATGTATTTTTCCGGTGAAAATTTTCTAGATTGTTGTTTTGCCCCTCTTTGGACCTTTTATGGCGAAATTTGAAGGCTTTTTGGGTTTGTTGCCAAACTTCTTTCCCGTGTGTTTTGGCATAACGGTGTTTGTTTCTTTATCTCCGGTATGCCATATTTATCCTAAGGGTGTTCAATTTTAGCACTACTATATTTTATTCCTAAAGGCCTTTGATTATTTCCCATGTTTCAAGTAAGGGGGAGTGTGACTATCTGCAATCAATCGGTGTTCTATTTTACTTATTTTACTCTATTTTCCTGGTGTTCTACTTTACTCTTAATCTCTTATTCTCATCGATGCCAATCGGTGTGTTATCTTCATCACGTTGTTTTGGGTTTATCTTCATTATTATGGGCTCTATTGCATCCTTTGCCATTCTTTGCTCCCTTTCCCTCTACCACTCTTGATGAAGGCTTTTTTGGCATGTCCTAGAGTGTTTATGCTGTGTTATCTTGAGGCTGTTCATGTTCAACTCTATCCTTGGTGCGTTCATCTTCACTCCCAAGGATCGTGTTCTGCTCCGTCCTTGGTGTGTTCATTTCCAAGATCGTGTTTAGCTCCGTCCTTGGTGTGTTCATCTTTATTCCCAAGGATTGTGTTCAACTCCGTCCTTGACTCCTTGGTGTGTTCATCTTCATTCCCAAGGATCGTGTTCAGCTCCATTCTTGATGTGTTCGTCTTCATTCCCAAGGAAGGGTCAAGCATGACGCCATCTCTTTTGAAGGCATCCATCCTCTAGCTGCATTTAATCTTCATTTTAAATTTTGAGTGAGGTAGAGTGCTTGTTTTAATCCAAGCTGGGAACTTCTAGATGTTCCAGCTTGCGGGGGAGTTTTGAATATTAGGAAACTCCTAGTAGGAGTTGGCTTAGTTTCCTATTCCTATTAGGCTTGATTTAGTCCCCATATTCTTATAAATATAGGATCATTATATAGATAGAAGTATAGAGTACACAGAGAGACAATCTATTGTAATCTTTCATTATTTTATATATATATAAAATAATATATTGTTTCTCTTTTTCTTTGGTTTCTCACATATTTTGCTTCTGCCTAACTGGCGGGTGGTTGTTATTCTCCACCCGCCAGACCTTTCAATCCCTCAATTTCTACAAATCCTGTGGTTGGCCAGTGGACATATCATCCTGTTTCATTTTCTTTTTATTCGACGATTTCAACCTAACATGGCACAATTTTTAAAAACAGTGAATTTGGATTTTGTAGGAATTCAGGAAGTCTTATAGACCTTAGTTCCACTAAAAATGCTGTATCTATTTTTAAGTACTTTAATGGTTGTAAGGGACATCTTGAGTGTTTAACTGCTGCTAATATTTTACACTATATCTGATTTGTAATTTAGTATTTTCGTTGTTGTTGTTGTTGTTGTGGGATTTGTATGGACTGCTTCTTCTCCTTTGACTAAAAAGTCGTTTTATTCACTTACTAGGTATCATGCCTTCCCCCATCTGTTCCAGACCGTGAAACAAAATTGCAGTTCAGCCTTAGCTGTCCGGTGGTTTTGGCCCCAGACAGTTTCCTGTCACTTAGGCTCCCCTTTGTTTATGGTGTACAATTGGAGGATGGAAGTTTGCATCCTCTAAAGCCTTTTGAACACCAGCCTGAACTCACTGCCTGGATTACCAGTGGCACAACACTAAAGGTCGTCTCCAAGGAAAACAATTATGACGAATGATTCCTGACATAGTCAGTTAACGGACTCTAAATGTGGATGATGATAATCAACTGCAATTTCCAAATTACTGGATAAATCCTCTACTGCTGGTAAACATTTGACCATGTTCATACTTACTGTATGGTTTCTTAATGTTTTGAGATCAGGATTATGCTGCATAATAAAGCAAGCTGATATCGGTTTATTTACCTTTTCCTTGATTTTGCATTGTCTTGAGGCTCACAGACAACCAACGAGTTAGGTTATTGTTAGCTTACAACCTATTTTTGGCATTTTAATGCGTATAGAAATTTAATGTTGTTTCATTATGTTTGATCCTTTATACAAGACAGATTTAATGGATAAAACTTTGATGATTTTGAAACTGATGAGTTGCAGTGGATGGAATTAGCTTTTTCTACTCTAACCACTTGACCAGGTTGCTGCACACCTTCACCCCTTTTCATGAAAAATAAATAAATAAAAATTAACCATTATACTAAGTAGAGTGGTAAACATTTTTGTTTTCAGGTTCCATTATCCAGCTGGAATTTAAAAGAATCCACAACAGTTGATTTGCCACATTTTGGAAGGCTTTTTGAACTTCAGGTAGAGAGTCTCCCTCCTCTCTTTCTATATGCACAGGAAAACAGCTATGTGCACCTATTTATTCATCTCATATTTGCACCTTCCATAGTTCCAGATGCCCCCCTAACTCCCTAATCCCCAAATTTTCTCTTCTAAATGAAATTTACCTTGACATTTATAAAAATAAAAATAAAAATAAACTTTGGCAGGCACTCCCCCTATATTGAATAGGGAGATACAGTGGCTGGCCTCAAAGTTTACGGGGAATGGTAGGAAAAACAACAAAAAGTAGCTAATTCTAGGACAATTGACTTTATACTCCAGTAGTGTTCAGACTCTTTAAACCTCTGATTATACTGCCATGGAGTTGGATAAGCAGTCCTAGGGGTTGATGCATAACGCATTCCAACATTAATATGATATTATTAAGAATGCTGATTTGGTTGTGGAGCTAGTACCTAACTGAAGTAGTGAGAATATCTACTAAATGGACACTCACATAGGGAGCCTACATTTGTACAAATTGTGTGTCAACATACAAGCCTTCTACCAAATTACCCAATAGCCAAACTGGTTGTTTGAAGCACAAAATGGGTATTTCCTTGGTAATTCATAGAATCATAGAAAATAATGTCAGTGGTAGACAATCAAAGTAAAATGAAAACAAAACATGGGGGCGTGACTATTTGGCTAATGTAATTCCTGACTTATTGTTTGCTGTTTGGTTGGCAATTGGTGGGGGGAGCTTTGAGGGTCTCAAAGTAAACTCCATCGTGCAAGACAATTTGCATAAATTTGTAGTGCTGTGGGGCTAACTATCAGCTCACATCAGATCAAGATATTATAGTGTGCTCAAATTGATATGTTGCTGTTGTAACTATCAAGAAACATTATATAGTACTCCGTATATTAATGTCTGCATATATTCTCATTTGCAGCTAAGAGTCAAGCATAAATGTGGCACACCCCAAGTTGACATTGGATTGAGGCGAAGCAGGTCTTCGCTCCAAATATGCTGTTCTGTTCCAGCCGTAGGGGACTCTTGCTTGAGAAGAAAGATTGCCCCTACTGCTCATCTTCAATAGCCATGGATCCTCAAAGTGCTATCTACCAAAGAATCGCCAAGGTGCATCAAGACAAAAAGCAGCTACTTCTCGATATATCGGATCAAGCAGCTAAACTGCTATAACTTTTTGATTCTTTCTGCTGTGTTACACGTCTTTCTATCATGTTATGAGTTGGCCAGAAAAGTTCCGCCTGTGCATACTTTGATGGAGTTTGTAAATATGCAAATTGGTTTGGCTTAGGATACTGCTCTTTTTCCTTCCCTTATTTTGCCAGTGGAGTTCATCAAATATGCATTCTAAACTACAGTTATTATTTATTATTACATCTTTTTTTTTTCTTTTTCTTTTTGTCTTTAATTACATAATATATATTCTTTCAGTGATTAGTTGTGCTTAAAATGTGAAGTGTGCATTGAGGAATTTCTGGTTTGTTTTTTGAGAAAGCTACTACCTACTAGTGTGTATGATTATTAGTAGTTTTTATAAACAGAATGCAAAATTTTGCAATCCTAAAACTTTACTGCATTCATTGTTGGTGTTTTTTAGTATTATAGAATTGTGTTTTTTAGCATTTTAAATTGTTGGTGTTTTTTACAATCCTCTAACTGTGTCAATATCACTTCATCCTCTTGTGCGGGTGCTCGGGGCCTTGACCTTGAATCCCTGCCACCAATTGGGTTAACGTCGTCGCTACCTATTAAATGACCTAGGCAGTCGCCTGGAGATCCATAGGTGGTACCGATGTCTTGGGCTCATGCTTCCCTTCATCATGATTGTTGTTGAGTTGGTCACTCGAGCTCATCAGTTGGGCATCCATGCTAGTGTTGCCGTTGCGGTTCAAGCTATAGGAACCATGGGAGCCACTTGATCTAGATCACGCCATCTTCTTGTATGATGAAAAACATGAAGTGTGCACCATGCTTGAGATTTGATTTCAGGTTCTCAATGAAAGCACCAATGACGGTAAATATGTTACTAGAGTATATTTGGAAAGAATAACAAGGTAGAATTGTCTTGCTCAGTATGTCTGGGTATAAGTTTTAGAGTGTCCCCTCTACTATCACAAGGGCTTAACTTTTATATTACAGAAATAACAGTTACACAATAAGTATAATGGCTTCTCTTAATAAGTGTCATGCTTCTTAGTAATTGTGGCGGTATCCTCCATAAATCCATAACTGTACTCCTGCTCGTTGATGAGGCGGTGCCTTAATAAGTGCGTTGGGCTCTGAAATACCATTTCACATACTCTATGCTAAACTCTTGATCGTTACTATTTGACCGCTAACTGTCTTGATGGGTCAGGTTGTGTCCAGTACCATGCCTAATTATCCCGTCAGATAATAATTCATGGACAATCCAATCTAGATATAACTAATAGATTAAAATCACCATTTTCACATTATTCGTTTATTTTTATTTTTAAAATTTTCGGGAGGGAAAATCAAAATTTAAAGAATAATATTTTTTGTACACTTGCATTACTTGCCCACAAAATTGCTGGAATAAATCCAATTCCTCAGTGTGTGGGGAGTACGTGGTGGACCTATCGAGTGTGTGTATATATATTGGCAATATTGTTATAAAAAAGTTTTAAAATGAAAAAAAAAATTATCTCTAAACTAGCTATCATACTCTAACTAATATTATTTCATTTTTGCCTTTTTTATTTGGCACGTACGTTGATGAGAATTTTACATATAGTCCCAAAATGCATTTTAAAGAGTTGACTAGAAGTTTTCTCAACCGGTTAATTAGAAACACATAAAGTGTAGTCATTATATCTAGGGGTGTTCATTCGGTTAATAACCAAACTGAATTAACTGAATTTCTAAATGTTTTAACCATTAACCGAACCAAAATTTAAAATTTTTTATTAATCAAATCGATTAACCGAAATATTTTTGTCCAATTTTAAAAACTTTAAATTTGTAAATTTATAATTTTACACCACAAAATAGTCAATTCATTACATCTACACAAATGATAAATTTTGAAAAAAAAAATCTAATAGTGTTATTTATTAATTATAAAAAAAATTAAAACAAATATATACATATATAATTAAATTTTGAAAAAAAAAATCTAATAGTGTTATTTATTAATTATAAAAAAAATTAAAACAAATATATACATATATAATTCAATTAACTGATACTCTCGAACCGAATTAAACGTTAGCTGAAATTCTTAAAAATTCTTAACCATTAACAAAAATATTTCGGTTAAAAAATGATTAACTAAATTTTTTTGATTTTGTCGCTTAACCAATTTTTCATCAAATAATGCACACCTCTATTGTATCGGGTAAGATCATGATCTAACCTAAAATTTCTCGTTTAAAATGAAAGAAAAAACTTGATCATCCCATCGATATGATTATAGTCCCAAAATGTTTGAATCATTAACATAGTTTTAATTTTATCACATGTTCCCTAATCAACTTGATTGAGCAGCTCGCATTCATCACATGCTACATCAATGCCTATGCCTCCCACCAAAAGTTGCAACAATGGGGCTATCACACCAAAAATTTCACATGTCGTGGACCCTTAATTATTAAGCCCAGAATTTTTCATTTAAAAACCATAATAACGTATTATTACTTTTAATTTAATATCATTTATTTATTTATTATTGTGATCTCATTAATTTTGTCCCAAAAGATTGAATCTTCAGTCGCAAAACCCCCCAACACCTTGGCCCAGTGATCTGATTAATCTTAAAAAAATTGAATTACATAGTATTGGAGTGAGACTTGTTCTTGCAACCAATAATGTGGCATCGTTACAATTTTTGTAACGCTCTCATTTCTTTTTGCGTTTGCTTGATTATATTGTTTTTGCTGTATTATAAATTTTTTTTTTCCTCTTAGTTTCCTGTCACAGCCAAGATAGGTGAGCGTCAAGGTCATTCATTAATTACTTTTTTTTTTTGTTTCAATTTATTTCTTTATTAAAATTAAAATATGTGACAATTTTTTTTTGGATGATAAAAAAATTTGTGGTTATTATTTGAAGTGTGCTAAGTAAACTTAGACAAATAACATAAAAAATAAATAAATTACAAAAAAAAAAAAAAAAAAAAACAAAAAAAAAGACTTTGTCCAATGAATTTAAGGGTAGGAAAAAAGTTAGTTAAAGCAACCACAATAGTGATTTTTGCTCAGTTTTTTAGGAGATTTTTGACTGGAGTGGGAAAAAGAGAATGTGTAGAAAGAAGAGGTGAGAGCTTCCTGCAAGAACTGAATTTTAGCCTCTGAAGTGGGCCTTACCAAATATGAAAAAGGTACGTCCTTGGTCGCATCAAGAACAACAACAATGGCTAGTGCACGCGCCTACTGAACAGGTTACCCTAGCTTCTTTTTTTTTTTCTTTTTTTTTTTTCCCACTCATTCTCTCTAATTACATCCCAAAGCCGAGTGACAACCTGTTAGGGACCCGTTTCCAGCCAGAATGCGATATTTCCAATCCCAATATATAAGGAGTTCCAAACACCTATTCAGCTTATCGGATAACACTACAATACACTCTCTAATATAATTCAATTTGCTCAGCTCCACCCACTTTTTTTCTTGATTTTCCGGCGATGCCGATCCGCCAAGTAGCGCTGGGCAGCCATGAGGAGCTGCGGCACCCGGGCAACCTAAAGGCCGCCCTGGCCGAGTTCATCTGCACACTCATTTTTGTGTTTGCCGGCCAGGGCTCCGGCGTCGCTTACAGTAAGTTGACCGGCGACGGCGCTAGCACACCCGCCGGCCTCATTTCCGCCTCCATTGCCCACGCCTTCGGCCTCTTCGTCGCCGTCTCCGTCGGCGCCAACATCTCCGGCGGCCACGTCAACCCCGCCGTCACTTTCGGCGCCTTTGTTGGCGGCAACATCACCTTCTTCCGCGGCCTTCTCTACGTCGTTGCTCAGCTGCTTGGCTCAACTGTTGCTTGCTTCCTCCTCGAGCTTTCAACCGGCTTGGTACGTAATCTTCTTTTCTTTTTCATTTCCAACTTCTTCTTTTCTTTCTTTTTCTTATTATTATTTTACAATAATCAAATTATTCTTGCAAATCCCTGGTTTAGATTTTTTGAACTGAATTGGAGGGAAGGATTTCTTTCTTTTTTGTTTTGCCCATTCAACTGTTCTTTGACGATGACATCATAGGCACCCGACCCACAACGAGTCAACAGTTGTCTCCACTAACTCGAATCCACTCCCATCATTAATATAGGAGTGTTAATCAGGACACCAGATGCCACTTGACCACAAGGATTTTGGCATCTATCTTTATTTTTTGAACAATTTAACTTGACTTCAATTTGAACTATGACCATTTTATAGTGTCTATATATAGACTCATATGAGAATCACTAGTATGTAAAAATTAAGATAAATATGGTTGTCCATCTAATAGATCTAAATATCTAATGGGTAAAACGTAAGGTGAATTTTATAAATATTATAAATTTTAAAATTTGTAATATTTATGAAACTGACCCGTTACTTTTTTTTATCTTATTTTTAACGTTAAACTACTAGATTCACAACCCAGATTTGTTTACCGTTCTCAAGAACCCACCCCCAAACTATTAAAATCAAGTATTAAATATTTAAATTTGGCTCATTTTGTTACTCAAACTATTCAAGTTTAAGTTGAGCTGTGGAATAAAACTAAAATATTTGTGAAATCTAACTAAAGTAGCTTGTATGCAGCCAACGGGGTCGTTTGGTCTAAGCGGAGTATCCGTATGGAGCGCTCTTGTATTCGAGATTGTGATGACCTTTGGGCTAGTGTACACCGTGTACGCCACCGCCATTGACCCAAAGAAGGGAGATTTGGGAACGATTGCTCCCCTCGCCATTGGTTTCATTGTGGGTGCCAACATTCTCGCCGGCGGCGCCTTCACCGGAGCATCCATGAACCCGGCGGTCGCATTCGGGCCATCGCTGGTCAGCTGGGACTGGTCCTGCCACTGGGTATATTGGCTGGGACCCATCGTTGGTGGAGGGCTTGCTGGTGTTATCTATGAACTCTTGTTCATTGGCCACCCTACCCATGAGCCATTGTGAGCCAAATCACAATTCTATGTGTCGAGTGATTCTTTATTAGTTTCCTTTATGTTTCGTCTAGGAAGATAGGTGTTGCATTATTGGGTTGAGAACTCTAATAAATGAAAAGTGCAACCCCTATCTTCTTATTTGTACTTATTGTGATTTATTTATGAGCTTCTTCTTTTCTTTTTTCTTTCTTTCTTTCTTTGGGTTTTGTTTAGTAATGTTTCTTTTTAATGTGTATGTGAACGGTCGAAATAATGTATCAAGCATGTTTTGTTATTTTAATTACATTCTCTCTAAAAATGTGTTTTTTTTTTGTTATACTTGAAGAATACAAAACACTAACACTATGGAACAGAGGCTTTCTAGGATGGAGTCACTAGCACAAAGTATTGCACATGAATTAATTTCACAATTTATTATATTCTCATTGGACAGGAGTAGATAGAGTTATATAGTTATGATTATGCATTCAAATTTTAATGTATATGCCTTAAAACTTAAAAGGGTGGCTTAGTAGGTGAAGTATAATTCTGGGAAAAAAAGTTATAAACTTGATTCTTTTTTTTGAAGAAGTTATAAACTTGATTCTTGTCAACACTTTCTTAATTAAATTTATCACACAAAAATTTTCTATTGTGATTTACTTCTTCTTTTTGGTTTGTGAGTTATTATACATGAGTAGGGTTTACTCTATACACACCCTCGTAACTGTACTATAGATTTTCACTCGCCATCCAAACAAATTTTGTAATGTACATACAATTAAAAAGTTTTGAAAAAAAGAACTGTATAAAGACTTTGTCAAGGCTATACCTGCTTGCAAATTAAAAATAAAAAATAAAAAATAAAAAGAATATTTGAAGAGGGCAGTTAAAATACGTGAGCCATTGTGAGCCCGGTTGCATAGTCGAATCTTAATTTTATATGTTGAGTGATTCTTTATTAATTTTCTTTACATCGGTATGGAGGATATGAGTCAGATTTTCAGGTGAAAAAATCTAGTAAATGAAAGTTGTAATTCCTATGTTCTCATTTGTACTTATTTTGATTTATTGATGAGTTCTTTATTCTTCAATTTTCGTTAAATTATATTTCTCTTTAATGTGCTAAGGACCTTGTGGTCTAGTGACATCAAACCCTTCCCTTTAGATCGGAGGTGGTGGGTTCGAGGCTCAGTAGAGGCGATATTGATTCTTGTGCTTCAATAGGTTGAGAAAGTAGTTATGAACAGATAGTGCATTGTAATAGAGTCAGTAGTATTCAAAAAAATATTTCTTTTTAATGTATGTGAACGTCAAAATAATGTATCATTTATATAGAAGTATTTTTTTTTTAATTTCAATTTAAATTATTTTCGCTCTAAAAATATTATTTTTTTCGATATTTAAAAAAACTTAAATAACACAAAGCAGACCAAGGACCTTGTGGTCCAGTGGCATCAAACCCTTCCCGTTCGAGCCTCAGTGGAGTTAATATTGATTCTTGTGCTTCAATGGGTTGAGAAAGTGGAGTCAATACTGACTCTTGTGCTTCAATGGTGAGAAAGTAGTTATGAACAGATACTACATTGTAATAGAGGGCAAATTATGCTGTGGACCCAGGTCCACCTTGCAAGGTGGACCTGGGTCCAAAACTACGTCGTTTTTGTCTTCTTTTTTTTTTTAATTAGTAAACATATTGCTGAATATAGAGTTGTCCAAAAATGTGTGAATGTAGAGGTTTCAAAGTGTGAATGTAGAGTATAGAAATTGTGAATGTAGATTTATGATTGTGTGAATGTAGAGTTGCCCAGAAATGTGTGAATGTGGATGTTTCAAATTGTGAATATGGAGTATAGAAATCGTGAATGTAGAGTTATGCATGTGTGAATCTGTAATAGAGTTAAGAAGTTCTAGCAACATAACTTGTAGCCTTGTAATGTATGAATGTGGAGTATAGGACTTGTGAATATAAAGTTTTGAATGTGTGAATGTGGAGTTTACAAATTGTGAATGTAGAGTATAGTGTATGTGAATGTAGAGTATAGTTACTAAAAATATAATCCTATAATGTGTGAATGTGAAGTTTACAAATTGTGAATGTAGAGTATAGTGTATGTGAATGTAGACCCAGGTCCACCTTGCAAGGTGGACCTGGGTCCACGGCATAACAACCCGTAATAGAGTTAGTAGTATTAAAAAAAAATAATAATACAAAGCAGTAACACAATCAGCTCTCGGGGAGAATGAAGGTCATTTAGGGGCCACCAGTAGAATATATAGCTTACAAAATAATTATATAATTTAATATATTTATCGTTGGAGTAGATAGAGTCATGACGCGATCATATTAATTAATTTAAAAGAAATAAGTGGATATATAAAACCCTGTCATTATTGTCAAGGCCATACCTAGCAATAAAAATAAAATAAAATAATAAATAAAAGAATATTTAAAGATGACAGTTAAAATACGTAACGTTGTCCTTCTTTTTTTTTTTTTTGAATACAACTAACTCTCGTAATGTTGTCCTTCTGAATAATTAGAATGGGAAAGTGAAGTGCAGGTAGAAATGGTGATTGAATCTTTTGGTCCCTTTTATGATAAAGAACTTTATCCGGCAACAAGATGCTCATCCTTATTAATACAAGAATCCCCCATACTCTTACAATACATCTATTAAAACAATAAATATATCATTTAACTAATATATTTTTAAGAGTTATTATCCATATCTTATCATATTTGACTCAATATATAGACACATATCTTTATTTATATCCATAGGGACATGTGGTAAATTAGGATTCTTATAATTCCATCCATTCACAAATTTTATATTTTCATGTATAATTTATATTTTTTTTCATATATCATAATAATAATAATAATAATAATAATAATAATAATAATAATAATAATAATAATAATACATTTTTATAGGGGTATTTGTGTCTTTTAAACACATTCCAATTCTATTTCTTTAACCAACCAAACACTGAAATTACATTTCTAAAATATATTCTTTCTGCGAACCAAACAATAGAATACAATTTCTATTCTATTCTTAGCCTATTCCATTCCCTATAAGTGAACCAAACATACAGTAACAGCACGTTTGGTTCACGGAATGAATTTTAAGGGAATAGGAATACAATTCCATAAGGAATGGAATAGGTAAGGAATAGAATATGAATTGTATTCCAGTGTTTGGTTCGCAGAAGGAATAGACTTGGGAATTGTATTCCATCGTTTGGTTCGCGGAAGGAATAGAAATGGAATATATATTTAAAAGACATAAATGCCCTTGTACAAAATTGTTATTATTATTATTATTATTATTATTATTATTATTATTATTATTATAAATGATTATTATTATTTTTATTATAAATTATTATTATAAATTATTATTATTATTAATTATAATAATTATTATATTATTATTATAAATTATTACTCCGTATTAATTTTTTATTATAAATTATTATTATTATAATAAATTATTATTATTATAACAAACCTGTATAAATTATTATTATTATTATTATTATTATTATTATAACAGACCTATATAAACTAGGTTGTTGCCACAGTCATCGGATCTTCACGGGGAATTAGAATACTTTTTCTCACACACACAATCTCAGGCTCAGAAGCTCTCGTCCCTCGTTATACTGTCTTTGTTCATCACAACAACCTAATTCTGGTATCATAAGGTTAATCCATTTCGAATTCTGCTACTTTTTTTATTTTTTTTTATTTTTTCATGTTTTGATCCCCGAATTTTTACTGTTGGCGTTGATTAAATGTATAAACCCTAACAATATACATAAACCCTAGCAATATATATAAAACCTGTTGCGGCTGCGGCGGCGTGGTGCCGCAGCCGCAGCAGTATATATATATATACACTGCTGCGGACTGCGGCACCGTGCCGCAGTCCGCAGCAGTGCTGGAGTTTATATATATATATATATATATATATATATTTATATATATAAATAAATTATTTTTTTAAAAATATATATATATATATATAAATAAATTATTGTAAAAAAAAGTTTAGAAGAATACTTTGAAGAAATTTCAATTTGCAATGGCGGAAGTAAGATGGGTATGATGATAGAGAGAAAAATGAACGTAAAAAATTAATGTTTAAAAAAGGGTAAAAATGGAAATAAAATAAAATACCTATTCCTGATAGATCAGTAATAGGCTAATACCAGGGGGTGCTGGTAATAGCTATTACCCTTGCAAGGGTAATAGCTCATTCCCAGGAATAATGTTCCTGGGAATACAAGTGTTTACCAAACAACGGAATAGGCTATTACTGGGAATGCTATGCCATTCCCTGCCTATTCCGTGAACCAAACATCCCGTAAGTGATTCAAGCTCTTTCCATCTTTAGTCAAACATTTTCAAGCTTTAATTTATATCTTATTGTTTGATAATTTATGCATATAATAAACTCTTTTATACCTGTATATTCGGATAATATTGTCTTTTCTTTTAAAATATAATAATAATAATAATAATAATAATAATAATAATAAGATATTTTTATTTTGGATGTGATTATCCTCCTTTGGGTTTGGATATGCCCTTTTGGACCCCAAAAAGACAGCCACAAAGTTTTAGATATTCACAAAAGAAGACTTGTCCTTTCCGGCCAGCTTGCTTCGCTGTTTGTTTTTCACAACGCATATGGGATTATGGGTATATGACCTATCATTTTCTTTTTCCTCATCAATCCAAAACTTGTCGAAAATATTTAGTCATTAAGCCAGCCAATAGATTTTAAAATTACATTTAAAATAATAAATTTAAAAAAATTTTAAAAATTTCAGCTTAGTTTCTCTATTTGGATTTGGATTTTGATTTTTTGCAGATTTTAATCTTGTAAATTTTGAAGAATAAAGGACCACAAAATCATGAAAAATCCAGGAGGGGCCCTAAGGGCGTGGAGGGGTCAATTCTTGCATTTATATTATTATTGCTATTGCGCTGGCACCACGCTGCCTATATCCACGCTTGAAAATTATATATTTGTCCACATGGTGGTGGGTCGATCTACTCATCCAATTATTGATGCTACATGTGCAGTTATAACATTTTTTCAATTTACAGAAATTTTCTGGAAGCTAAGTGTTTTTTTTTTTTTTTTTTTTTTTTTTTTTTTTTTTTGTAACCCAGGGTCTCCACGGTCGGACACAATGGCTAACCCCTCGCTGGAAGCTAAGTGTTATTACATGTATCATGATTCAACCAATTTTGGCCCGAATTCTGGTCCCGCCAATGCCCATAGAGAGTCGAATTTGAAACATTGTTGTTACTAAATCAATTATACGACTAACTTGGCTAGTGGATGTCCCTATATTGGTACTATCTATAACTATGGTGTTTTGATCGATAAAGATTGCAATTTGAAGCAACCAAAACAAGTGAATAGTACGGTCCATTTGATTTGTGAAAAAAAAAATAAAATGAATAAAATTTAAATTTTATAGAAAAGAAATTATTTGGAACATTTATTATTCTATTGTTTGGTCGGTGTGAGTTATTAGTATAAAACTCAAATGCCCTTACATAATGAGGATATGTGATAGTAATAATATAAGAATTCATGTTTGTAACTTTTTTCTCAAAAATTGTAGAAAATAAAATACCAAATGAGAGCAAGAAATTCATTTCTCTCAAATTTTATGAATTCATTTTTCATTGGAATAAATTCTCCATCAACTAACCTAAGAAAAAAAAAAAAAAAAAAAAAAAAAAAAAAAAAACTTCCCTCAAATTTGAGGTAAAAATTATCTCTGAATTTTTTAATGTGAACCAAAAAGGTCATTAGTGTATTCGTCTAGTCAATTGATCAATTGGAAGTATAACCACTTAAGATAGTACGATTGATTAGGAAGAGTTCGATCTTTAACTCTTTCTAAAGATGGCCCTTAGCTTATTATGATTAATGAAATAGTGGAAATATGATTTAACTCTTTCTAAAGATGATTCTATACCCAAGCAAGAATTGCGTCATCATATCGCTACCCACATTCTCACAATTATCAACTCTCAAACTTCTTAAAACTCCCACTACTAACCACTTATCCTTGTAAAAAATGATTCGGTTACTGTTCAATGTCTTCTAAAGTAAATAAGTACTACCTGCCAAGGACTTTGAGATCCAATAGTACCAAGTTACGCCCTTATATGAAAAGTTGTGGGTCCGAGTCTTAGTAGATATTAATTTTTTGTGCTTGTTGACACTGAAAATTTACAAATTTGATTATTTATCAATATTAGTATATTTATTTAAATGTATTTGGATAATATTGATATTATCTAATTTGTTAATTAGATAATATCAAAAGAGTTTGAATTTATCAAAACTCTTTATCCTACCGCTATAAATAGGACCTTTTATTTCTATGTATTCATCATAGGAAAAATCATAGAAATAGCTTTGAAGCAGCCCCATGATCCTAAATGTAAAAGTTCCTCCTTGAAAATATGCCTATATCCAAACCTCCCCTTCAGAAGAACAAGCATATAAGGCAAGCATATAAGTTCTTCTCTAAAGATCAAGCCACTTGAAATTCGGAGGCCTTCTCTGAAGATCAAGCCACTTGAAATCCGGAGGCCCTTCTCTGAAGATCAAGCCACTTGAAATTCGGAGGCCCTTCAATAGAGCGTTCAAGACATCAACTGAAGAATCAGAAGACCACATATCCAGAGCTTGCACCCACACCCACGCCGCATATTGATACATATTGTAACCAGGAATTTTGAATCCCATAGATATACATTCAAAATTTCTTTGTTTATAGTGCTTCAATAGGTTGAGTCAGTATCCTTAAATACATGTACAAGCATATATAGAAAATAGTGAAGATTGGCTTGACATAGGGACATATGTATCTTTTCACAATGCTCGATCATGCAAGTTTGGATTTCATGAAGTTGAAAAACTATTTAGTAATGAATCTCACTTTGGCACTTTGCTCCTCAATGGAAATTCGTAAAACGTCTCATTTTTAAACTACATGGGCTTTGTTTGGCCCCAAAAAAACCTTATGTCCTCTATATTCAATCATTATCAATCATTATTGCATGGACTGCTGTGTGAACCAAAAATAAAAAGTTGTACATTATTTATTTTTATACTGTAGGTATATTATTTTAGGGTACATTATTTTTGTACTGAATGTACATTATTTGATATATACTGTCAAATAATGTACCTACAGTACAAAAATAATGTACCTTTAGTATAAAAATAATGTACTTTTTATTTTTGGTCCACACAGCTGTGTGGACCATGGTCCATGCAATAATTTGCCAATCAATCATACCGTGGATCATATTTCATATTATAAGATAGGTTATGACATGCAAATTCTTTTCTAATATATTACATGTTTATTTTCTAAAGCTTCATTTTTAATGTATTTTAAGTTTATTTTTAGTATACTACGCCTATAAATATCAAACGGACAAGCTAACTCCAAGTCTAGCTCAAGCCCGACCCCTTTAGATCGGATCAGCCAAGTCCATTTGCTAAAATAGGCGAACTATGATTAACCTATTTTATACTACGGACAGAGTTGTATTTATATTCACAGACACACACCACACTATCTCTAAAGGAGTACTGACCTATGAGATTATTGCATTAGAAACTATGAAACGAGTTTTAAGCCTATTAAATTGCTATGTATTTACTATTTAGCTAGCTAACAACCTAACTACTATACTAATAATTATCTCACCTTAAAATATTTTAAAATTATAAATTTTTATTTTTTCAAATTGAAAAAATTACTCTGACTACAAAGTAGTTAATAGTTCCAATATGTAAACTTAATCTGATCTTATTAATGTTATTACTTTATTGATTATTGATTTCTTCATTTTCTTGTATTAATTTTTAAGTTCAATAGTTGAAAATAAATATGTAAACATGTAAAGCTAATTTAGAAACAAAACATAAATTAAATGAGTCTATATATAATTTTTGATATTTTTTTTTTTAATTTTTAGGGCCAATGACCGATCCAAGCCAACCTATTTGACACCTCTAATACTACCAAAACTTTCAGTACATTAAAAATAAATATTTATAGGAATCCATCTTGCAATATGAATTATAGTCTACCATATAATTTGTCCTCTCTATTGTAGACTCAGTTGCGTGTTTTCGATTTTATGACAATAAAAAAAGAGAAAAAATTAGTATGTCAAGTAAACTTGAAAATAAGAACCCTGAACTAATATATCACACACGTGGGAAACATTAAAATTAAAAAAATAATAATAATAACATGAAGACAAATTGAATGAGCTTTTCTTTTCTATTTTATCATGATTTTATGAAATTTATTACATGATAATTACATTATGTTTTAACTAATTTTGAAATCTCAAATTTGCCAAACCCTTATAATGACACTTTATTTATATTTTACCCCCTATTTCAACCTATTTGGTACATATTTTGGTGTGTAATTAGGATTTTGAGCTAAATAGTGTGTTTTGTGTATAGTTGCAGCCAATTACACTACCAAGAAGAAAAAGAAGCATATTGGAGCCAAAATAAGTTGATTTGGAGTAAAAAGTGAATAGGAAGAAAGCAAAAGGACATTTGTAACTCATGGAGTTATGCAATTGTGAATATGAAATTATGTAATTGTGAATATGAAATTATGAAATTGTGAACATAGAGTTATAAAACTGTGAACATGGAGTTATGAAAATGTGAATATGGAATTATGAAATTGTGGACATAGAGTTACAAAACTGTGAACATAGACCTGATACCACATTGCAAGATGGACCCGAGTCCATGGCATAACAACTGAAGGCCAGTCAGTTGTTATGCCCATGGACCCGGGTCCATCTTGCATGGTAGACATGGGTTCATGTTCATAATTGCATAACTTCATGTTCATAATCTCATAATTTCATGTTAACAATCTTATAGCTCTACATTCACAATCTTATAACTCTATGTTTAACAGTATCAAAACTCTATGTTCAACAATATATCACAATTTTTGAATCTATATAACAAAATTGTGAATATAGAATTCAAAATTTGTGAATATTGAGTAATGTAATTTTGTATATTGAGATATAAAATTGTGAATATAACGTTTTAAATTTGTGAACATAGAGTTCTAAATTTGTGAACATAGATTTCTAAATTTGTAAACATAAACCCGGGTTCACGTGGTAGGTCCATAGTATAATTTGCCAAGGCGAGTGGCGACTTTGCGAATTGCGAGATTGCGACGAGCTGCGGCGATCGACCGATGAGGAGGTAGTCCATGTTCACAATTTCATAATTCTATATTGTGAACATAGAGTTCAAACTTACATGTATAAATTGTAAACATAGAGCTATGAAATTGTGAATATGAAATTATAAAATTGTGAACACAAACTCGGGTCGACATTACAAGGTGAACCCGTGTCCATAGCATAATTTGCCACTGGGCCTTGCAGTCGGCCAGTCGCAAATGTAAGGGATTTTGAATCTTTGATGTTAGACATTTAAGAATTAGGATTTTTGGTCCACAACTCCATGGCCCATTAACAGGTCCATGATCCATGATATAAAGATTGATTGGATTAGGCTTGGGCTCACAAAAGGCCCAAATAAATTAGGCTCACTAGTGAAACCTAATAATAACCCAAATATAAAGGGCTCATCGTCAACATAGGGTTTAAGCATTTGAGGTTGCAGTTTCAGGATCAAGCGGCCGAACCCTACAGAACAGCCGGCGGAGGCTGAAGACTTAGCGCGGCGGCGATTCTCAGTTCACCACCAACAACATGGTTACTCTCTCTTCTCGTTTTATTTAATCGTTGATATTAACTGTTTATATTGTTGTGTTTGCCATTGTTATTCACTGCTTTGTTTCACTTTTCTTTCTTTTGTTATAAATGAGGATTCCTCGGTTTGGATCTGTAGTATACATGTTGAATATTCAGTCGTTGATGAGTAATTTCGTAAATTTGTCGATGCTTATTGGAACAAGTGACCTCCCTTTTATCTGTGCTTTCCTCTTTGTAGAGGATTAGTTCAAGCTAAGCTTCCCTAGGTAATAGTTGTTATGGATTTATCTTCAGACCAATGCCTTTTGCTCCGATCCATAACATGTTAGTATGTTGCAACACATTCAGTCTTTAATATTGATGATAAAATCCTTTGCAGCTAAAAAAAATGATGGCATACCTGAATTCCTGATCAGAAATCATTGAAGTTTTGGATTTATGTATTATTTTTTCTCATTGGTATGATTTGTGTTAACATATTCAGTTTATGTATTCTAATTGCTCTCTGTTTGCAGGCGAGAGGGTTGAAGAAGCACATGAAGAGGCTCAATGCGCCTAAGCATTGGATGCTTGACAAACTTGGGGGAGCTTTTGTAAGTGAAGGGCTGTGGAAAAACTGTTATCCAATGATTGTTTTGTTGCTTAGTGCCACTGTTTCCTTAACTGTGATCTTTCTAAATTGCTTTTGCAGGCCCCTAAGCCTTCTTCTGGACCTCACAAGTCAAGGGAGTGCTTGCCATTGATCCTCATCATTCGAAACAGGCTTAAGTATGCCCTTACTTATCGTGAGGTCATTTCAATTTTGATGCAACGCCATGTTCTGGTTGATGGCAAGGTTAGGACAGACAAGACATACCCTGCTGGTTTCATGGGTGAGTACATTTCCTCTGTTTTTAGGTTGTTTCTGTTAATTTATTGAAATACAACAAGGTCCTGATTTTGATGAGCAAGTGTTGATAGAGAATTACTTCAGTGTATGCATGTTTTACTTTTTTGTAATTTATTTTCTGTTTAAAGTAACTTGACAGTGGATAAATTCATCAAACATTTGACTTTTCAGATGTTGTTTCAATTCCTAAGACAAATGAGAACTTCCGTCTACTTTATGATACCAAGGGACGGTTCCGTCTTCACTCCATTAGAGATGAAGAGGCAAAGGTTGGTATACATCTCTTTTCAGAGTGTAGGATGTGGAATAGCTCTATTTTCACTAATAGGAATATTAATTGCAAGCACTGTTGCTTTGATGAATTGTGATCTACTTCCAACTCATTTTTTTAAAAAAGGAAGTTTATCTTTTTCTAAATGGAAGTGGGAAATGCTTTTTACCAGTGTGGCTATCTATTAGGGCCTGTACCATTGTTTTAATTGCTTCTTTAAAGAATCTGTATTAGTTTTGAATAGTTTTTTTTTGTTCTCAGTTGGGATTTAAGTCTTGCTTTTATCACATGATGGGAATCCTTTTGTCCAATATTAACTTCCTGCTGCATTCCTATTTTGCAGTTTAAGCTTTGCAAGGTCCGCTCTGTGCAATTTGGAAAAAAGGGAATTCCATACATTAATACCTATGATGGCAGAACCATCCGTTATCCTGATCCCCTCATCAAGGCCAACGACACTGTCAAGTTGGACTTGGAGAGCAACAAGATTGTTGAATTCATCAAGTTTGATGTTGGAAATGTTGTTATGGTGACTGGTGGAAGAAACAGGGGACGTGTTGGAGTGATTAAGAACAGGGAGAAACATAAGGGTAGCTTTGAGACTGTCCACATTCAGGATGCCCTTGGACACGAGTTTGCTACCCGCTTAGGGAATGTGTTCACCATTGGCAAAGGTACCAAGCCCTGGGTATCTCTACCCAAGGGGAAAGGTATCAAGTTGACCATCATTGAAGAAGCCAAGAAGAGGCTTGCTGCTCAGTCTGCAACCACTGCTTAATACAACTGTCAGCATTACTTTGTAGCCTTATATCCAATTTGAAGTATTTTGTCACTTGAACGAGATTTTGTTTCACCAACTTGCTTTTAGCGACACTTATAGTCTTATCAATGTGAGCTGTTTTTGCATTTGACAAATTTGTGTTTCTGCATTTCTTTTTGTGGGACATAAGGTAGAGTACTGTTTTATATTTCAGCCTATCCCTTTACTATTAAATCAGATTCTATATTTGCTTAACATGTTTCTCTAGTTGCGATGACTGTCATTTAAGTTGGCCTCTTGGTGATATTGTGCCCCTGTAGTTACTTGTACAAACAGCTCCTGTTGGAGGATGAAGATTGTGGAGTTTGAATGTAAACTTTGCATGTTAAGACAGATGGTGGGATTTGAATTGAAGTTATATACAACTAATTTGCATACTAAATAATCTGATTATGGTCTTGATGATGAAATTTACAGTTTTCATCCTAAACTTTACAATTAAAAGATTACATCCTAAATAATCAGATTATGGTCTTGAATTGAAGTTATATACAACTAAATTGCATCCTAAATGCGCAACTCTAAGAGTACTAAAATTCTTTGCTTGAGCTACTGCGTATTTGCATGCTTGGCAGAAAATCCATGAGCCCCACCCCAATATTGCTCGTGTGCAGATTGCCCAGAAATGGTTTCTATTGGTTCGCTCAAACTAAACACGGATGCAGCAATTGATGTGAGCTAAAAAATCGGCTTCATTGTCAGGGATCACACTGGTGCTTTTGTTACGGCAAAAAGCTCCATATGGGATGGTATTCTAGAGCCAACCATGGCGGAAGCTATTGCGATTAGAGAAGCGCTAAGCTGGTTGATTCAGATGGGCATTACATCAATTTGTGTTGAGTCTGATTCCAGTTAGATATTCAAGGGCTAGGTAGTCTTCGTTGCAATTCTTACATTGACCTTGTCCTTAGTGATATTTGTGTCCTAGCTAGTGTTTTCTCAAATATTGGTTTTATGTTTGTTAAACTATCCGCGAACACGGTAGCTCACTTGTTGGTCAAAAATGCCGTGATCAATGCTGGTTGTAGGCCGTGGTTGTCCTCCCCCTTCTTTTGTTTCTAATGTTATTTTGGCTGAGGCAAGTTAATTAATGCACTGAAGTTTACTTTCAAAAAAAATAAAAAAAAAATATTTGTTTGAGCTCGTCAGCTATGAATTGGTTTGCGTATTTGCAATCATTATTACTTCATGGATCATAAATATAAAATATATTTTTAATAATATAGTAAAAGTATATTATTTGTGTACGTAAAGTATATTATTTAAAAGTACATTATTTTATATATTACGTAGTATCAAATAATGTACATTCAGTATACAAATAATATACTTTTAATAGTCACATATAATTAAGTTTAATGAGTTAATATTACCAATTGGGTCCTCCGAGTATAGTGACACCGTGCCTTACTTAGCCAATAGTCACATATGGTCCTAAATTTTCAATTTAACCACGTTTAGTCATAAACTTTCAACTTAACCATCAATGGTCCTTCAACTTTCAAATTTAACCACACATGGTCATTCAACTTTCAAGTTAATTAACCACCCATGGTACTCGAACTTTCAAAATTTTAACCATCGTTGATCCTAACTTTGTCCTTATTTAAACTAATGAAAGGACCACGGGTGGTTAAA